>JAJGRX010001263.1:0-600000 GCA_025461125.1 Carex kokanica
CAAATTTTGAATTGAGCTTTAGCAAGTACATATATATATACCTGTGTTTGGTGAGATATTAGTACAACATAAGTATATTCTTCTAGCAATAGCCTTGTTGGTTTGTATGATGAATTTGTGCTGGTGGAAAGAAACATGTATAAAAAAGTATCACATTCTAGAAATTTGAAGGCAAAACATATATAAAAAGTATAGCATTTTGTTGTACATAGGATGGCATTTGGTGACTAAGCTACAATAAAGCATCAAAAACCAAGAAAAATAGAAAAATCTGAACAATAAAACTGGTATACAAGCCAGTACATACCATTCCACAATCCATGCATGCTTGGAACTCCACAAGACATTTCTTAACTTCAGCAAGTAAGAGCCACCTCTGGTGCCTTGCTATTCTGCCTCTTCCCTCTGCCCCCTTGTCCTGCCCCCTTTCTCCATGAACTTATGGTCTATTTACATCAAAAAATATCAGAGGTTAAAACTAAATAGAACAATTTATGCATATCCATTAGAGGTTAAAACTTATACATGGCTCTGTATTGCAAATGAAACTTGGGCATAATGGGAAAATAGTAGCTTTAGGTTCTACTAACCGTGGCAATGTAAATAAAAGAGAGAAAAATGCAGACCATTTATTTCTTGACAAATTGACAGAAAATTCTTTTTGGGTGATTTTAATACAACTATTGCTTATTCTGTAATGACTGATGAGATCAAATAATTCCTTTTTTTTAAGTAAAACAATTATGAAGTATTTCTATGTTAAGAAAATTACATATGAAATTAATTGACTAATTAATAATCATACCAGGCAGTGGTGGGATCACGGAAGTCCGGTCGGCAACAAACTTAACAGTGTGTTAGCCATTATGACACATCCCTTTCGAATTAAGGAACAAAAATAATAGAAAACAAGAAAGAGTAAAACTTGAATAAATGATCTCATTTGCATGTTAATAGTACCCAACTAGCATCAGGTTGGTCTACTACTACAATATCAAATTATCAACATCACTCCAGTCTCAATGCCTTTAATGAATACAGTTGGGCCACGACATACTGGTACCATTTATGCGTATACAGAGATTTCTGTATTTTTCTAATATATACTTTCATAATGCTCCAACTCAAAAGAAAAAATTCCTCTCTGGTTTGGTTGTTTTACATCTCTATTTCATACAAAAACAATAGCAAGAAACTTAAATACATTTTAAGGTTGGTGAAATTTAAATTGGAAACTTCCTGCAATTTGATATCGTGTTAACTATTTACTCCTCTAAAAAGATTAACTGATAACTAAAACATTAAGTAGTGAGTTTGCTATTTTCGCTATTTTGTGCAATTGAGATATAACTTACTTTCAAAGATCGATAAAGCAACATGAAACTCTTCAAACATCTTAATTTCTTTTCTGATGAAGTATCTATCGTATACTTTATTCATGCTTATCTTTTTCATGGCTTGAACACCTAAAAGGAGGAAAAACCGAAATCAAGATTTTTTTTATCCAGCAAATCGGTGAGCACCCATAGAAAGAGAACGGATGGAGCTTTTCAAAAAGAGAAAGAGAGGAAGAGAACCTACCTGATCAAGTAATTATTTCCAGCCAAGGAGGAAAAAGCTCTTACCATGAATTAGGGTTAGGGTTAGGTTTCGACAAGGGGAGAAGAGGGCAAAAGCGGGTGTATGCGAATAGAGGTAGAGAGGAGGCGGTGTGAAAGAGGAGCGGTTTTCAGTGTCTTGGTCCGATACGGGAGGAGATGAGAAGGTGCGGATTGAGAGAAGAGGGGGTTTTGAGAGGAATCCCAGAAAAGAGAAGAGGCTGCTAGGTTTTTCCGAGAGAATAAAAAGGCGGCGCAATTGAAATTTAAGGACTTACCGATCGAAGAGGGGGAAATATTTTGGCAATTTTTTTGTTTTCGCTGCCCGCCTCAACTGGGACAGAGAATAGAAAGGGGGGGAATATTTTCCAAAAATTTCACTGCGCGCCTCTGTTTGACAAAAATTTCGCTATTCGTATCTGATGTGTCAAGTGGGACCCATTGTCATCCTCTATTCTATCTCCAATCTAGAATTAATACATAAGAAAGATAGTCATATTCATTGATAATCAAAACAACACATTTTCAATCCGACGGTTCAGATTTACATACGTACAAATTAATTAATGTTTGCACAGCAAAAAATATTAAAAAATTATAAAAAATATTTTCAAATCTTTTACGACTTCTATGGCCAAATCATACTCGTAATTGTCAGTTTTATAAACTTTCATTATTATTTGCCCCTTCAAATTTAGCAAAAATTGTGAACCGTTCATTTTCACGTGAACGATCGACGGTCGATCTGAAACGAAATGATTTCAAATTTGTTTTGAAATGATCAAGAGAAAATATTAAATGTAACAAATATAAAAGTTCTGAAGTTTTATTGTGTTCGATCTTCGATCCACAGTGAAGTGTTTATAGTCGTTCGATGTTTTAATATTTCATCGACTCGATGGATAGCTAAATTAAAATAAAATTTCATCAAACTTCGCTACAAGAAACTAAATGCGATGCTCTTCGATTTCAACGGTTCCGATCGACCAACGGACGATATGTTCCTGTGTGCCTTCATTAATTCATAAAACAAGAGTATATGCATACATGACATGAAACATAAAACTCTTATTTTATGAGATAATGAAGGCGTACGATAATATATCGCCCGTTGGTCGATCGGAACCGTTGAAATTAAAGAACATCGCATTTATTTCGTTGTAGTGAAGTTTGATTAAATTTTATGTTCATTTACCTATCTATCAAGCCGACAGAATATACAAACATCGTAGGGCCACAAACACTTCGCGTTGGATTGAAGCTTTCACATATGGAAACTTCAGTTTTTTTTTGCTGGTTACATTCAATATTTTCCCTTGATCATTTAAAAAACTAATTTGAAATTATTTCATTGTAGATCGACCATTGATTGCTCATAGAAAAATGAACGGTCCGTAATTATTGGCTTAATTTTAAGGGGCAAATACTGATGAAATAAATATGAAAATTGATAATTACAAGCATTATCTGGTCCAAAGGGCATGTATAAATGTCGAAAATATTATTTTTGGAATTTATTCATATTATTTGTTGTACAATAATCACTAATTTCATCATCTGTTGATACGAGCCGTCTGATGGGTGATGAAAGGTCATGATTACCAATGAATATCTCCATTTCAGAGGCTGTGGGCAGGAGGTCCATTTCGCTGAGGTGACATAATATTTCTGGTTAGATCCGCTCTAGATGAGATTATCTGGATCCTTTAATAATCGTACTAATTATGATCAACACGGCTCTGATCTAAACATAAATATTATGTTACCTCAGATGATATAAAATTGTGGATATGTGTATCCATCATAAATGCTCTCTGGGACTTGGAGAAGTCCTTGTTCACTGGATCCGTATCCTCTGCATTAACTCAAAGGGAATCTTTTGAGTTAATGAATTTCAACCGTCTGATTTTAAACGGAGCAAATCCGGCTCAAGTCTATAACATAGGGGGCCCTTAATATTAGTGCAGATCTAATTTGCACGAATTTTGAAACATATTGAACAGTCAAGATTCATTAACTCAAAAGATTCTCCTTTGGGTTAATGCAGAGGATACGGAATTCTTGTTGACTACTCTCCGTGACTATCTTTTTTTCTTTTATGAAAACCAAACACCCAAATCCTCTCCTCCTCAATCTTTCCTCCTCTCAAATACTCTATAAATGAGAAGAAACCCGATCGTCGGAAACGCCAAAGCAGATCCATGATCGAATAAACCCTCTCCTCTCAACCCTCTCTGTACCCATCACAAAAACTCCCTAAGAAGATCCTCTCAACTCTCTCTCTACTAACTTCCCCCCTATCAAATTAAAACTCTTGGCGTCTCAATCGAAGGGCAAACCGTACCCATCGGAGAAACTCTCAAGCAAACGAGAACCCTCTAAGACTGGTACGTAGAATTGGTCTAATCTGTGTGGTATTAATTTCCTTAATTTTTGGACATTCTCTTATTTTGATTAGGACCAGTGATCTGTGTTTTAAGCACCAAGCACATTTACAATCTAGTGAGCTTAATTCTAAGTTTCGTTCAAATAATTATAGCATTTGAATGATTGACGCTACTACAACCCTAGTTAAGCATTAGAAATTATAATTTTTCTTTGTTTGGTAGTACTTAATTAGAAATTAGAAATTAGAACTTAATTAATCACTGATACAAGGTTCCCAACATAGTGTTTAGATATTCTAATTTTAAAGTTAAGAGTTATAACATGTGGAAATTTTTAGTAAACATAAGTGCACAAGTTCGATGAAATTTAAGGTTGCTTTATGCCATTCAGCTCTTAATGAGCACCGATCTGCTCTTTTTGAGATTGGTTGCTAATATTCACCTTCATTTTGGAGTTGTGTAGATGGAAGGCATTCCATTCAAAGCAAGAACACTGAGAATGAATCTGACAATGGGGAAGCTATACCGCATATCAAGAAATAACCGTGCTGTCTCCACTTGCTATAAGGAATGACTAAATTGTCCGGGATCCCTAAATTGTAGTCTGTCTCTTTGGTAATGGAAATGTCTCAAATTAAATGACAATATTTTCGTATAATTAGAATAGGCTTGCTAGTTTTAAACTGACCTTGGTAATATTGATCCATGGTAGAAAGCCAAACCAGACTATAAAGACATCATGTATGACAGTATGACTCACCTACATGCATATCAAGTAATAACCATGCTTGTACCAGCCCCATACATCAGTGAAACTAAGCCAAACACATGTTGGTATAGTGAGTTGCCTAAACGGTCCCAATTTGACCTTCTTTAGTATAACATCTGTACAAATAACTCTGAACTTAAATTGATCAAATCCTTGCACACACACACACACACTAGACACATACACAAGCACACTGAAAAAAGAATCTCCTAAAAATGATTTTTCTACAATTTTTGGTGGCCATTTGAATCTCATATCCTGAAAACCGAAAATACTGTTAAAAACAGTGTACTGGCACACCAGCCGACCCTCACAAAACAGTGAAATTCACTAAGTTCCAAGCCTTCATAATTTTCGAAACTTTTTGAGTATAAACTACACAACTTAACCATCATTTACATATAAAGAAATAAGAATTTGTTGTAGCCATTGGCTCACAATAATTTTCTAAAGATGGACTGCCAAAACTGCACTGTTTCATGTATAACTGTCACCAAAATCATGCATGTTCATCACAGTTCTAGTTATAATAAAAATTTGATAGTTGTCCACTGAAAAGCATGTACATCAATGGTTATTTCCATATAAAGAACACCCAATGTAGTGTAGCCAATTAATTATAATAAAAAGGACAAATCAGCATGCCAGAAAAGGGCAAACTAGTCCATACTAGCTAAGCCACATCCCCTAAATTGATGAAATAGAAGTCTAAAAACATAAATATGTGCATACATGTCCCAGACACCTTAAACATTTTGTTACACACAAATCATGGGAACTGGAGGTGATAATTGGAAGAGGTAGTAATATGGCATGAGATGCACATGTGCTACAACATTGAACTAAGTTTGTAATATGAAGCCAGTGATCAAATATCATAGATGCAATGCACACATATCAATCACGAGCTCATACTCCTCCGTCCGTTCTGTTGCTGTTGTCGTCTCCGTCACCCTCTACTCTTGCACTTGTAGTGCTCGACTTCAAGGATGCTGGCTCGTGGCTTGAGAAGGTAATGAATTAACTTTAATATGTAACTATGTTTAAAATTAGCAAAGTTGCTCCCATAATTTCAGTTAGTAATTAATTTAATAAGGTAATGAAGGTACACTGGATTAATTGAAGTTAAATTGGTTGTAATTGAGTCTCCTCAAGATTTATAATTAAGAAAGTGGTTAACCAGTTCCATTAATTAAAGAAACAATTTACGAGGCATGGATGCACAAATTAATTACATGCTATTCTCTGTTTCCAAAAGCTTAGGCCTTCTCAAATGATTGAGCCGCTTGACCCCTTGTTAATTATCGTGCTATTGTTAATTATGCATCTTTGCATGTGCATCAAAACTCTAATATTAAGTGACTATGCGATCTTACTTAGCAGTATGGTAAATAGAAAATAGACATAGTGCTGCTAATTTATAATTGGGTTCTTTACTTAGCTTCTATGTAGAACTTTTGATTATATTTATATCCCATATAATTTTTAGCCCTTCACTTTATAATTGGGTTCTTTACTTCACAAAATAGGCATAGTGCTGGCCCTTTGCTTAATTCTGGTCTCTATCCCATATAATTTCTTGAGTTAACATTACTTCACAAATAGTTATAGTTACAGTATGGTTTCAATTAGGAAGTACCCGGTTAAGAGAACCCTACAATGGTAGGAAGAGGAAAGGCGATCGGCGCAACCAAGGTCACAAAGGCGGGGTTACAATTCCCCGTAGATTGGATTGCACAGTTTCTGAAGATCAGGAAGTATGCGGAGCACGTCGATGTTGGTGCGCCTACCTATCTCGCCGCTGTTCTCGAATATCTTGCTGCTGAGGTAGTTTGTTTTTACCAATTTGTGCTTAATTTTAAGAAATGACGACAACTATGATGGAAATTCCCTTTATTAATAATGAAATACTGACAACAACTATGATGGCAGTGGCATAAGATAAGTAGCAATATTAATAGGGTAAATAATTTATGAGGGTAAATGTTAGTTACATTGATCAAGTTTAATTGAATTTGGAGTTAATTGAAGAAGAGTTGAATTACATTAGATTTATTTCTTAAAGTAATCTTATTTAGGGTTAGTTGTTGCTCAGTTGGCTTGATTGCAAAATAAGGTAAATTTTTGGTCAATTTGGAACCGTAAGACAATTGAGTGTCCATTGTGGTAAAATTTTATTAGCCAACACTCAATTCCTAGGTCAAAGCTTATAGCAGCCAAATTATGACTTTAGAAATCTAAACTTGGGCTTAATAACAAAAATATGCTGCAACTTGTTGGCTGATTATATTTTACATTTCCAGATTAGGTTGGTGGAGGTGTCATAACCAGGCCCATCTCTACAAATCGTCTTGAGTATTGGCAGTTTGTTGATTAGCAATTGACAAAGCAGCCAAACAAGTGTTCAATGACGTTTTGGCAATCTCTGGAGATCAAGCAGTGGACTACACTATTTTTGAAGGATTGGGAGAAGCAAACATGTGTAGAGCGAATATTGGCACTCACAAAGGATTATCTTAGCGTTCTCTGGATTTTCTTACCAATTACTGCATGTTTGTGGGGTATATATTTTGGTACTGATGTGTATCAGTTTGGGGTATTTTGGTATTGTTAGTAATAGTGATGATATCACTAAACCACTATCTAATTCAAGTATTTTTCTTATTAATTAGGATGTGTTATATAAATTATTTTGCTAATTAATGAGGTGTATCATTTTGGGATTATATTCTATGTTAATTGAATGTTCGCGACTAGCAAAAATGTGGAGGGCTAGCCAATTGCAAAAAAAAAGTTGCTGCCAAAATTCATAACGATACACTAATAGTTATAATTACAAATAATTAGCAAAAATCATTAAAGAAATGGATATACACAATAAATTATTTCCATGAACCTCCACTATAAAATAATATAAACAAACTAATCACAACATTTCCAAGGGTAGCTCATGGAAATAATATGTCTCACTACTACCATCTTATTTCCATGCGCTGGGGTGAGGTATTTCCATGGGCTATTAATAAAATATAGTATTTGGTCTGTTTGGAGGGTCGTGGGTCATGCAAAATTATTTCCAAGGACGGATAGCAAACATTTCCATGTGGAAACAGCAGGGATTTCCATGCGCTACTAGTTCCATGAGTCTACCGTTGGAAATAGTTAATGGTGTCAGAAAATGCAATTTTATTTCCATGGACCCTTTCTCCTCTTGGAAATAACATTTGCTCCCCTTGCAAAAAGCGGAAATTCTAGTAGTGAAAATTCGTGATTCGGGAATAATTCGGGTATAATTCGGGAATGATTCGGAATTAAAATACGAGATCTCAGTGTATATTTAATTCATTACTGATGATTTACTATACGAGATACTATTTGTATTTGCCACAGAAGATCAACTGTGGTAATATAAATAAAAAGTAACATAGAAATTGTGAATTGTGCTTCACGTGGTGCCCTGCTGGAGTGACGTGGGTGCAGATTTCACGTGGGAGCTTGGGAGGGAGGAACAAAACGCGAGATCTGACTCAGCCAAGAAATGCCATTTTTTTTCCGAACAAAACGCGAATAATTCGTAAAAAACGTTTTATTCGCGTTTTATTCACGAATAAATCGGTAAAAATTCGGTCAGGCGTTTTATTCGCTGTTCGGTTCGGAAACCTTCAAAAAAACGTTTTATTCGCGAATAAAACGCGAATCATGTTACTATGCCGGTGAGTTCGCACCATCTAATAATAATCGAAGAAACCACTTCCACATGGAATGTCACATGACGATGCCCCTAGCTAATCTACTAATTTTAGTCTAGTCTTCATGAGATTGGTGTATGTAATTAACCAGCTCACAGCGAACAAGTAATAATTAATTTGAGAGTTGACAAACTTATTGGATTTGATCAGAAACGCACAATTCGTACTTAAAGCCATGCTTACGTATATTGTCCCTTGCAGGACACTTCCTATATTGTATATTATCAATAAAACTTAAACAGGTATCTTGGATCGAGATGGGTTATTAATTCCAAAAGTCAAGGTCTTATCGGAAATCCGATCTCCCAATATACTTGAAAATTGAAATCCACTTTTTTCAGAGTTAGTCTCATTTATTGATCTATTAATAATAATTAAATTAATTAATTAATGGATAAAGATATTCCAGGATTATTCTCCTACAAGTCAAATCTTTGGGTGGCCATTTTTTGGCACTTGTTTAGTTGAATCAGCCTTTGCTGATGCTACTGGTATGCTTTTTGGTTTTGTTGATTTCGTCTCTTTTTTTGTTATTGTTGTACCAATTTATTGGTACGAGGAGTTTTGTTGGTTTGGTTGGCTGGTACAGTTCTCTGTTAGCTGTACCGCTTTTTGGTGGTCTAATTGGTGCTTGTTTGTTTGATCAAGGATCAGTGCTTTGATATCATGTTGGATTTTCTGAGTGTGAGACAGAGATGATGAATGACATATTATCATTCATTTATTGTGTTACAGTGTAGCCTATATATATTAAGAAAGATAAGAAGTAATAATTAGAATTAATTTGTGAGTTGACAAACAAATTTTAGTCTAGTCTTCAGATTGATCTGTAATTAACCAGCTCACAGCGAACAAGTAATAATTAATTTGAGAGTTGACAAACTTAATGGATTTGATCGCAAACGCACAATTCGTACTTAAAGCCATGCTTACGTACTATATATTGTTCTTGTAGAGTGTGCTATGCTTACTAAAAGTAAAGTTAGCGTGTGCTATGCTTATTAAAAGAAATTGGTGAGTATAACTTAAAAAAAAAATTATCAGAAACGAATAACAAATTAAAACTATTGAAACCGATTTATTTCACGAGTGATGCACGTATATACAAAATTTTAAAATTTTCGAATTCATTTATTACATAGTCAAAATTTCAATAAATATTAAATAATGAAAAATGAATTTATTAAAATAACTTATAAAACTTTATTTTTTTATTTACTGATTACTTTTATACTAAATAAATTTTAAAATTTTGTATGTGCATAATTCATAAAGTAATCGGTTTCAACAATTTGAATCCGTCACTTAAGATCAATATAATAAATTTTAGAATTATACTCATCAAGCCCACATGCTAAACTTAAACATGGTAGGTAGCTTGGAGATGGGTCATCCCAAAAGTCAAGGTCTTATCTGAAATCAGATCTCTCAATGTAATTGAAAGCCACTCTTTTCAGAGTTAGTCACATTTATTTATCTATTAATTAATTATATTAATTAATTGATGATAAAGATATCCCAGGAATATGCTACGTACTGCAAGTCAAATCCACATAAAAACATAAAAATCTGTAAATTACACACACACACATAGTTTGAAAACTCATGCTGGTATGTTTGGTTGGATTCAGAATATGTTATTTTTGAAATTAGACTATTATGATAACCAAATTACTTACTAATAGAATGGCTTTGGTTATGGACCCTTTAATTGATGACTCTTGGGCTGCTTTTATTAAGGATAGACTAATAGGTGATAATATCATATGTGCACATGAGGTATTGCACCAAGTTAGTGTTAGTTTGTAATAATCTAGAAGTCAATAGTACGATAATTTATCATAAAGTTTTGTTCATGAATTGAATGTTTATTTATATATCATTTGGTTGCCTTGAGTATTATTGTATTTATGAATCATTCTTTTATCTGACTAGAGTCAATGAATGGAATTGTGAAACTTCATAATATAGATGATATATATTCTTAAAAGTCTCTAACCAAGGTAATTAGCAGGAACACTAATTAATCGCTACAAGGTTAGTATGTTGATTAAAAGATGGTTATGTTTTACAAACCATTTGACAAGAGATGTCATTTTAATCACATAGATACATGTTCCAGGAACATGGTATTGACAGATCCCGAATGAAATATTAAATGGAATTGTGTTCGTGTCATTAATGTTTTCATTCAGTGTTAAGTTCTAAAGTATGAGGTATTCATCTTTCCTACTAAGAAATGTATATGTGTGATTGTTACCTAACGCTGTCGGTAAAACGCAGTTATAACGGTAGCTCTTCGGTATGCATAGCTTAGCTGAGGTAGTGATGGTTTACCAAAAGTACTATTGTCCCTCGTATCTCTATACGAGTTATAGTATCACTGGGCCCCTTGATAGAATAAGATTATCTGCATGCGGTATAATTACAAGAGTAATTATATTTGGTAATCTGTTCAAGATCAAGAAAAGATTAAGTTTGCAAGGATGACATACACCTACCTTGAAACTGATCTGATAACTATGAGACAAAAGAATTAACAGGAGTAAATAGTTTACTGGATCGTGGTATTGTACAATACAGCATCATCTGTGTAATTGGATGATCATAGTGCAGATATCAGATGCCTCCTATGATTATAGAAGTTAGAACAGTTCTAATTTTATTTACCAACATAACACAGATCCTATAGGGTCACACAAATAGGAAAGTAATCAGAGAAATTTTATGATTAATTATAAAGTGTTATAATTAAGAATAAAATATATGTCATGGAGATGACATGCTTAAACTAGATTAAAATTATAAACGTGTATGACACGTCATATAAATTTTAATCGCAATCGCAAACGCAAGAAATATAATTATTCAGAATAATTGTATATATATGTATTATATGGATTAAAATATTAATTATGAATTAATATTTTGGACCAAAAAGTCCAATTTGAATTTAGGCCTTGATTAAATTTAGAATTTAATTAAAAGTCTAAATTAAATTAAATGAAAAAGGGCCAAATTAAATATATTAAAAAATGGCCAAAATGCAAATTCGTTTTTTCCTCTTTGAAACCGCCATATAATGGCATTTTTGTGAATTCACAAACCGCCACAAATTGGCTATATAAAGGAATGATATGAGAGAAAAATAAGAAATCCATTCAAAGTCCAAAAAAAGGTGCGAATCAGAATCTGATTCGATTTGTATCTAATTTTCTCTCTCAAATAGTGATTTGCAGAAAATATGATAATCCATATATATATTCTTGTGAGAATAAAAGTTATTGTTGTGAATAGTGTTTTGTCAGAAATTTCGTACTTTTGGTGAATAGTGATTTACCGAAAATCGCGACTTTTCAAATACCGTTGGTATAGTATTTCTGGCAAAAGAAATACCAACTCTTGGTAGTTCCTGGTGGATAACCAATAGAGGTATCAGACGTCTGATACTCCGAGGCAAATCATTTCCAGGTGTAGCTCTTCACGCTCCGTCTGCTTTCCAACTGAGATTTGGAAACAAGGTATAAACATGTTATATTTATCTATTTAATTGGTAAGTAGATTAAAGTTTTAGAAATCAATTAAGGAGTAGATCTGTCCTTGGCTTAAGTTAGAAGTAAAATTTTTGTTTTACGTTTTTTCCGCATCTTAAGCAGATAAATGGGTTTGAACAGTCAAAACCCTAACAGACTTAATCAATGGGTTTGAACCGTCAAAACCCAATAGTTAGGTTATCAAAACAGAAAGGTATTCTTTTGAAATTAGACTTTGAGAAAGCCTTCAATAAGGTTAACTGGTCTTTTCTCTTAGAAGTTTTAGTTGCTAGAGGGTTTGGACAGCTATTCATTAATTGGATTTCTGATATACTACAGGGAGGTAGAACTTGTGTATCCATTAATGGTGACCTAAGACCTTATTTTCTTTGTAGAAAGGGTCTTAGACAAGGGGATCCTATATCCCCTTTTCTATTTGATTTAGTGGCTGATGCACTTAATAAGATTTTAAGTAGGGCTCAACAGGGAGGACTTATTTCTGGTTTGGGCAACTTCCCTAATTCTCCTAAGGTTTTAAATCTGCATTTTGCAGATGATACTTTAATATTTTTAGAAGCTGATTCTAAGATGGTTGAATATTTTAAATTTCTTTTACTTGGTTTTGAATCTTTATCAGGTTTAAAGATAAATTTTCATAAGAGGGCTTTAATTCCCTTAAATATCTCAGATTCTCTTACAACAACTCTTGCTTCACAATTAGGTTGTCAAATCTCTTCTCTACCAATTACTTATTTAGGAGTTCCTCTACATTGGAAGAAACTATGTACTTCTGATTGGTTACCATTAGTTAATAAGATTGAAAACATATTGCAATCTTGGAAAGGGTCTTTACTGTCACTGGGAGGTAGAGTCACTCTACTTAATTCAGTTTTATCAGCCATTCCTCTTTACTGGCTCTCTATTTACAGATTGCCAATTAATATTAGGACAATGATAGATCGTATTAGGAAAAGATTTTTATGGGCTGGCAGTACTTCCAAGAGAAAGTATCACTTAATTTCTTGGAATGTGGTCTGTTTAAGTAAATCTCAAGGTGGTTTAGGTATTTTAAATTTGAAAAGAATGAACATAGCTTTGCTTGCTAAGTGGTGGTTTCGTTTTAAAGACCCTATTGTACTAGGTAAATGGAAATCCATTCTTCAAGATAAATATGGTTTTTCTGGGTTAGCAATTTCTAGATGCTCTTCTTTCTGGTCAAGCATTATATCCATTAAATTTATTGTTGACTTAGGCATTAATAGAACAATTGGTAATGGACATGATACTGCTTTTTGGTTAGATAGATGGTTTGGTGAATGTGCTCTATACTGTTCTTACCCTAATCTATTTAGAATTGCCTCTGA
Source organism: Carex kokanica (assembly GCA_025461125.1). Classification (NCBI taxonomy): domain Eukaryota; kingdom Viridiplantae; phylum Streptophyta; class Magnoliopsida; order Poales; family Cyperaceae; genus Carex; species Carex kokanica. Next base: position 13,401 of record JAJGRX010001263.1, read on the forward strand.
CCCTAAAATCACTGTTGCTGATGCTGTAACACAATCTTCTCTAACTCTTTTGTTTACTAGACAGTTGACTGGTATTATGTTATCTGAATGGCACCATCTTCAGTCAACTATTTCTTATTCTACTGTTTTCAATGATTTGTATTTTCCTGACTCCATTACTTGGAGATGGAACCAATTAGGAACTTTTACTGTGCATTCCTTGTATAAGTGGTTAGAATATGGGGGTATCAAAAACACTGTTTATTCTATTATGTTGAAAACTAAGATCCCTTTAAAAATTAAGGTGTTCATGTGGTTAGTCAAAGAAGACAAAATCTTAACAAAACATAACCTTGCAAAGAGAGGATGGCAATGATCCCTTAATTGCTCTTTTTGTAATTCTATAGAGACAACAGATCATCTATTTGTAACTTGCCCCTTAATCAACTCTATATGGACATGGATTGCACAATTTAATAATTTCTCCTTTAATTGTGATACTGTTTCAGACTTGTGGCTCTTAGATGCTTGGATACCACTTAAGGATTGTAGATTAATTGAATTAATTAGGTCAGCAACTATTTGGGTAATTTGGTTAGCTAGAAATAGAGTATGTTTAGATAATGCTGTGATACCCTCTCTAGCCTCATTAGGATCTCAAATTATCTCTTTAACTTCTTATTGGTGTAAATCTAACTTAGATGATTCTTTTTTTAAATTAATCTTAGTTTTGCCTATGGATGTTACAAATTTGTCTCAGGCAGGCAATGTTATAATCCTATCGGAGACAGATACATCGGAGGAGGACAACTGCAGCTGGGATTCAGAGGAAGATCCAATTCTTGGTTTAGAGGGGTCCGACCTTTCGGACTACCTCCGAGATAGAGCAGAATATGATACAATCGATGTTGCCTACTTTGCTTCCTCTAACCCCAATGCTCATACCAGCTCCTCTATTAATCCCTCTGCAGCTACTTAGTTTCTCCTAATATGATACTTTAGTACTTACTTTTTGTATGATATATACCTAGCAAACTTTAGCTACTATCCTTTTATGCTTAGTTGGTTTAGCTGCTTTAGATGTCAACTAGTTTGATATTGCTGATTTAGAGAGATTTTTTTATTTTTGATATTGCTGATTTGTAATTGCCTTAGGTTCATTTTGTAAGAATATTTCTGTTTCTAATGAAACAGGTGGTACTATACCACTTTTATCAAAAAAAAATGAATAGCCTATTCGATGTTTTGTTGAGTTAGAATAGTTAGAATAGTGTATTCAAATTTTTTGTCTTATTAGAATATATTATTCCTAAAGTTTTGAAATTTAGCTATTATAATAAAACAAACAATAGCTATTTTTAATTTGACTATTTTAACTTATTTTGTTTTACAACTAAATATACCATACCATGGTTGTATTAATGTTATGGAACATAAAAATCGACACTGATCGTTGCTTTTAGTAAATGCGCATATTTTGAACTAATACGTACGTTCAGTTTTTGGGAAAACTAAAAGGTATAAAAGTTGTAAATTTTCTGTCATGATTCCAGAAGATTTGATTTCATTTTACTTTAATTGGATTTTACAGTAAAAATATATGATTTAAAAGGTCCCGCAAGGGTATGCGGTGAAACTTGAGTTTTCGGTGAAATTTTGATCACATTTAGGGTAAGATACATGCTCGTATGAGCTGACAGTTATTCATGCTCAGATGAAGATTAGTGAGCTATCAAATATCCTTGCTCTCAGCAAGACACACTGGGTGAAAAACAAAGTGAACTTGAGATATTCAGAAGCAAATATAACTCATTTTTTGTATTATTAAGAAGTAGTTAGAAAGAAGAGAAAGATGAATAAATAAAAAGAAGAGAGAAAAAGACTAGAAAAGAAGTACAAAAACCCAAACACAAACCCAAACAAACCATAACCATTATAATATAGTAAATTATATGTACAACTCATTCCACTTACTATTTCATTACCAAAGATAATAAAAAATGCTCAGAAAAAAAGAAGAAAAAGCGAACTGGGCTACACACAAATGTTTAGATAACGTCTGTGTATATACCTTTAATACACAGATGCTTTCAATATATGTATGTGTTTTGAAACAATTATACACTCAGCTATAAGCTTTCACAACTCATCTCACCATATCAAACATTGTTCATCAAGGGAAGGCAAATAGCCGAAAATTTCAACACAACTAGAGAGATCCTTCACCATTTATCAAAGACAAGGAAGCCGACGGTGTTCATAAAAATTGATTTTGCAAAAGCTTTTGATTCGGTGAGTTGGGATTTTCTATTAAATGTGATGATGGCTAGGGGTTTTACAACAAAAAGTGGATAGGTTGGATCAGATCACTACTAGAAACATCAAGTTCAAGAGTGATGGTCAATGATGAAATCTTGGATTACTTCGGACACGAACGAGGTTTGCGGAATGGAGATCCGCTCTCTTCTATGCTTTTCAATTTGGCGATGGATGTCTTACAAGTGATGATAGGTAATTTAAATCAAATTTTATCTCTCTTTATCATCAAAATTAAGAGATGCGGTAATTGCATTACAATATGCCGATAACACGGCTATTATTGCTAATGCGGATGAAGAGACTTTGATTCCCTTAAAATCATTGTGAGAATATTTACGGCTGTTTCAGGATATTTATTATGAGAAAAGTTTGTGGATTCCGATTAATATACAAGAAGATGCGTGCAATCGTGCAAATATCATTTTGGAGTGTCAGCAATCACAGTTTCCAACAAGCTATTTGGGAATGCCACTCACAATTAGAAAGCCAACAAAGGAACAGTTTATGCCGCTAATAAGAAGATTTGAAAGCAAATTGGAGGGGTGGAAGGGTAAACTCATTTCAAGAGGTGGTCGGTTACAACTTGTTAATTTGGTCCTCTCCTCTATTTTTGTTTATTTGATGGCTTGTTTTCAACTTCCAAAATAAGTAATTAATAGATTGGACCGGATCAGAGGAAAATTCTTATGGGAAAAAAATGAAGACAATAAAACTGGTATTTCGATGATAAATTGGTATACAGTTTGTTTGCCGAAAGAGTGGGGTGGTATGGGTGTTTCTAACTTGCAGTTAAGAAATATCTCAATACTTTTAAGATGGTGGTGGAGAAAAATTATCGCCTTAAAACAGAAACCGGTTGTTCAAGGGGAAATTATTCGTTGGGCACGGACATATTCTTTCTTTTGGGGATCATTAACATCAATTAGTCTGTCGCGAATTGATTCTAATTTGGGAGTTACCGTTGGAAACGAAGAACGCGCAGGAAGAAGTGAAACGGAGGAAGACGGAAGCTCGTTTATTCGGGAATTATCCGTTAAACATTGTGCCTCTGACATTGGGCCCATGGATAAGTTACTCACGGAGTCAAATGGAGCAGTATCACCGCCAGCGGGTCCCATTAGACAGAACAACGGAATTAACGAACCCTTGATGCCAGATCAGACGAAGAGCGATGAGTTGTCAGCTGACATGGCGAACGCTGATTAATTAGGGAGATTTAGTTTGTTATTTTAAGAATTTCTAATTAGAATTATATCGCCTATAAATAGGGAATGTAATCATGGATTCAATTTTATGCTAAGTTCAATATAATTCGAGAATTTCTCTTCTATCTACTTCTCTGAGTTCGTAGTTCCGAACTGAGAAGTTCATCATAACTTTCAATTATTCTTCTTAGTTCTTGTTAATTCTTTCTCGATTAAGCTTGACGCCTGAGATCGCTGCAAAAGTGGTATCAGAGCTCACGAATCGCAGCTGGGAAATCGCAAGACAAGACGATCAAGAAAAGGCAAGATGCCGAGATTGAGAAGCGGCGATCAGTCAGATGGAGAAGTACCTCTGGATATGTTAGCAATTGAAGAGAAGTTGGCCAAGATCACCAAAGACTCTGAATCTTCTCTCCAAGCATCCCTTCAGCTTAGAGATACAAGATTGGACAATCTCGATAAAAAGGTGGACGCTTTGACCGATATGCTTCGTGATTTCATCATTGCACAACAGAATCGGGCGGGTGATGGAAGTAATTCGAGGCAAGAAACACCTCACGGAGGAGGAAACAATGGCTTCCACCGCGACAATGACACTGATGTGCATGGAAATCCAAGAAGAGACAATCGATACCAAGATCACCATAATCGTTCTCAAGGGGGTCCTTTACCAAAAATTGATTTTCCTGTTTTTAATGGCACCAATGCCTTAGACTGGTTAGAGGATAGTAACTTCTATTTTGAAGTTTACCAAACGGCTGAAATTTACAAAACAAGGATGGCATCTATGAATTTTATAGGTGATGCTAAAGAATGGTATTCTTGTTTTAGAGTTGAGAATCCTAACCCACCATGGCCAATCTTGGTTGATGCTGTCTTTGAAAGGTTCCAAACAAGACCAAAGTCTAACCCCATATGTCAATTCAAAACGATTCACCAATCTAGTTCTGTTGATGAATACATAAAAGAGTTCCAAAAAGCAAAGGCTAGGTTGTTAGCTGACACAGGAATTAAACATGAAAATTTTTATGTATGGAGTTTCATTTGTGGGATAAGAGAGGAATTACAAAACACCATTACTCTTTTCAAACCTAAAACTCTGAATGAAGCTTTTAATGTAGCTTTAGAAGTGGAGGCAGCAAATCTAATTTCTGAGAAGAAGCAAAATCTCAACAAACCTCAATCCTACCAGTACTCCAGACCAGTCAAACCGACAAATACTTTTCAACCACCTGATCTAAATCCTCAAAGATGGAGGGAGTCACCAATGGGGAATAAAACCAATTTGGTTAAACCTCAGGCCACCCTAACAACAGACCAGAAGAGGCAATTAGGCTGTGTTTCAGATGCAATGACAAGTGGGTTCCAGGCTATAGATGTAATAAGGTCAATAAGGGCATTCACTCCATGGATGCTGAAGAAGAGGAAGAGATACTAGCCTGCAAATACCAGGACGAATTCAGACAAGGTGAAGTGTTACAAGAAGCAAACTTTGAGGAAGAGGAACACACAATCTCTACTATCAGTGCCCCCCATTCCTCTAGCTGTAACAAGACTCTCCAATTTAAGGGATTTGTTGGAAAACTACCCATTTGTGCCTTGATTGATACTGGGAGTACCCACTCCTTTATCAATCCCTCTTTAGTTCAACTCCTCAACCTTGCCACCACCAACATCAGTGCATTAAAGGTTAGAGTTGCCAATGGAGAAAAGATGTCTACTAGTACTCTTTGTGAAAAGGTTCAGTTCTCCTTGCAAGGCCATTCTTTTGAGGCTGATTTGAGACTTCTAGAGGTCCAAGGATATGACATCATTCTGGGAATTGATTGGATATACTCCATGGACATATAACTCAGCCTAAGGAAGGGTAAGATGGTGATTATGCATCAAGGAAGGAAGGTAGTTCTCTCAACTGAAGAACTGACTGCTGAGATCAAGTTGTGTGAGCAAATTTCTGAGTTCATCAAGGAGAGTAAAGATGGTGGTCAAATGATGTATGCTCAACTGTACAAGGTAGAAGAAGTGCATTCCCATCAGCAAAATCAGGTTATTCTACCCTCTCTCCTACCAGTACTTAAGGAATTTGAACATCTCTTTGAAGAACCAAAATCACTCCCTCCCAAGAGACTAATTGATCATAAAATTGTACTTAAACCTGATTCTAAACCTGTCAATCTTTGGCCTTATAGATTCTCATACTTACAAAAGATGGAGGTAGAAAAGATAGTTAAAGAATTATTGGAAAATTCTTTTATCCAACAAAGCACTAGTGATTATTCATCTCCTGTGCTACTTGTTAAGAAAAAAGATGGTTCTTGGCGCATGTGCATTGATTATAGGCAATTAAATGACAATACTGTTAAGAACAAATACCCAATTCCAATTATAGATGATCTACTTGATGAATTGAATGGAGCTATTTATTTTTCTAAATTGGATTTGAGATCAGGATATCATCAGATTTTAATGGAGGAGAGTGATATCCATAAGACTGCCTTTCAAACTCACAATGGTTTGTATGAATTCAAAGTGATGCCATTTGGCTTAACAAATGCACCAGCCACCTTTCAAGCCCTCATGAACAATATTTTTAGACCTTTTCTAAGAAAGTTTATTTTGGTATTTTTTGATGACATTTTGGTATATAGCAAGAGCATGGAGGACCATGTTAGTCATCTAAGAACAGCCCTCCAAATATTAGCAGAAAATTAGCTTTTTATTAAGAAATCAAAGTGTGAGTTTGGATTAGAAATGATTGAGTACCTTGGTCATATCATCTCTAAAGAAGGTGTCTCAACTGATCCTAAGAAGATTGAAGCAATGGTTAATTGGCCACAACCAAAAAATGTCAAAAGCCTAAGAGGATTCTTGGGCCTCACAGGCTATTATAGGAAATTCATCCAAAATTATGGATTGATATCAAAACCCCTCACTGAACTATTAAAGAAGAATGCATTTCAATGGAATTGCACAACTCAAAAAGCTTTTGATAAGCTTAAACAAGCCATGGTTTCAGCACCAGTACTGCTACTGCCAGATTTTAGTCAACCTTTTGTAATTGAAACTGATGCTTGTAATGATGGTATTGGAGCAGTACTGATGCAATCCAAACGACCAATAGCTTTCATTAGTAAGAAATTAGGGGTTAGAAATCAATCCCTCTCGACCTATGAAAAAGAACTGTTAGCCTTGTTTACAGCTGTTTCAAAATGGAGACATTATCTTTTGAATAATGAATTCATAATTAAAACCGATCAAATCAGTCTTAAGTACTTACTGGAACAAAGGATTAACACTCCCATGCAACACCGAGGATTAAGTAAGCTTTTAGGACTGAATTACAAAATTGAATACAAAAAGGGAACTGAGAACAAGGTTGCAGATGCTCTATCTAGGAGAGAGGGGCATTTTGGGAAAGATTGTGATTCAATTGCAGGTTTGATGGTGTTGAGCGAGTTAATACCTCAATGGGTGCATGACATACACGACAGCTACACTGGAGATGCCTGGATTGAAGAACTGAAGCAGAAGTTACAGACAGCAAATCATGACAGCAATCACCACCTATCGCAATACCAGAATATTTTGAAGTACAAGAATCGCATCTGCATGGGGGGCCATGGCGATTGGAGGCAATCAATCTTGCGAGCAATGCATGATTCCAGCATTGGTGGTCATTCAGGAATTACTGCAACATACCAACGCATTAAGAAGTTATTCTTCTGGCCAAACCTGAAGGAAGATGTCCACCAGCACATCAGACAGTGCGATAATTGTCAGATTAACAAACCGGAATTCGTCGCCAAGCCAAGATTATTGCAACCCCTCAACATTCCAGAGAATGCTTGGATCAGCGTAGGCATGGATTTCATCACCGGCTTACCCAAATCTAACGGGCGAGACTCAATTATGGTGATCGTGGACCGATTCACCAAATATGCCCACTTTGTCGCTCTCACACACCCATACGGAGCTAGCAGCATAGCCCAAGCCTTCTTTGATAACGTATACAAGCTCCATGGTTTACCAACAAGCATCATCTCCGACAGAGACCCAATTTTTACTAGTAATTTTTGGCGAGAACTCATGTCCAAATTAAGAGTACAGCTCAGGATGAGCACGGCTTATCATCCCCAAACCGACGGCCAAACGGAGAAAGTAAACCAATGTCTCGAGAATTACCTGCGTAGCATGGCATTTGATAAACAGAAGAAATGGGCGAATTATCTGACATTGGCAGAATGGTGGTACAACACAAATTTTCACAGCGCGATAAAGACGACGCCTTTTGAAGCTCTATACGGCTATCCCCCTCCGCAATTGGGTCTGGGCAGTGCTCCCAGAAGCCAAGTAGAAGCTGTTAATGTTGTCATGCGAGATCACCAAACGTCAATGGCTCAATTGAAGTCCAATTTACTGAAAGCACAAAGTCGAATGAAGAGCTGGCAGACTCTCATAGAAGCGAGCGGAAATTCGAGCGTGGTGATTGGGTTTATTTGAAACTTCAACCTTACAGACAGGTCTCGATTGCAGGTTTCAATAATCAGAAACTCAACCCCAAATTCTATGGGCCTTTCGAAGTCTTGCAAAAGATAGGCACTGTGGCTTATAGACTCAATCTGCCAGCTGATTCCGCTATCCACCCGGTCTTTCATGTTTCTCAATTAAAGGCTAAACTGGGTCCAAACCAGAATCCTTTTCCCAAACTCCCAGTGATAGGAGCCGGAACTAGAATACAGCCACAGCCTCAATTGATCTTAGACAGGCGAGTCATCAACAGACGGAATTCAGCGGTAGCTCAACTACTGATTCGCTGGACTGATCAGTCAGACGCTGATGCTACTTGGGAAGATTATACGCGCATCGCTCAACAATTTCCAGAATTCATTCGTGAGGACACGAATTGGTTTAAGGGGGAGGAATGTCGCGAATTGATTCTAATTTGGGAGTTACCGTTGGAAACGAAGAACGCGCAAGAAGAAGTGAAACTGGAGGAAGACGGAAGCTCGTTTATTCGGGAATTATCCGTTAAACATTGTGCCTCTGACATTGGGCCCATGGATAAGTTACTCACGGAGTCAAATGGAGCAGTATCACCGCCAGCGGGTCCCATTAGACAGAACAACGGAATTAACGAACCCTTGATGCCAGATCAGACGAAGAGCGATGAGTTGTCAGCTGACATGGCGAACGCTGATTAATTAGGGAGATTTAGTTTGTTATTTTAAGAATTTCTAATTAGAATTATATCGCCTATAAATAGGGAATGTAATCATGGATTCAATTTTATGCTAAGTTCAATATAATTCGAGAATTTCTCTTCTATCTACTTCTCTGAGTTCGTAGTTCCGAACTGAGAAGTTCATCATAACTTTCAATTATTCTTCTTAGTTCTTGTTAATTCTTTCTCGATTAAGCTTGACGCCTGAGATCGCTGCATAGTCCACTCTTTTTATGGCCAACTGAGATTATAAATAGTGGAAATCACGTGATATGGCGTTGGGAACATACAGACTTGTACTCGGCAAAATTAGTCTATGCTATACTAGCTGGTGGAGATAATGCACGGCCTTTCACTAGCGCATGGAGATACAAGATTCCCCCAACTATGAGAATTTTTGTTTATCTCCTACTCAAGAATAGATTGCTAACACATGTAATGATCGTGAGAAGAGGCTTCAATGTTTCTCCAAATTGTGAAACTTGTCGGGGGGGGGTGGCAGAATCGGTTTTGCATATGTTTTTAGATGTCGAAGTGCGGTGAAGCTGTGGGATAGAATGACATCAATTCTAGGGGTACATCTAATGCATAGGGGTGAAACCGTCCATGAAACCTGGAACAAGTCGATGATCAGAGCATGTAGAGCGGGTATGGGCAAAAAATCAAGGGTCCATCTACTTTGTTTCGACCTGCTGGTCGATTTGGAAACAACGGAACATGAAGATTTTTGAAGGCAAAATAATGCAACTCAAAGTGCTGGAGGAGTACATGCTCCAGGAGGCGAAGTAGTGGATGCAGTTTTGTTAGGGAAATATCCACAGATGTTATTTTGTTTGATGCCTTCGGTGTTTGATATAATTTTGATTTTTTTTGTTTTTATTTATTTATATTTTGTAATCACAGACAGCCACTGTCAGCATTTAAAAAAAGAGAGAGTCAAGTTTGAAATCATGTGTTAACATTTGAGTGGACCTTCTGTTGCTTTATAGAGCTAAATTTATATATATATATATATATATATTTGTTTAGATAGAGATATGATTGAACTTTGAAAACTCGTAAATTTGCAAGAAGTCTTCGGGGTAAATCAAAGAATAAGACCACTTCTTTAATCAAAAGAGACAATAGAAACGAAAATTAACTTCGAGAGCAACAACCAAATTAATATTCTACCTTATTGTGGATCATTACACAGTAAAGAAAAGATGCAATAAAATTTATAAAATAAAAGCTACTTTTTGAAGGGATACACATACAAATCAAGCTCAAGAACAGCATCGCCACTAGCAATATTCACTGAATAAGTCTTTATTAACAAATAACCTTGGGCCATGCGAAAAATGCCGGACCCACCGACAACCGCCAGCTCTCTGTTCGGCTGTGTGATGGCATCTCTTCCTAGTATCGCCACCGTACTACCGTTATTCTTGCCGTATGTGAACACGATATTAAAAGCCCAAATCACCGACGGGTCCGATTTCATGACAGTAAATAAGCCTTGAGCCTGGCCGACTAAGCCGGAATCCAGGTCGGGTCCCTTGGTCAGTGCATTGTCTACCACCGTTATGTCACCGAAACGGTAAGGTGTACCGGGTAAAGGAATTGGACCTTTAGCAACTACAATTGCAGTCGCGTTTGGATCGGTAACTTTTTCTTGCATGTAGAAGTGTAGGTGCACTGGCTTTTTGTCGGCAGATGTGAGGGGAGTGGTTAAAGAGAGAAAGAGAAGGGAGAGGAGGAGAAGGTTGGATTTGGCGTTAAGAGAAGCCATGGAGACGAGAAATGAGCTTGGATTGAGATTAGAGGTTAGATAAAGATGTGAATATTTTGGTGTATTTGGGTGCATTGACTTCTATTATATATATAAATGCCAACATTTACTCGATCTCATAAAAGAATACTTTAGATCTTGAAAGGCAAGCAATTTTGGTTTATAATTGACTTGCCATGATGGTGGCAAGATAATCCAAAAAGAAATGAACTTCCGAGGATCTCTCCATTTCTGTCAAAAAAATGGAGAGAGCTGAGTGAGGATTAGGAGTTCTCCGGCTCTATTGTCCGGTCTCCGGAGATCCTTCTCTTTTTTTCTTTTCTTTTTTTCTTTTATGATAAAAATGAGAATCAAATTTCTCACCTTTTACCCTTTTAAAGATAAAAATCCACTCATCAGTGTGCTGTTGTACTCTCACAACACTAGTTTAGTTGGAACAAGTCAACTGTCAACATGCCAAGCATTAGCCAGATCAATTCCCCTTTTTTCTTTTAATAGTTTCATGAGAGCATATTTCAATTTTTGCATGATTATTGATTAGACTAAGGGTAGCAACAATTCTTAGCAAAATTCCCTTTTCTATGCCTTTTCAGTTTTTGTCTTTATGATTCAATTTTGTGGCCCAAAAAGGATCCATTAGGCCCATTGACTCGGAATAATCAGTCCAGATGAAATTTCCTTATATCAAATCAGATATCATAGTCAGTTGCACGAATCTTGAAGCGTACCGATTTTCTATCTAATCTTCCATTCTTCCCCAACTCCTGTTTTTTTTTTTTTTATTATTGGAAAAATAAAAAGGAAAAATCCTGGGAAAACTGTACCACCCGACCAATCATACAGCCAATAGCCGAGATTGTTTCTAAAATTTTCACCTCTTTTCAGAATTCGGATGCCTAAAGGTAATCCAAATTTATAGTTTGGATCCAAACCGTCCAATCTGCTCTAGTATAAGAGGAGGGATCCAATTACATTCTTTTTTTGACACATCTTGACATTGTTTTTTTTATAAGTCAATTTTGCTATTTCAAAATCCAAACAATCGATCCGAACCGTTCAACATGATCACCATATTAAAATGTTGTTGGAGATCAAATTTTATATTTTTTTGAACTTTTGTACTATTTATTAAGATGGTTACAAAATCGCTGTTTTTCAATGGTCTGAAAACAACGATTTTTGTAACCATCTTAATAAATAGTAAAAAAATTCAAAAAAATATAAAATTTGATCTCCAAGCACATTTTAATATATCCATCATGTTGAACGGTTTGGATCGACTATTTGGACTTTGAAAATGATAGGTGTCAAAGTGTGTCAAAAAAAAGGTGTAATCCGATCCCTCCTCCTAGTACAAATATTAAAAGAGGAGGGATCAAATTACACCTTTTTTGGTGACACACTTTAACACCTACCATTTTCAAAGTCCAAATAGTCGATCCTAACCGTTCAACATGATGAATATATTAAAATGTGCTTGGAGATCAAATTTTACATTTTTTTGAATTTTTTTACTATTTATTAAGATGGTTACAAAATCGTTGTTTTCAGACCATTGAAAAACAGCGATTTTGTAACCATCTTAATAAATAGTGAAAAAATTCAAAAAAAATGTAAAATTTGATCATCAAGCACATTTTAATATGGTGATCATGTTAAACGGTTCGGATCGACTATTTGGATTTTGAAATCGCAAAATTGACCTATAAAAAAAACTGTATCATGATGTGTCACCAAAACAGATGTAATTGGATCCCTCCTCATATTAAAAAGAGAAATTTGGATATATAGCCATCACAACTTCTTTAATTAGATACTTAACCATCCAAATTGAAAATTAAATATTTCCCCATTTAAACATAACTTATTTATTAATATACCCATTTTCAATTTTTCTCGTAAAAAATATAAATTAATATTAATAAAGTATTTAACAAATCATTTTACCCAGTCAAAGATATGTTCAAATCTTCTTTCTGTCGAGGACCATCAATTTCAAACAACATGTGCCCATTTGTGCCAGAAGTGTAAAGGGGAGGGGTGCTCGAAAAGGAGATGGTTTGGAACCGGAAATGGAAGCAGGTCCCAGGGAGAGCGTGGTCTCCTTCTCACCTCCGCCTCTGTTTGACGTTTTGCCCCACTGAAGTTCCTCTCTGTACAAGTACCTCCATAAATGTAGACAAGCCACCATCATGTAAGGCTGTACATACCATAACACACTGTGTGAGAATTTTTTAGCAACTCAAGGCGACAACACAGATTGTTCAAGTTGATAGGCCAGCAATCACCCCGGCACACAACATGGAAAACTGGGCTAAAAGGGGCTCCAAGACCTTCAACGGAATACCCTCTACATCCTTCAGAGAAGAATTGGGGTTGCCAACAATGCTGAGCGCTGAACATTTCAAAATCCAACAAGAGTGCCGAGACCAGTCCTGATACATGGAGGAAACGTATAATTCTTACCATCGGAGCTGCTGGTGTGTGGAGACATATAAATGCATTGAGAAACCTTTAGTATACTTTTAATTTCTTTGTTAATTGAATTTTTTTTATATTTTTGTTGAAGATTGTAAAAGGTTGTTGGTGAAATTAAAGAAATTGTCATGGATGTTGTTAAAGAAATTGTAAAATGTTATAAAGAAATTTTTGATATTTTTGTTAAAGAAATTGTGCTTCTTCATTGTGTCATTTATATGGTTAGTGTTGTTATGGATATTGTGCTTCTTCTTCTTCTCACATGAACAATTTTTGATATTTTTTTAAAGAAATTGTGCTTTTCTTCTTTAGGTGACCTTTACATAGCAACTGCCAAGTGCTGTAGCACGGGATTATTCATTTTTGTAGTATGTGATTCATGAATCTGACGTCCTTAATAATCATATATGTAACAAGTAAAAACCAAGTTTAGTGTCAAAAATATCACTCATATTTACAATTTTACCAAGTTTTTTTTTTTTTCCAGGGTTTACGAGCAACCAGCTCACAAACAAATTTTCATTAAAAAAGATCTACAAAGTTATGTACATCAACAGTAGAGGTGCTACTTTTACCCATTACCCGGATCCGATCTGGAACCGACTCGGATCTGATTAATTTGGATAGGATATGATTTAAAAAATATAACTGGTTAAATTATGAGTACAGTTACAAAATTAATAATTTAATATCCGATCTGGATCTAAACCGGAACCGATATTGTAATAGATAGGATATGAATTTGATTTAGTTATCCGATCCATAACCGAACCCGATCCGATATCCGTATAAATACCCGATAAAATGATAATATCATTTCTTTATAATCATTTAATATAAACACATATATTAATAACTATGAAAAGAGAATCATTTGTAGTATTTTTTAATTTTTTGAATGAAATTTATTGCTCTTTTTGCACATATTATTAAAATCAAATGTCATGTTCACATTTTGCCTATAAATTTTCGAAGCTAATTAATTCCTTTCTTGATCTCTTTATCTATCATGTATCTACCTTTCTGCACATATTATTGAAATTTGTTGCTCTCTTCACTAATTGAAACAAATTGATATTAATATTGTATTTCCGAATTTTTGGAACCATATAATGAAATCATCATCTCCAATATTTTACTTTCTAAAATTATCTCATATTCAATATTTTGGAGCAGATTTTAATTTATATTATAATGATATATTATGTGAGATGTGTAAGAAATTATAATTATATTTAAACGTAAAGTGTTTTTCAAATGCTTGTGAGTTGCGATATGTACCCGCTTCGGATCCAAACCCGTCCCGGATCCGAACCAGACCCGATAATCGATAAACAAGTTATGATATATATCTATCAGGAATCAAAAGACTGGACCCGAAATATCTACGGATAGATAGGTATCCGGATCCGGACCCAACCCGATTTGAAACAAATCAGTATATGGATCGAAATTCGGACCCGAACACTTTTAAAGTACAGATCCAAATATAATAGTATCTAGACCTTACCCGACCCGATAGCACGTCTAATCAACAGACTGATATGCCCGTTATTTACACGTACCAGTGTTGGTTCGATTTACCGACTTTCAGATCAGTATCTCATTTCAGGTGTGGGTCCATCTTCAACTAGTCAATAGGCTCTTTGGCATCAATGCAATTATTTTCGGTCTAACAAAATTCCTTTTCTTATGGTGCAAATTTTATCCTTGAACTAAAATTACGATGTCATAGTATGAAAGTTTAACTAGTACAGACAGAGACAATAATAGAAGGGAAAAACACCTGAGAGGCGGCCCAAAAAGCAACATCTATAAGAGCTCGTTTACGTCTGAGCCAATCAAACCAATCCAAAATGGCATCCTTTTTTTTTTTGAAATCTTGTCAGTGACAAGTGAACCAAAATGGCATCCTTCAAATTAAATTTTACATTTTTATAATTTTACATATCTTGAACAATTGACCATCACATTTGTTCTCTTTCTCACCGACTTCAACTTTTGATGGCCATTACATCTTTGTTGCTCAAAATATTATCATCTCAATTAGTACTAGATTTATTATTATAACTGATAATAATCGAAGAAAATAGATCATTATTGTTTGAATTTTCTTTCATGATAAGTAGTTTTTGTGAGAGAAGAAGAAGGGCGGGCGGGGGGAGAAGGAGGGCATGCTGGGGGAGGAGAAGGGCAGGCTAGGGGAGATGGAGGGCGCGAACTTGGGGGACAAGAAAGGCCGCGCAAGAACAATCGCACTGGAAGTTTAGGAAAAAAATTTTGTAAAGGGCAAAATGGTTTGTTAAATATTTTATTAATACTAATTTATATTTTTAGTGAGAAAAATTGAAAATAGATAATTAAAGAAGTTGTGATGGATAATTTATATCTAGTTTTTAATTTTAAATGAATAAATATCTAATTAAAGAAGTTGTGATGGGTATATATCCAAATTTCTCTATTAAAAGAGCTACATGTATTTTATCACGGAACAAATTAGCCAGAATTTCTTATCAAATTGTACTGATTCAAACACAAAATTTGAATTACCAAAGGGGATCCGGACCCTTGTTCCCAACGGTTTGTTTTTCTGTAGAAAAATTTATAATTAAAGAGACTAAAATTTGAAGAATATACAGCTTTATGTTTTTATTAATACATTAAAAAAATGAAAAAAAAAACAGGATGTTTCTAAATTCAGTTCAATATCCGAGTCGAAATCGCTCAATCCATGTTAAAATTTGCCGGAACTTAGATTAGAAACGGTTCTGACTAGCTAATTAATTTGATGCGGACATCCCGTTTCCAGAAAAAAAAAAAAAAAAATTCAATACATGAAAGAAAATTTAATAGCGGGTTTTATTAACCACCGGATTTGTTAACTATCGGATCTCACAAGACCCATCTTCTTCCTCCTTTTAATCAACGAAACCTGCTCCCGCTGCCCCAAATCTCTCTTCCGATCATCAATTACATCCATCGTTGAAGAATCAAATCGAGGAATCAATCACAAACAAACAAACAAAGAAGGAAGGAAGAATTGGCGGAGCTCTGACGGTGATCCTCTCTTCCAAAGGTTTATTTTCTCGCCCAAAACGCATCTAGCATTCCAGCCAATTTGAGAAATCTTCCAATAATCGATAGATTTTCCGAACCATGGGAGCTCAAATGGATTATTTCTTGCTATGGTAGAAGGTTCTAATTTTAATTGTAAGGTTAGGTACTTCCCAAACAAACAGGGGGGCTGGGCTCCCGTTGACCACCCCTCGCTCCGTCTCTGGTAATAATCTCAATTGAGACAATTCGAAGTCCTTTCTTTTGTCAATTTCTATAGCTTGTATTAGATTTTGTAAAATTTCTTCCATAGGTTTAATGCTGATTAAACCTAGACATAATAAATGAGATCATGAATAACCTGCCTTTTGGGTTGGGTAGCACTCGATCCTTCCCTGCATACCCAAGAGGCGATTTTGATCTCGAATCAGGTCTCCCTCACAAAATCCGAAAACCCAAAAAGTTACTCACTGATCCCCCCACCATGATCCAATCTTTTAGAAGCCGCATCCAGCACCTCTACAAAAAACACCCGATCTTACTCTCCTTGGCCTCTCTCTTTGTTGGTGTCTCCATTTTAATATTTCTCTCCATATATGAGAGCCGGTTTCGCATGATGGGTTTCCAAAGAACTGACTTCCTCCTATCGGATCCAGTTCAGTACCCATTACCAAAGCTGAGCAACCTGGTGATGGTTGCAGGTCATTCTATCTATACCAGTAATAAATGTGGGAAATTTAATGGTGAGGATTCATGGTTTCTTGAGCCGTACCAGAAGCATCCTGGCCAAGCCGCAACATTTATAGCACATATAAAGAAAGGTGTTGAGGTTGCATCTAGGGATGAAGAAGCACTTTTGTTGTTTAGTGGAGGCGAAACCCGTAAAGATGCAGGTCCCAGGAGCGAGGCTCAGAGTTATTGGGCCGTGGCAGAATCTGACGGTTGGTATGGTAAGTAGAACATTATCTTGTAACCAGTGCTGGTATGGAGCATTTCACATTTCATTCTCAGTACGATGTAACAACATAATACTGAGTACTGCTTATTTCGTATTAGTAGAATCTCAGGGTTATTTTTGTAATTTCTGAGTCCTTTTGCAAAATTTCATCAATATTTATTCCAGACCTGCAACAGCATCAATCCTACTAGTCTTTAAGTTAGAATTGTGAAAGAAATTTTAAGATGTAATTTGAGATTCATTTTCTTCTACAAATTTGTTGCAATTTAGTATTTAGAATGTTATTATGATAGGAGGGATCTAAATTATACTTATTTGGTGAAACAGGGAAAGATGAGAGTGTAAGAAATAGAGCTCTCACAGAAGAACATGCAAGAGATAGCTTTGAGAACCTTCTTTTCAGTGTTTGCCGTTTTAGAGAACTCACTGGCCGATACCCACATAACATCACTGTAAGTCCCACTCTCTCTCTCTCTTTTGAAAATACTTGGTAGTGGCTACCAAGTCATGTATTAATGTGCAAAAAGATAAACATCCATTACAAGCACCTCCTAATTAATAAATTACAACATTACACCGCCTCTGTGTCGCCTCATACACCTCTAATCTCTCTCTCTTTTGAAATATTGGCAGCAGCTGCCAATAATATGTATAAAAATGCGGTATGAAAATACATCAGGTCAGGAAAATATAAAAAACCACATAGTTACATCCAAACATCTATGCTCAAAACACCAGTACTCATGTGCTCTAGATGCATCCAGCACATGATACCAGAAACCGTACTGCACAAACCAAATACAGAGAAACTACCAGAAACTGCGCTCTAGATCTCTCTCTGTCTCTTTCTCTCTCTCTCTCTCAGTATCTAACAGTTGTTTAACCCCATATAGGTGGTGAGTTATGATTTCAAGGAGGACAGATTTGCGCACTTGCACAGAATGGCAATAGGGTTTCCTGAAAACCGATTTTTATTTTTAGGAACTCCAGCAACCCCAACTGCAAGGGACTGGTGCAGTGAAAGGAGAGGCATCTGTCAGGTCACAGTTCGAGCAAGACCCATATGGGTGTTTGGGCTCTCTACACCAGAAAAGGTTGAAGCGGGACCCTTTTCACCGCACCGTGCCATATCCGAATGGTTGCCCCGAATTGAAGGGTTTGTTTAGTTATTGTGGCCCGGTGCCGTATCCTGGATCGCTTCCTTGGACCGAATAGAATTCAAGAGAGAAATTACAAGATAATTGACAACCAAATTGTAAGGGAGTATGTTTAATACTGGGGTATTTTGGGAAGAATTATTCAATTTTTTGAAAAGGTACTGATAGTGATAAAACATTTTTTTTTTATTCAAAGCCTGTAGGCAGATAGTGATAATTGATAAAACTGGATTCAGCACTTCTGTATGCAAGTCTGAATTTTGGTTAGACCGTACGATTGTGTTGCTGGACATATTTGTAGGTAATTTCTTTTATTTATGTACGTATTTTTCTTGTTCTGTTACACAATCAAATTTTCTCCTAACTATTAACAACATAATAAAAGAGGTAAACATTATTTGTTACTATTACTTCATAGTAAATAACTTCTTCTTTTTTTTTTTTCGAGTAGTGACCCAACACCGAGAGCTTATCTTCACAAATTTAATCTATTTGATATGGATTAAAGGAATGGAGCTCATTCTACCTTTCTAAATCACGCTCCAGAATTGTATTTTATTAAATGAACTTTGCCGCATGAAACATATATATAGGACGAAATTTATTTGAATTTTTTTTTTTTAATTCAGTCCTATGCTCCTACTACCGTAGTAGTATTATGTATATGTAATTGTTAGCGAACTCTCTGGTGCTGCACACTCTTCAGCCTGAGCACACCACTATAATTTTAAAAATAGATTTGAGCAATAATCTTCGAAATAAAGTTTTTAGTTTTTAGTTTTCTTCAAAATTGCACGGATACATTGGTTTTTGAAATGTGATATTTTTGAGAAATTGAACATTGAGGAGAAAAATTTGAATTTTTTTGTATATTTCAGTTATATTATTTACAATAGAGATTTTTATCTATTTATTACAACTTGTCCAACGGTTAGAAATATTGTACCGTTGGTACCTATTCTAATTGTTATTTGATACAGCTGTACCTATTTACACTTTTGCACATATACCCTTTATCTATGAAGAAATTATTTTCTGATATCATTTTTCAACACCCCCCCTCAAGCTATGATTGCAGATATCGAGTAATCCTAGCTTGCTTGTGATTTCTTCAAATGATTTAGGATCTAATTATTTTGTAAAGATGTCCGCTAGTTGATCCTTACTTCTAACGAATGGTGTTTCTATCTCCTTGGCTTGGACCTTCTCTCTAATATAATGACAATCAACCTCTATGTGTTTGGTCCGTTCGTGAAATACGGGATTTGATGCAATGTAACGTGCCGAATTGTTGTCACAATACATCTTCATGGGTAGATCAAGATTTAATCCCATATCTTTAAGCAATTGTTTGAGCCATATTAGTTCACTTGCGGTTGATACCATGGCTCGGTATTCCGCTTCCGCGCTTGAACGTGCCACGACATTTTGCTTCTTGCTTTTCCATGTGACTAAATTTCTGCCTACAAATGTGCAAAAACCGGTGGTGGATTTTCTATCAAAACTACCAGCCCAATCTGCATCGGAATAGCCACAAATTGCATTAGAATTATTGTTTTTCATCCATATGCCCTTTCCGGGATTTCCTTTTAGATACCTCAAAATTCGGTTTATTGCCTCCAAATGTGGTGTTCTTGGTGAATACATAAATTTACTAATTTGACTTACGAAAAAAGAAATATCTGGACGAGTTACTGTAAGATAAACCAATTTTCCTACAAGTCTTTGAAATTGGTTTATGTTTTCTAAGGGTTCACCATCCTCGGTATTTAATTTTATACTTATTATCTATTGATGTAGAGGCCGGTTTACACCCTAATTTACCGGTTTCTTTTAACAAATCTAAGGTATATTTTCTTTGTGAAATTAATAGACCTTTGTTTGAAAATACTACTTCTATTCCTAGAAAATACTTTAAATACCCTAAATCTTTAATGTCAAACTTTTCTTTTAATTGAGATTTGATTTTTCTAATTGCTTCTAAATTATTTCCGGTAATTATTAAATCATCTACATATACTAACACAAGGGTTATATTTTCTCCTTCATTTTTGGTAAACAATGAGTAATCGGCATTACTAATTTTAAAATTACAAGAGATTAAATATTGAGATAACTTGCCATACCATACCCTTGAAGATTGTTTAAGTCCATAAATTGATTTGTTTAACCTACAAATAAGGTTAGCATTTTTTTTCTTTTACATGACCCGGTGGGAGGGTCATATAAACTTCTTCCTCAAATGTTCCTTGAAGAAATGCATTTTTAACATCCATTTGATATAACTTCCAATCATTATTTACGGCAATAGAGAATAAAACCCTAACCGTATTCATTTTTGCAACCGGTGCAAATGTTTCATTGTAATCTATACCATAGGTTTGTGTAAATCATTTGGCTACCAACATTGCTTTATATCGTTCTATGGTACCGTCACAATTATATTTAATTTTGTAAACCCATTTGCACCTAACGGGTTTTTTATTTTTCGGTAATGGAACAACCCATGTTTCATTTTTTTCTAGAGCTTTTAGCTCTTCCTTTATGGCTTTATTCCAACTTGGTTTTTGGATGGCCTCTTGGTAATTTTCCGGTTCTATTTATTTTTCTATAGAAGTAAGAAAGGCTTGGTATGAAGGAGAAATTTTCTTATATGAAACAAAATTTTGTATAGGGTATTGGACAGTTAAGTCATATAATCTCTAAGTCTACTCGACGGTTGTGATATTCTAGATGTTCGTCTAAGCCCCAAATTATTTACTACCTCGGTCTCATTTATGTTATTACTATTATTATCTATTTCTTCTTCGACATCACTTGTATCATTTTCTTCTACATCATTTTGAGCAATGTAGGGTGTTACCAAATTTATTGTTTCATTTTGATTTTGACTAGACATTTGAATTTTTTTGAAATATGGCTCATTTTCAAAAAATATAACATTTCTAGAAATAAATATTTTTTTATTAATAGGATCATAACATTTGTATCCTTTTTTAAATGATGAATACCCTAAGAAAATTGTTTTAGTTGAAACAAAATCTAGCTTATCTTTTCTTTTAATATGCACAAAAATTGTACATCCAAATATTCTTAAATGGTTGAAGATGATTTTTTGTTGGTAAAGAATTTCTAGCGGAATTTTGTTTTCTAACATTGAACTTGGTAATCTATTAATTAGATGTGTAGCACAAAGTATGGCATCCGACCAATATATTTTAGGGACATTACTTTGGAACATCAAGGTTCTTGTCATTTCTAACAAATGTCTATTTTTTCGTTCTGACACTCCATTTTGCTCGGGTGTATTAATGCAAGTAGTTTGATGTATAATTCCTTTTTCTTTAAAAAATGTTGAAAAATTTGTGTTTATAAATTCCGTTCCATTATTCGATCTAAATATTTTTAGTTTGGCATTAAATTGATTTTGTATGAGACAAAAAAATTCTTTGAAACTACTAAAGACTTCATTTTTTGATTTGAGTAAGTATAACCAAGTAGTTTTTGAAAAATCATCAATAAAAATAACAAAATATTTAAATCCATTATATGATTCAATTGGGGCCGGCCCCCATACATCCGAATGGATTAAATCAAACATAGCTTCACTTTTGCTATTGGAATGAGAAAAAGGAAGTTTTGTTTGTTTTCCTAATTTACAAACTTCACAATTAGCACAATCTAAATTTTTACAATCCAAAATATGATTTAAAATCTTGTTGGAAGGATGCCCAAATCTTCTATGCCAAAGGCCGATATCGACGGATTTAGCGGAAGCACAAAAATATTATTTTGAGTTCAAAAAATAGTGTCCATTTTCAAGAAATCCTTCACCAATCTTTGTCCTGGTTTTCCGGTCCTGAAATACAACATTTTGTCGAGATTAAATTACATCGCAATTTAATTCTTGTGTTAATTTTTGAACCGAAAGTAAGTTTATAGGAAAAGTATCTAGATGTAGCACATTATGTATTTTTTTATTACAACATATAGTCTCACATATACCATTTATTTTAGCCTTCATACCGTTAGCTACCAAGACAAATTGGTTATTTTTGGTCATGTCTGAATTTTTTAAAAATGCTTGGTTGCCAAACATATTATCCGTAGCACCACTATCAATAATTATTCTACCTAGTAAATTTAGATTTTTTGAGTGTGCAGAAATACCAGAGAACGAATTATTTTGTTGGGCTAGCAACACAGACATCTGCTTCATCAGTGACTGTAATTGATCCACTGCTACTATTGACCCATTTCCATCTGTTCCTGACCCGCCAATGAAAAAATTAGATTGAACTTTGGGCTTGGATCCGGCCTGGACTCTCTACGCCTCGTGCATGTGCTGGCCGGCTTGGAATTCCTCATTTGCACACGAATTAGCATTGACCGGATGCAAGCCAGCATAATTTCTTTTGGGGCGCGCTTCACATCTCCCACCAGTATACGTTTGAGCTTCACCCGTATGCCCTTGTGTTTCAATAAAATAGCCCCCACACTGTCCTCTTTCCTTTTCTTTATTCCACTCTTCTCTTCCTCCTGTCTTCTTCGAATCCCACCATTTTGGCCTAAGATGTGGGTGAAGGAAATAACATTTCTCGGCTTGGTGACCCTTCTTTTTGCAATGAGAACACACAAATCCCTTGGTAATCGGCCGATTCGAGTAATTTTGGAAGTTAGGGTTTCTTGCAAATTTGGGATTTTTTGCGACGAAGCTATGGGTTTCGTGTCCCTCGCTGCCACCAACTTGTAACCTCCCATAAAGCCGTCGGCTTTCTTCTTGCTCCACCATGGTAGTGATTTGGGCAAAAAAGGGAAGAATGGTTGTTAAGAGAAGTTGGGACTTTACGGCTTCATAACTTGAATTGAGACCAGCTAGATATTGAAAGATGAGTGAGGCTATGGTGCTATGCATAGCACCAATGGCTAGTGTACTACAGCTCAATATGGTACTTTTTAAAATCCTAACGGTCGATCCGACCGTTCAATGTGATAACCATATGAATATGTACTTGCAAACTAAAATTTATATTTTTTCGAATTTTTTTACTATTTTTTCAGATAGGTAGAATTTTAATGGTCCAGAATTTTCAAAAAACACTGATTTTTCTACCTATCTGAAAAAATAGTAAAAAAATTCAAAAAAATATAAAATTTAGTTTATAAGTACATATTCATATGGATATCACATTGAACGGTCGGATCGACCGTTAGGATTTTAAAAAGTACCATATTGAGCCGTAGTACACTAGCCATCCGTGCTATGCATAGCACCATAGCCTCACTCTTGAAAGATTTTATCTTCTTCTTCCCTCTGGATTGCTACCGGATCTGTTATGGGTGGTCGATAAACTCGAAGTTCGTGCCACTTCTTTTGAAGAGCACCCAGGTACTCTGTGTTACTCCTTGACCCTTGTTGTTCTTGTTGAATTTCTTGTTTTAATTGATAGATGTGGGAGTAATTGTTTTGTCGGCCATACATGGTTTTTATGCCTTCCCACAATTCGAATGTCGTTTTGTGGCCAAGAAATAGGTCTGAAATTCTTGGCTCCATAGATTGCATGAGCCATGTCATGACTCTGTCATTTTTTGATTGCCACTGTTTTGCTGCCTTTTTTTCATTCTCAGTTATTTCGGCCGTTGCTGGCACGGGTTTTTTTTATTCTCCTGTGATGAATTCTAAAACCTCTCTTCCACTGAGAGACAATTTTGCAGAACTTGCCCATGAGAGGTAGTTTTGGCCGTTGAGCAATGAGTTTGTAAGTTTTGAGGTATTGGTAGCTTCTCTAGAGTGCTGCCCCTCTGATGTCATTGCTTTGTCGAGCTAGACTTCGGTTTATGGGTTTTGATTTTGCCTATGTACCAGTTTTGTTGGTAAGGTTTTGTAGGATTTTTTCCAGTCACAGAGACTGGTGCTCTGATACCATGATATTTTTGAGAGATTGAACACTGAGGAGAAAATTTTGAATTTTTTTGTATATTTCAGTTATATTATTTACAATAGAGATTTTTATCTATTTATTACAACTTTTCCAACGGTTAGAAATATTGTACTGTTGGTACCTATTCTAATTGCTATTTGATACAGTTGTACCTATTTACACTTTTGCACATATACCTTGATCTATGAAGAAATTATTTTCTGAGATCATTCTTCAACAAAATGTTATGATGAAAATAAAATAGTATTGATTGTTTAAACATGGATAGTTGCAAAGGTTGAAGCTCATCTCATCCCAGTGGTGTGTTCATCATGAACATGTTGGCATCATAAAAGATCAACCAATTACAACTTATCTAGAGATCAAATACTTATATCTCATTCAGGGATCAAACACTTACATTTTGGAAAAGAATAAACAATCTCCACCTTAATCTATGAACTGTTATATGCTAAAGCCGACTCATAAAATATAATCATAAGTGTGGAACACAATACCTGATTCCATAACGTTTACCATAGAATCCTCAAGTGCGAAGTACCGTCTCCATGTGCACAAGACAATGACAAGAAATCTTTCTCGTCAGAATGTCGTATGGTCGTAGATTAAGTCTTCCAAAATAGCAAAATGTGGCCCTCGATAATTGCATGTATGCATAATTATATTACATATATCCTCAAAGTTTGATCATAATCCAACAGAAAGTTCATTATTCAATTATGTGGTTACATTTCAAATAACAATTACGTTTAGGCCTGCTAATGAGCTTGGTTCAGCTCAGACTCAGCTCGGCTCAATGAGAGAAGCATAACGGCCCGGCTCCAGCTCAGCTCGATTTTGAAAAAAAGGCCTAGCTCGGCCCGGCTCAGACCATACGTGCTCTTGTTTTCCAGTTGAAACTCTTGACTAAGAATTATTTAACTTGAAATTAAGCCATATTTTCAAGATTAAACTGGTGAGACTTGTGGGAAAATAATTTACAAATTCAACAACACAAAAAAAAAAAAAAGATTTACAGAAACCTCCTATTAATGCATGAAATTTGGGACCTTCCCATTGGGTATTGGCACATGCACAGGGGATGCACGCGAGTCCTGAAAACCCATGATTTTTTGTGGAAAATCAGCAGCACAGGGATGGGCTCATGAGCCGGCCCGGCTCGGCTCGGCTCTGTTCAAACATATAAATTTGAGTCGAGTCGAGTTCGGGCTTTTAAACTTAGGGTCCGACTCAATATAAAATATTTAACTGTAAAACTCATTAGTTCATGAGCCGGCCCAACTTATTAGCAGCCCTAATTATGTTATGTTGAAACCCAAAAGAAAATCATTTATAGATGTTTAATAGTTTGATGGCTTGATCTTGAACCTTTACTCAAAAAAACAATTACGTTATGGAACATAATCTAGTCGTGATGGAGTTGGTGATTGTACGATCAATCATCCACGGCTTCAAAACCGTTAGTAGTAACATACCCACGATTATTTTTATTTAAAAAAAAACAGTGGGTGAAGACCTTATTTAAAAACAGTGGGTCTGGACTAAAAAAAATTTGAGTCTAATTAAGAAATAATAAAAATCAAACAAAAAAATCAACGCAAAATGAAAGAATTATGTACTCAGTTATTAATTATGAACACATTTTGACTCTTTGAATTAGATTTGTAGCTTGGAAGTATAAGCCAAAGATGATTTTCTTTCTTATGATTGTCAAAGAGAAAATATCAAACAAACAAATCATATTGCATAACTATAAAATTAAATACAAACACAACATCTATGGTCCTCCATTGGGGATCAAATGCTAGATATAGATGAAATTTAAATGAATGACATGGATAATAAATGTGGATGCTGATTTTTATCAGCAATGTCAAACAAATTTCAAATTGTTAGAATTTCGAATTGCATGAATATAGATGCATTGACCACCAAAGAAAAACGTATGATTATTTTGAAATATTAAAGCTCATGTTAATCACCGAGGAATTACGAGAAAACAAACAAATTTGCCCTATATCGGTATTTTTAGTTTGTTTTACTTGAGAAAACACTTGCACGCGCGAGCTGGTCGCATTGTATGATGAATTTCTCACCCATTGGAAATGGTGCACCAAAACAAATTTAGTTTTTTTCCTTAATAAAAGAAAAAGAAAAATGAAATTCAACATATATATATATATATATGGGCTAACTTGCTTTGGGAATTAAAGAGAGTGTTTTACTTTGCGCTCATATCTTCATTTTCAAAGTTTAAATAGTCGATTCGAATCTTCTAACATGTTTTTCATATTAAAATGTGCTTGGAGACCAAATTTTACAATTTTTGGAAATTTTTTCCTATTTTTTCTGAATTTTTTAAAATCACAAGTTTTCATTAAATAAAAAAATAATAATAAATTCAGCCAAGTGATGATTTTCAAAAATTCTGAAAATAGTAAAAAATTTCCAAAAATTGTAAAATTTGGTCTCCAAGAACATTTTAATATGAAGAACATGTTGGAAAGTTCTAATTGACTATTTCAACTTTGAAAATGAAGATATGAGCGCAAAGTAAAATGTCCTCTTTAATTCCCAAAGCAAGTTAGCCCCTCTTTAATTGACTTCAAACGACATTTCCAAACTGTTAGATATTCAATCTATATTAAAATGTGCTTGGAGACCAAATTTTACATTTTTTGAATTTTTTTTACTATTTATTAAGATGGTTTTGAAAATCGTTGTTTTCCAATGGTGCAGAATTTTAATAAAAACAACGATTTTCAAACCATCTTAATAAATAGTAAAAAAATTCCAAAAAATGTAAAATATCGTCTCCAAGCACATTTAATATAAATTGAACATCTAACGGTTGGAAAATATCGTTTGAAGTCAATTCGATAGGTTTTAGAGTCGAGCTCACAGAAGGGCTTGGTGAGCTTAGGAACACCCTAGTTCTACTCTCTCTCTATATATATATATAAATACACACACACACACACACACACACACACACACACACACTTTCTTTTAGTTAGCTAAGAAGTTTGTTATATAGAATAAATAGATTCAAGAATCATCTAAAATCCAATTGGAAGGAAACATGAATCTCCCTGTTAATGACAAAGAGTGCAAATGTACGTATATTTAAATATATTTCTGTTTGCTTTATCTTGTACGTCATGTCAAACATATTTTGTTTGTTTTCAATTCATTAGTACAAACTGAAGGTCTAGAAGTTACAATTCTCTATATAAACCATTTGCCTGAATACTATTCATCAAACATATTTACTTCCTGACTCAATTTTTTTTTAGAGATGGCATTTACTAATTCATTTTTTCGAACCACAACTCTCGTGGAGCTTATCATTCTCTTGTGTTATGTAGCTTCTATTCCTACAGCAGTGGCTACTGATCCATTGATGTTCGCCTTTGAAAAGTGGATGGGCGATTTCGACCGAGTATACAAAAGTGATACCGAAAAGCAACTGCGCTTTGAAGTATTCAAGATCAGCTTTCATTTCATAGAATCAGTGAATAAACAATCTGGACTTACCTACACAGTTGGTCTCAATCAGTTTGCGGATCTTACCAACTCAGAGTTCTTGGCAAAATACGCTACACTCGCTCTCCCCAAAAGACGGAAGACATCAACCTCTCACCAATATGCAAATTTAACTTCCGTGCCGACATCCATTGATTGGCGTTCTCTTGGGGCAGTCACACCAGTTAAGGATCAAGGACAATGTGGTAAGTTTAAGTTCGAGTCCTCAACATAACAAAACTATTTGTTTTTTCCTACACAAAAATAATAAAATGCCCCAAAAGAAAAAAAATATATAAAGTGCATGATTTTGATCTATGTTATTTGAGTAAGAAGTTAGCTGGAAGGATACTCCATGTAAGTATTAGCATTCTTCCTCTGCTTTGATGTCTTTGAAATTAAAGAAATCTGCAAGATTGTCTGCATCGTTACTTTTTATTTCACCTTGCAATATTACTGAACATTAAATTTAGCAAAGTATGAATAATTTCCTAATTAATTGTTCTATATGATGACAGGAAGTTGTTGGGCATTCTCCGCAGTTGCTGCGATAGAAGGGATAAATCAAATCAAGACGGGAACATTGATTAGCCTTTCGGAGCAGGAATTAGCGGATTGTGATACTGCATGCTACGGTTGCAATGGAGGATATATGGACTATGCTTTTCAGTGGGTGATTCAAAATGGCGGAATCACGACTGATGCAGACTATCCCTATACTAGTGGCACCACAGGTACAACTGGCACATGTAATACTGTCAAGACCAGTAACCATGCTGTCACCATCACGGGTTATCAAGGTGTCACACCTTACAGTGAAACTGCCCTCCAGAATGCTGTCGCTATCCAACCCATCTCCGTTGCCATTGCTGCAAGCGGACTTTCTTTTCAGTTGTACTCAGGTGGAATCTTTACCGGTCCATGCTCCACAAAATTGGACCATGGTGTGACTGCTGTTGGGTATAATAACACGGGCAGCACCCACTACTGGATAGTGAAGAACTCGTGGGGTACATCCTGGGGCGAGTCCGGTTACATAAGAATGAAAAAGGATTATTCAAAAACGTCAGGTTTGTGCGGTATTGCAATTGAGCCCTCCTATCCTACAAAATGATTTCCATGATATAAGCTAAAATAATATGATGTGTTATCAACGCATCATTACACAATGACTATGTATGCGCACGTGTTTTGAGTTTAATCGGGTTTTTTGTGAGATTTATGTGTGATATTTCTCTAATAAAATGATGTTGTATCATTACAAATTAAATACAAACTTTTCTATTACTTACGTGCGTCGTTATTTTAGCTCGGGTTCCTGTACTTAATTTGGACCACCGACGTATTACTAGTAATTAATATAAATTTAAGTGAAGACTTTTGTAGAAAAAAAAACAAACTGCTGGCAGAATCAAAAGGATTGAATCTTCTTACAAGTTATAGAAATAACAAAGAGTAAACGAAAATGAAAAATTCAAAGCAAAATAGAAGAAGTTTGAAAACATAAAAGAAAAAAAAGGAAAAATATAATAAATTGAAGTACCGTAACTAATTTAGCTTTATCCACGGTGACTGCACTGATTCCACAAAAGCACGTTCTTCCTTAAACTGCCTTCTAAAGATCCTTGCACATCGTTCTAAACGCATAATAATTTAGTTTATCAGGATATATGTCCAAAGGCATCTTTATAAAATCACTTTGATCGGGACTTGACCATAAGTCTTGTACAGTTGTACTAACAATTAAAGTGTCAAAATCCATTCTATAAGACAAAAGGCACTTGGAAGGCATCACTATAAATTTTATTGTGTATCTATAATAAATATGAAAGAAGAATACTACGAAACTTACTTTTTTTCAAGTTGAACTACTTTATATGATCTCACAAATATTTTACAGATTATTTTAGTACCATATAATCACAAATTAATAAGAACTTGTAAAGAATTAATTATGTCCAATAACATGGCTAAAAGTTTGTGAAATAAACATATGATTTTATAATTCTTACTCAAATAAGAGCACCCTACTCTTTTTTGAATATATGTATATAATATTTTTCTTACAATTTATGATCTCAGGTATATCGTCGCGGTTTGTCTTTAATACAAGGTATACTAATTGTCAAGTGTACTGTCGTGGAGATTTTACTTGAGTAAATCATGAAAGTGTAGTCTAATATATTCTTAGGCCAACAGAGCAAGCAAAATTTTCAAATTTTGAACTCGAAAGAACAACAGATCAACATCGAATGTAATTCTTTGTATGTAAAATGCTATATGCATTATATTATATATACAATTCTTAAATCTCGTTCAAATATATACAGTTCTTTTCATTGAACAAAACCTAGGAAAAGTCTGAATCCATATTTTTAATGAGAATAGCTTCCTCCCTTTCTCGTATATTAAAAAAAAAATGTAATTCTTAGTTTTGACTAGTGGACAAGAATTATGTTATCTCAGTTATTAATAATGAACACATTTTGAGTCTTTCAATTAGAATTTCTGCTGGGAAGCATAAGCCAAAGATGATTTTCTTTCTGAAGATTGTCAAAAAGAAGAATATGAAACCCACAAAGAATATTGCGTAACTACTAAATTAAATACTAACAAAGCCTCAATCTATCGTGCTCCAATGGGGATCATATGCTTAAGATGCATAAAATTAAAACATGGATGATAATTGCAGAATCTTATTTTTATTACTGCAATGTCAAACAAATTTGAAATTGTTAGAATTCTTAAGTGCACGACTTTAGATGCACTGATTAATGAAGCAAAAAGTTTGATTATTACGAAATATCAAATCTCCTACTAATCACTTACGAATTAGAAGAAAACAAAAACAAACTTGGCCTATATTAATCTTTCTAAAGTTTTGTAGTTCGTTGTTAGACTTGAGGAGCTACATTTTAGTACTTGAGAAGACACTTACACGAGTTGGTCGCATCGTATGATGAATTTGTCACTCAATGGAATTGGTGCACCCAAAACAACTTTAGTTTTATTCCTTAATAAAAGAAAAAATGAAAGTCAACATATATAGGACTTTCTTTTAGTTAGCTAAGAAGTTTGTTATATAGAATAAATAGATTCAAGAATCATCTAAAATCCAATTGGAAGGAAACATGAATCTCCCTGTTTATGACAAAGAGTGCAAATGTACGTATATTTAAATATATTTCTGTTTGCTTTATCTTGTACGTCATGTCAAACATATTTTGTTTGTTTTCAATTCATTAGTACAAACCGAAGGTCTCGAAGTTACAATTCTCTATATAAACCATTTGCCTGAATACTATTCATCAAACATATTTACTTCCTGACTCAATTTTTTTTTAGAGATGGCATTTACTAATTCATTTTTTCGAACCACAACTCTCGTGGAGCTTATCATTCTCTTGTGTTATGTAGCTTCTATTCCTACAGCAGTGGCTACTGATCCATTGATGTCCGCCTTTGAAAAGTGGATGGGCGATTTCGACCGAGTATACAAAAGTGATACCGAAAAGCAACTGCGCTTTGAAGTATTCAAGATCAGCTTTCATTTCATAGAATCAGTGAATAAAACAATCTGGACTTACCTACACAGTTGGTCTCAATCAGTTTGCGGATCTTACCAACTCAGAGTTCTTGGCAAAATACGCTACACTCGCTCTCCCCAAAAGACGGAAGACATCAACCTCTCACCAATATGCAAATTTAACTTCCGTGCCGACATCCATTGATTGGCGTTCTCTTGGGGCAGTCACACCAGTTAAGGATCAAGGACAATGTGGTAAGTTTAAGTTCGAGTCCTCAACATAACAAAACTATTTGTTTTTTCCTACACAAAAATAATAAAATGCCCCAAAAGAAAAAAAATATATAAAGTGCATGATTTTGATCTATGTTATTTGAGTAAGAAGTTAGCTGGAAGGATACTCCATGTAAGTATTAGCATTCTTCCTCTGCTTTGATGTCTTTGAAATTAAAGAAATCTGCAAGATTGTCTGCATCGTTACTTTTATTTCACCTTGCAATATTACTGAACATTAAATTTAGCAAAGTATGAATAATTTCCTAATTAATTGTTCTATATGATGACAGGAAGTTGTTGGGCATTCTCCGCAGTTGCTGCGATAGAAGGGATAAATCAAATCAAGACGGGAACATTGATTAGCCTTTCGGAGCAGGAATTAGCGGATTGTGATACTGCATGCTACGGTTGCAATGGAGGATATATGGACTATGCTTTTCAGTGGGTGATTCAGAATGGCGGAATCACGACTGATGCAGACTATCCCTATACTAGTGGCACCACAGGTACAACTGGCACATGTAATACTGTCAAGACCAGTAACCATGCTGTCACCATCACGGGTATCAAGGTGTCACACCTTACAGTGAAACTGCCCTCCAGAATGCTGGTCGCTATCCAACCCATCTCCGTTGCCATTGCTGCAAGCGGACTTTCTTTTCAGTTGTACTCAGGTGGAATCTTTACCGGTCCATGCTCCACAAATTGGACCATGGTGTGACTGCTGTTGGGTATAATAACACGGGCAGCACCCACTACTGGATAGTGAAGAACTCGTGGGGTACATCCTGGGGCGAGTCCGGTTACATAAGAATGAAAAAGGATTATTCAAAAACGTCAGGTTTGTGCGGTATTGCAATTGAGCCCTCCTATCCTACAAAATGATTTCCATGATATAAGCTAAAATAATATGATGTGTTATCAACGCATCATTACACAATGACTATGTATGCGCACGTGTTTTGAGTTTAATCGGGTTTTTTGTGAGATTTATGTGTGATATTTCTCTAATAAAATGATGTTGTATCATTACAAATTAAATACAAACTTTTCTATTACTTACGTGCGTCGTTATTTTAGCTCGGGTTCCTGTACTTAATTTGGACCACCGACGTATTACTAGTAATTAATATAAATTTAAGTGAAGACTTTTGTAGAAAAAAAAACAAACTGCTGGCAGAATCGAAAGGATTGAATCTTCTTACAAGTTATAGAAATAACAAAGAGTAAACGAAAATGAAAAATTCAAAGCAAAATAGAAGAAGTTTGAAAACATAAAAGAAAAAAAAGGAAAATATAATAAATTGAAGTACCGTAACTAATTTAGCTTTATCCACGGTGACTGCACTGATTCCACAAAAGCACGTTCTTCCTTAAACTGCCTTCTAAAGATCCTTGCACATCGTTCTAAACGCATAATAATTTAGTTTATCAGGATATATGTCCAAAGGCATCTTTATAAAATCACTTTGATCGGGACTTGACCATAAGTCTTGTACAGTTGTACTAACAATTAAAGTGTCAAAATCCATTCTATAAGACAAAAGGCACTTGGAAGGCATCACTATAAATTTTATTGTGTATTCTATAATAAATATGAAAGAAGAATACTACGAAACTTACTTTTTTTCAAGTTGAACTACTTTATATGATCTCACAAATATTTTACAGATTATTTTAGTACCATATAATCACAAATTAATAAGAACTTGTAAAGAATTAATTATGTCCAATAACATGGCTAAAGTTTGTGAAATAAACATATGATTTTATAATTCTTACTCAATAAGAGCACCCTACTTCTTTTTTTGACTATATGTATATAATATTTTTCTTACAATTTATGATCTCAGGTATATCGTCGCGGTTTGTCTTTAACTACAAGGTATACTAATTGTCAAGTGTACTGTCGTGGAGATTTTACTTGAGGTAAATCATGAAAGTGTAGTCTAATATATTCTTAGGCCAACAGAGCAAGCAAAATTTTCAAATTTTGAACTCGAAAGAACAACAGATCAACATCGAATGTAATTCTTTTGTATGTAAAATGCTATATGCATTATATTATATATACAATTCTTAAATCTCGTTCAAATATATACAGTTCTTTTCATTGAACAAAACCTAGGAAAAGTCTGAATCCACTATTTTTAATGAGAATAGCTTCCTCCCTTTCTCGTATATTAAAAAAAAATGTATATCTTAGTTTTGACTATTGGACAAGAATTATGTTATCTCAGTTATTAATAATGAACACACTTTTGAGTCTTTCAATTAGAATTTCTGCTGGGAAGCATAAGCCAAAGATGATTTTCTTTCTGAAGATTGTCAAAAGAAGAATATGAAACCCACAAAGAATATTGCGTAACTACTAATTAAATACTAACAAAGCCTCAATCT
This sequence comes from Carex kokanica, assembly GCA_025461125.1. Lineage (NCBI taxonomy): Eukaryota > Viridiplantae > Streptophyta > Magnoliopsida > Poales > Cyperaceae > Carex > Carex kokanica. Next base: position 47,212 of record JAJGRX010001263.1, read on the forward strand.
ATCGTGCTCCAATGGGGATCATATGCTTAAGATGCATAAAATTAAAACATGGATGATAATTGCAGGAATCTTATTTTTATTACTGCAATGTCAAACAAATTTGAAATTGTTAGAATTCTTAAGTGCCCGACTTTAGATGCACTGATTAATGAAGCAAAAAGTTTGATTATTACGAAATATCAAATCTCCTACTAATCACTTACGAATTAGAAGAAAACAAAAACAAACTTGGCCTATATCAATCTTTCTAAATTTTTGTAGTTCGTTGTTAGACTTGAGGAGCTACATTTTACTTGAGAAGACACTTAGACGAGTTGGTCGCATCGTATGATAAATTTGTGACTCAATGGAATTGATGCACCCAAAACAAATTTAGTTTTATTCCTTAATAAAAGAAAAAAAGAAAAATGAAAGTCAACATATACAGGACTTTCTTTTAGTTAGCTAAGAAGTTTGTTATATAGAATAAATAGATTCAAGAATCATCTAAAATCCAATTGGAAGGAAACATGAATCTCCCTGTTAATGACAAAGAGTGCAATGTACGTATATTTAAATATATTTCTGTTTGCTTATCTTGTACGTCATGTCAAACATATTTTGTTTGTTTTCAATTCATTAGTACAAACCGAAGGTCTAGAAGTTACAATTCTCTATATGAACCATTTGCCTGAATACTATTCATCAAACACATTTACTTCCTGACTCAATTTTTTTTTAGAGATGGCATTTACTAATTCATTTTTTTCGAACCACAACTCTCGTGGAGCTTATCATTCTCTTGTGTTATGTAGCTTCTATTCCTACAGCAGTGGCTACTGATCCATTGATGTCCGCCTTTGAAAAGTGGATGGGCGATTTCGACCGAGTATACAAAAGTGATACCGAAAAGCAACTGCGCTTTGAAGTATTCAAGATCAGCTTTCATTTCATAGAATCAGTGAATAAACAATCTGGACTTACCTACACAGTTGGTCTCAATCAGTTTGCGGATCTTACCAACTCAGAGTTCTTGGCAAAATACGCTACACTCGCTCTCCCCAAAAGACGGAAGACATCAACCTCTCACCAATATGCAAATTTAACTTCCGTGCCGACATCCATTGATTGGCGTTCTCTTGGGGCAGTCACACCAGTTAAGGATCAAGGACAATGTGGTAAGTTTAAGTTCGAGTCCTCAACATAACAAAACTATTTGTTTTTTCCTACACAAAAATAATAAAATGCCCCAAAAGAAAAAAAATATATAAAGTGCATGATTTTGATCTATGTTATTTGAGTAAGAAGTTAGCTGGAAGGATACTCCATGTAAGTATTAGCATTCTTCCTCTGCTTTGATGTCTTTGAAATTAAAGAAATCTGCAAGATTGTCTGCATCGTTACTTTTTATTTCACCTTGCAATATTACTGAACATTAAATTTAGCAAAGTATGAATAATTTCCTAATAATTGTTCTATATGATGACAGGAAGTTGTTGGGCATTCTCCGCAGTTGCTGCGATAGAAGGGATAAATCAAATCAAGACGGGAACATTGATTAGCCTTTCGGAGCAGGAATTAGCGGATTGTGATACTGCATGCTACGGTTGCAATGGAGGATATATGGACTATGCTTTTCAGTGGGTGATTCAGAATGGCGGAATCACGACTGATGCAGACTATCCCCTATACTAGTGGCACCACAGGTACAACTGGCACATGTAATACTGTCAAGACCAGTAACCATGCTGTCACCATCACGGGTTATCAAGGTGTCACACCTTACAGTGAAACTGCCCTCCAGAATGCTGTCGCTATCCAACCCATCTCCGTTGCCATTGCTGCAAGCGGACTTTCTTTTCAGTTGTACTCAGGTGGAATCTTTACCGGTCCATGCTCCACAAAATTGGACCATGGTGTGACTGCTGTTGGGTATAATAACACGGGCAGCACCCACTACTGGATAGTGAAGAACTCGTGGGGTACATCCTGGGGCGAGTCCGGTTACATAAGAATGAAAAAGGATTATTCAAAACGTCAGGTTTGTGCGGTATTGCAATTGAGCCCTCCTATCCTACAAAATGATTTCCATGATATAAGCTAAAATAATATGATGTGTTATCAACGCATCATTACACAATGACTATGTATGCGCACGTGTTTTGAGTTTAATCGGGTTTTTTGTGAGATTTATGTGTGTATCTTCTCTATAAAATGATGTTGTATCATTACAAATTAAATACAAACTTTTCTATTACTTACGTGCGTCGTTATTTTAGCTCGGGTTCCTGTACTTAATTTGGACCCCCGACGTATTACTAGTAATTAATATACATTTAAGTGAAGACTTTGTAGAAAAAAAAACAAACTGCTGCAGAATCAAAAGGATGAATCTTCTTACAAGTTATAGAAATAACAAAAAGTAAACGAAAATGAAAATTCAAAGCAAAATAGAAGAAGTTTGAAAACATAAAAGAAAAAAAGGAAAAATATAATAAATTGAAGTACCGTAACTAATTTAGCTTTATCCACTGTTATTGCACTGATTCCACAAGAGCACGTTCTTCCTTAAACGGCCCTCTAAAGATCCTTGCACATTAATCTCACAGCATAATAATTTAGTTTATCAGGATATATGTCCAAAGGCATCTTTATAAAATCACTTTGATCGGGACTTGACCATAAGTCTTGTACAGTTGTACTAACAATGTGTCAAAATCCATTCTGTAAGATCAAAAGGCACTTGGAGGGCATCAATATAAATTTTACTGTGTATCTTTAATAAATTTACAAGAAGAATACTACGAAACTTACTTTTTTCAAGTTGAACTACTTTATATGATCTCACAAATATTTTACAGATTATTTTAGTACCATATAATCACAAATTAATAAGAACTTGTAAAGAATTAATTATGTCCAATAACATGGCTAAAAGTTTGTGAAATAAACATATGATTTTATAATTCTTACTCAAATAAGAGCACCCTACTCTTTTTTGAATATATATATATATATATATATATATAATATTTTTCTTACAATTTATGATCTCAGGTATATCGTCGCGGTTTGTCTTTAATACAAGGAATACTAATTGTCAAGTGTACTATCGTGGAGATTTTACTTGAGTAAATCATGAAAGTGTAATCTAATATATTCGTAGGCCAACAGAGGAAGCAATATTTTTAAATTTTGAACTCAAAAGAACAACAGATCAACATCGAATGTAATTCTTTGTATATAAAATGCTATATGCATTATATTATATATACAATTCTTAAATCTCGTTCAAATATATACAGTTCTTTTCAATGAACAAAAACTAGGAAAAGTCTGAATCCATATTTTTAATGAGAATAGCTTCCTCCCTTTCTCGTATATTAAAAAAATAAATATAATTCTTAGTTTTGACTATAGTGGACAAGAATTATGTTATCTCAGTTATTAATAATGAACACATTTTGAGGCTTTCAATTAGAATTTCTTCCGGGAAGCATAAGCCAAAGATGATTTTCTTTCTGAAGATTGTCAAAAAGAAAAATATGAAACCTACAAAGCATATTGCATAACTATTAAATTAAATACTAACAAAGCCTCAATCTGTCGTGCTCCAATGGGGATCATATGCTTAAGATGCATAAAATTAAAACATAGATAATAATTGTGGAATCTGATTTTTATTTCTGCAATGTCAAATAAATTTGAAATTGTTAGAATTCTCAAGTGCACGACTTTAGATGCACTGGTTAATGAAGCAAAAGTTTTATTATTACGAAATATCAAATCTCCTACTAATCACTTAGGAATTAGAAGAAAACAAAAACAAACTTGCCTATATTAATCTTTCTAAATTTTTGTAGTTCGTTGTTAGACTTGAGGAGCTACATTTTAGTACTTGAGAAGACACTTACACGAGTTGGTCGCATCGTATGATGAATTTGTCACTCAATGGAATTGGTGCACCCAAAACAAATTTAGTTTTATTCCTTAATAAAAGAAAAAATGAAAAATGAAAGTCAACATATATAGGACTTTCTTTTAGTTAGCTAAGAAGTTTGTTATATAGAATAAATAGATTCAAGAATCATCTAAAATTCAATTGGAAGGAAACATGAATCTCCTTGTTTATGACAAAGAGTGCAAATGTATATTTAAATATATTTCTGTTTGCTTTATTTTGTACGGCATGTCAAACATAATTTTTTGTTTTCAATTCATTAGTACAAACCGAAGGTCTAGAAGTTACAAATCTATATAAACCATTTACCTGAAAACTATTTCATCAAAACATATATAATTCCTGACTCAAATTTTTTTTGGGAGATGGCATTTACTAATTCATTTTTTCAAACCACAACTCTCGTGGAACTTACCATTCTCTTGTGTTATGTAGATTCTATTCCTACAGCAGTGGCTACTGATCCATTGATGTCCGCCTTTGAAAAGTGGATGGGCAATTTCGACCGAGTATACAAAAGTGATACCAAAAAGCAACTGCGCTTTGAAGTATTCAAGATCAACTTTCATTTCATAGAATCAGTGAATAAACAATCTGGACTTACCTACACAGTTGGTCTCAATCAGTTTGCGGATCTTACCAACTCAAGAGTTCTTGGCAAAATACGCTACACTAGCTCTTCCCAATAGACGGAAGACATCAATCTCACACCAATATGCAAATTTAACTTCCGTGCCGACATCAATCTCACACTATTTATTTAGAATTTTTGAAAATCGTTGTTTTTCAATGGCTCAAAATTGTCTGAAAATAACAATTTTGTACTCATCTTAACAAATACTAAAAAGAGTCAAAAAAATTAAAATTTAGTCTGCAAGCACATTTTAATATGGAGATCATGTTGAATGGTTCAGATTGACTGTTTAAACTTTGAAATCTCAAAAATAATTTATAAACATATGATGTCAAAATGTGTCACCATAAAATGATATAATTGAGTCCCTCGTAATATATGGCCCATTAGAAGGATACCTTTAATATATTTTGCAATTCTATTTTACTTTTGGAATTGTACACTGCAAGTATAGTCTAGTAGATTTGTTAGTAGGGACGGATAGGGGCAAATCTTAGTGTACTCCAAAAGGTGCTAAGTCATCTCTATAGTTCTAAACTTTTTAATTATGCATATTAAAATTTAATTAAATTTTCTTCTTCTTTACGTTTTTATATAGTTCAGCTCTCCTTAAATGTTTGCTTGTGACATAGTAGTTAGAGTTGATTATTATAGTTGTGAGAAGAATTTTGGTTCCAATTCCACCTACTGCATTATATATTTTTACATTTTTATTTTTTAGCACTGAATATCTAAATTTTCTAGTTCCGCCACTGGTACGAAACTACATATAGTACATGGATGTTTAGTCATTTTCATAATTTCAAAATATTTAATTATGTATATTAAAACTTAATTGAATTTTTCTTTATAAAGTTTGTAAATAGTTCACCTCCTCCTCATAAATGATCCCATGTATGTTTGTAGCATAGCAGTTAGAATTCTAGTTTGTTATTGTGGAAGTTTAAGTTCAAGTTCCAATCATACATTATGTATTTTATATTTTAACCCGTTATTTAAATTTTATAGCTCCGTCTGTGACTGTCAGTTAGTTCTTCCTCGAAGTGAAAGAAGGGTGGTAGGCAAAAGGTTCTCTCTTTGTTTCCTTTCTTCGATTCATTTTCTTTCTAGCAAATTCAAAGTCAAAATTAGTTGTATGAATGTAATTGTTTTGTCTCCTGTCCTCTTGAGCTCTCCGACTGAAATAGTGAAATCAATTAGCACATCAAGAATATCATAGAAGTAGACAAGGATAAATTGGTCTACTTCATTTTAATAAAAAGATAAATAATATACTTATGAAGAAATGAGAATAAAAGAAAAGTTGTTTAGTTTTAATGGACAAATATTTTATTTTTATGTTTTGATAGATCAATAACAAATTTTAAATTCTGATGGATACACCAACAATTAACAATATTTTTTTATGTAAGTGGTCTTGTACCGACAAAAAATATATGCGGTTGCATATAGTATTTATCTGATACATTTTAAAAAGTTAGCTGCTCATGAATATATTGCTCTTTGTGAGTAGAATAGGGATGCAAACGATCGGACACGAATATCCAAATGACTGAAATATGCGGATACGGATAATTACATGTATCCGTATCCGCTTTTCAGAACTGAATATATTTGTATCAGTATTCATATCCATATTCGTAAATTATCTGTATTTGACTATTTGAATTTGAAAATTTTGAATACGGATATTGATACGGTCGAATAATATCTGATCCGTTTGCATCCTTAAAGTGAATTAGTGTTTTGCAAACGGGCACGGGCGGGCGGGCACGGGCAAAACCCGGGACGGGTCACGGGCAACGCGGGTCACGGACGACACGGGACAGGTTAGCACGGGTATTTTTTTGAAAAACCCTACCCGGCCTCTCTCAAACCCCCCGGGCAACACGGGTCCGGGTTTTTTTTTTTTCTGGTTTTTTTTTCTGGTTTTTTTTCTGTTTTTGGGGGGGGAAAATTGAATTTTTACGGGTACGGGCATCACGGGCACGGGTAATACGGGTCCACGGGTCGGTACGGGCGGGTACGGGTTTGAAACGGTACAGGTATCACGGGTAAATTTTAAAAAAATCCGTACCCGGCCCTTCTCAACCCGTACCCGTTTAACTCGTGAACCCATGCAAAACCCGTGCACGGGCACGGGCAGGGCGGGCACGGGTCCCGGGCGGGCAGGGTCGGGTCTGACCCGTGGGGGTATTTTCAAAACACTAGAGTGAATTCACCTTTGTCAAAATTATTCCATGAGGATTCATGATAATTAAACGGCTCCTCAGACGCAAACACTACTTAAACTAAATAGTGTCTGATATAGCGCGGAGTTTTATCTTGCCCAACTCGGCCCATCTCCTTGTAGAGGCAAATTTCTTTTTTTCTTTTTTTCTTTTTGGGGGCTAAAAACCCCGTGGGCATTATATTATTCATATAAAAAAATTGAATAATTATTTCAGTACCCACACCCGCACTGTACGCGCACTGTACACGCTACAGTACCCGCATTGTACGCGCACTGTACGCGCTACAGTACCCGCACTGTTATTTTAGGAAAATTCATATATTATATGTAGTACATTGTATAGGTATAAATACTTGCCCTATTTGAGCTATATACTTCACAGTGTTACTATTAAAATTTGTAAAATAAAATTACAGTTTTGGAACAGTTGCGGTCCCCACATGCCATTTGAGTAGTCCCCTAATGCGGGTACAACACGAGAATTTTTCAAGAAAAGGTGCGGGTACAGCTATTTTAGAAAAATTCATATATCATATGTAGTTCATTGTATAGGTATAAATACTTGCTCTGTTTGAGCTATATACTTCACAGTGTTACTATTAAAATTTGTAAAACAAAATTACTGGAACAGTTGCGGTCCCCACATGCCGTTTGAGTGGTCCCCTAATGCGGGTACAACACGAGAATTATTCAAGAAAAGGTGCGGGTACACTTATTTTAGGAAAATTCATATATCATATGTAGTTCATTGTATAGGTATAAATGCTTGTGCTGTTTGAGCTATATACTTCACAGTATCAAAATTTGTAAAACAAAATTACAGTTTCGGAGCAGTTGCGGTCCCCACATGCCGTTTGAGTGGTCCCCTAATGCGGGTACAACATGAGAATTTTTCAAAAAAAGGTGCGGGTACAGTTATTTTAGGAAAATTCATATATCAGATGTAGTTCATTGTATAGGTATAAATACTTGCCCTGTTTGAGCTATATACTTCACAGTATTACTATTAAATTTGTAAAACAAAATTACAGTTTTGGAATAGTTGCGGTCCCCACAAGCAGTTATGACAGTTTAGGTGTGGGTACAGTGCGGGTACTGTAGCGTGGGTACACATATCAGCTTCCAAAAAAATTATAGCTGAAGTTGTAAATATCAGTAGGAGATTAAGAACAAGAACAACACACGGTCACAGTTACAAATAGTAATTGCCACTGTGTCTATAAATTTTCACACAATTCTAACATCATTTATTGTTTTATTAAATCATGATAAATACAAACCGTTGTAAAAATAATAACATTTACATAAAAAATTATCATTTATTATTATATATTATATATGAAGTATAGGTTACATTTTATTTATCAAAATTTAAAATTATTTTAAAATACTATCAAAATTATCAAACAAATTCATTATAAATAATCCTCACCCTTTAGGGAGCGTTTGGTTCATGCTTTTTACATATGATTCCATGGCACAGTAATTTCCTGGAAAACTATTATTCTGTTTGGCATACTAGAAAGGGAATAGACACGGTAATCAGTGATTTCTTGCTATTCTGATTACCAAATCTGTGGCTATTGCAACAGCCAAAAAAATTGCGGAATTTTTTCATTCCCGATCGACGGGAATGACATGAAGCGTGCGATTTTTTATTTTTTTCATTCCGTCTCCTCCTCTCGCGATCATTTTTATTTGTTTTCTGGTGATGTACAGTATTATAGATTGTCTGCAAGTTAATCAGTGATGATGTCATTTGATATCAGGTCTACAGTACTACATGAACTCCTTTAACAATGCATCTGTGGTCCTGACTCCTGATAATTCTATATGTATCATGTATTCATGTATGCTTGTGCTCCCCATTGAAACACACCCAAATCCACAGTGCTGATAGGGTTGTCACTTTATAAGACCTAAATCATTGTCCTTAGTTTAATTATTAACTACTTATATGTATAATATTTCAAATTAGGCCTAATATAATATGACATTCTCGAGCAACACCCAACGTTTTTGCTGCTTGCAAATAACATCAGGCATATATTGCATTTGTAAGTAGCACTCAGTCGCTAAAATTTAATAGTCGAATAGGGACATAGATCCCTATTTTTACTCAAAAAGAAGAGATAATGTGGAAGCTACAGTTCGTCCCAATTGGAACATTGATTGAATAGCATCTATACTGGTACAGAAGAGATCGTCTCAGTGGCGGTGGCAGGATCGTACCAGTTGCAACTCCAACCCAAGTGAAGCAGCCAGATCGCATTGCAAAGGAACAAAGGATTATGAAGGAAATTAGAAATTTTGGAAGAACAGCTTTAATTTGTGAATGTATCATTCTCTTATCCTCAAGGTGATAGGGGGCATAGACGCAGATAGACAAGCCAATAAAGGCTTTTTGTCAGTCAGATTGGGAGTAAGGCTGATGCGGTATAAATTCTGATATACCAAAAAAATCTGCTTTCATCGAGAGATGCAGTGAAATCAGAGCGCAGGATGAAGGAATCCACTTGGATTTCCTGGTTTGTACGTGTAACATGGTCAATTTGGAAGGAACGTAATGCTGAGGATTTTTCGAGGTGATGAAATTCCATCATGGCTGCTGGCAGATCGCATTGTCAGAGGGGGTCATTTTGTACTCTCAGGGGTAGTTTAGGGAAATTTGTTAGTTTTTATTATGTTTTTAGTGATCTTTTATGTACAGTTATTTTGTATTTTGTAGTTCCAGGGTAGATTAGGAAATGTGCTAGTATAGAAAAGCTTTTTATCATGTTGTTCTGATCTGCATGTACTCCAAATTTATTTATGTTTTAGTCTAATTTGGTAATAAAGTTGTCATCACCTTAATGGTGTCATATTAGTTGTGTTCGTACTTTTTATTGGACGAGTCAGTACCCTTGCTTACTGATATATCTGCAACAGCTTGTTACTGGTACGTTACTGGTACATCTTGCAACAACTTGTTATTATTTCGTTTTTTATCTTCTTTTCATTTTTGTTATGAATCAATGCGAAAAGGATCAAAAGTTTGTGTTATAAATACTTTTTTTTGGTTATGTAATAATTTTTTTTTCATTTTATATTATATGTTAGTAATGTAACACTACATATATTACTACATACTAAGAACTAATGAGTAAATAATTATTTAGATTGGTTATAATATTAAATTTTTATATTCATATGATTGAAACAAATTAAATGTATTATTGATTCAATTTCTAATTCGATTGATTGAATGATTTGATTGGTTCGACTTTTATTTATGCAAACTTAAATAATATTTTTAGATATTGTTTAGTTAATAATTTAAAAGTAGTGAAGATATGTATCCATAGCCATTGCAATAGCAATATATGTGCCAATCAAACATGGTACGACACATTTCATAAAATACTGGAGCAATAACTATCTGCGAACCAAACATAATAATATTTTTTGACATTACATTCCCTGAAATGGCCCACAGAAGCAAAGGCCCCCTTAATATCTGGCCTCCTGCGTTCGAATTTCCATGGGGTTCGTCTCATCGTCTGTCCCATAGGCTCACAAAAACCTAGTCCAGACAAGAATTAATTAGTCATAAATCAGGGTTTTGGGTTTTCCACTCGAATCCGCCTTACTTTCCGGCCTTGCTTCCCTCTCCCTCTTCTCGCAGCCTCCCGCCTTTCCTCTAGTGACAAACACAGATCGATACTGGGCGAGAGCGAGCGAGCGAGCGAGAGGGAGAGAGAGAGAGAGAGAGACTACCATGTGGTATTTATGCGTGTTTTTTCATAGATTGCTGGACTACAGGAGGCCAGAGGTCGAATCCCTCGCGGAGCTCTTTGGCAGAGAAGAAGCCAATGGTGGGAGTTCTCCTCTGGTGGAATGGATGCTTCCAGAGAAACACCACATGGATTCCCCCTTCCATTTCGTCTCTCTTCCCTCAGAAGATATCGCTCGCAAGATTGCCAGTCGAAGTAATTTCTCCCTCTCAGATTCTTTTCTCCTTTCTATTTTCTGTTTTATCGTCAATATCTCTGGAAAGTTGTTTTTAAATTTTTTTTTCAGAATAGGCACTTTTGTGCATAAATGAACTTAAAGTTAGGTTTTGTGTCAGCCAACTAATGCTTAGATGTAATTTATTTCATCACTTATAGTGTCCTGATGCAGATAATAATAAAAAGGTTATTTTACCTCCAGAGACTTTTCACTCGTGCATATGCTAACATCCACTTGCAGTATAGTGTGAATCTTATAAATAGATATAATATAAGTTGCTTCATTAAATTCAGGTTTACTGGTAAAGGGAATCTATGAACTGTGGGGTCAGGGGACGCATTATGAAAGAATTAGAGCAAGCAATAAAGGAATATCCTGAAGATAGAAAAGCTGCTGTATCTGACTGAAGATAACCACTTTTAAAATCATTTGTGGATAGCTTCGGCAAAAGTGATCAGCTCTCAGGAGCAAAATGAAAGAATTCACGGGCTTAGTTATATTCCTTTCAAGGTCCATTTAATTAAGATTTGCTTCATAACAGTTATTGGTTACTTGATATTGATAGTTGTAGTAAAGTTATATGAAATTGAACTATCTACCTGGTTCAAGCAAACATTGTACTCAGTTTTACTGTTTCTTCAAATGTGGTAAAGTTAGTTAAAAAAATAGTCATATATCTTGCTGCCATTCATATTCTTTTTCTTAGGTTAATGGAAACCTAAATACATGTATTATTGTACTACATAGTATTCTTCAATAGGAAACGAAGCTTTACGCTGCCATTTTATTTCATAATAACGGCAAAGACAGAGAAAAAGATGCACAAGTTGACCAACTGTACCAAAGAAGAGTGAAATAAATGTCATGTTGAATGATCTCTAATGGTACTACACTGGTACTTGTTATGATAGGAGGGGTAGGCTACCTGGCACTGTACTTGATCAAGTAGCATTCATTTTTAATCAGAGAAAACTTTTCATTCTGAACAAAAGCATGTTTTCTATACAGGGTCGTGTTAATTTAAAACGACCAGATCACAAATTCTGGCTAATGGAAACAGATGATTATGGGTCAATAACGGGCTCCCACCTGTCCTTCAAAAAACAATTTTTTTTCGGCCGGGAGGTTGGTGCAGCGAATAGAAGTCTCCTACCTACATACCAGCTGAAAAGCAGGAAGTAATTGGCCCCACAGCCATGGATGCAGAGATTGCATTTCTCATGGCAAATCAGGGGCTTGCTGGACCCGGTAAGCTTGTATACGACCCGTTTGTTGAACTGGGTCTATTCTGGTTGCTGCTGCTCCTTTGGAGCAATGACAATGTAAGTATTTTATCATTTTTTGTTTTGTTTTTTCTTTGTGACAAGCATGTCGGACTAAATGATAGGTCAGAAGTGAGAATTAATTTGCACCACACCAAACCAATTGAATCTGTTCAATTTCCTAGCTAGTATGCTACTGACAGGAAGCTAGCAGGGTGCAGATATTGACATAAGAGTGGTACGAGATGGACGGGGACCAATTGTAATGTCTGGACTAATTTGAGCAGGTATTGATTGTTCATTTCAGATTTCTTTATCTATAGATCTACATGCACTATTTTGTCTCTGTTCTTTCTCAAGGAAATCTCCAGTCTTGACTGGTACTGTTTATAAGCGGTTAATTTCCTACAAATTCTTAATCATGCAGGTTTCCTGAGAAATTGCTTACTTCTTTAGAGACCTTTGGAGACTATTTAACTTCTTTTAATGTATTTCATTTATTTTGTGCAGTACAACTTACCAGAGCCAATAGGTTTGCTCAGAGCAGATAATAATCTGCCTCCTTGGCGTCCTGGCCTGAAAGAGGTACAAAATAAATTAAAAGCTGAATTATGCTTCTCATTCAACCAATTTTGTTCAAGTAGTGAAGTATTTTCTTTCTTTTAAACTTCTATAAATAAACTGACATAAGTTTTCCACAAGATGTTCGATGCAATCATTTGTGATCACGCCTTATGGGGGTACGTGCTGGGGGACGTAAATCTGGTGGCCGAAAACTACTGAAAGGCACTGTTGGCCCGTATACAGTTCCTGATGAGAAACGAGTTGACCACATACCCTCTACTGCACCATACAGTCTAGCCGAATGTGCATGACTTGCTGGACTTATCTGCAAAAATGCTAGTTATGGGTGGTCGTTTGGTATTTTTCTATCCTGTTTCAAGAGAAGATGGTGTGATGAATAGTATCAAATACCCAGAACATCCTTGTTTCAAATTAGTTTATTCATGTGAGCAAATACTTAGTTCTAGATATGGTCGGCACTTATTAACCATGGTTAAGGTTGGAGTTTACACAAAAGAGGTGGAAGAGGTGGCAAAAGCAGAGGCACAGAGAGTAGTCAAGGAGAACCATGCAAAGTGGTTGGAAGAAGGAAGTTTGCACTCGGCAGTTTTTGAAAGTAATGACGGAATAAGTAAGTTTGATCGTGATTTAAAGCCAAAATATAGGGGCAAGTATGTTAGGTTTAAGGGTTTTTTTGTAGGCTTGTTTTAGTTTGGCATTTTGCATGCTTTTATGAGGACTTGATAGTAATGTAGTCAACTCGATCATGTGTTATTTCCTTTTTTGATGTTATAAGTAGAGACATTTTCAGTTAACTGTTATGCGACCTTGTTTTTTATATCAATATTATCAGCAAGGTGCTATTTGGTCCGTTGGATACATATGAAGATCTGTACTCTGATCGACGCCCAAATTTAAGCCAACATTCGATCGGACTGTTCTAGTGACAAAGATTAAGGTGAGGTTTATAGATTTTATGCATAAAGTTCTTAGCTAACAACATGCAACCATATCAATTGGCTGAGAAATACATGTTAACCCCAACTCTTTTTTCTTGCCCTGTAAACGTGGTTCACCTCCGCAATTTGTGAGTAGTATGTTGATTATCATTTGTTAATTAATCAATGGGCTTGTTCGTTTCTGACTAAATGTTATCACAAAGAAGTATTTTCTTACATTAGGTTATATATATATTTTTTTTTGAGTAATTTGTATATGATTCAGATGCACGCGTGACAGAGTTATCTTTGGTCCGATTTTTGTTACGAGTACTATTAAAAATAAAAATAATTAATTCATATCATATTTTCTACCGGATTTCTTTTCATAGCACCATCGTATAGTTACATAAATACTTGTCAATCAGCTGTTTGTTACTGACCGAAAAGTATGTTTCACCGGCTAATTTATTGTGTGATATTTCGTGGATAGTTTATAAAGTAGGGTTGCAGTTGCTTTCAATGAAATTATTTATTATTTTGAAAAAAAAATTCTCGAATAAACATTGCAAATAAATAATGGCCATAAGAGCCAATTTTTATTATACTAATTCAAAAAATTGAATTTAGAAAATTGATATAGCCCAGCAAAAAATTATGGAACAACAGAAATCACAGCAACATTACAATTCCAAGTCCTAACATGAAGACCTAACTAACATAGCTGTTATTGCAATTATTTCATCTAAATTTCACCAATATCCGTATTGTTTTTATTTAACAAAGCAAAAAAACTGCATAAGAATGCTGTGAGTTATAATTAATGCACAAAGAGGAGCTGTTATTGAATTTATGGTCCGTTAAACATCAAATAAACTTCAACAATAGCAGAGCTCATATATACCATATATGTAATTTTTATCATATCCAAATTTTTAAGAATATCGTGCTGTACGTTGCAATGGTGACATATTCAATTTTTAATAGTATATGTCTAAATAAATTTAGACTTCTACACGTAAAAAAATAAAAAAATGCATAGAATAAAAAAAAACAGATTATTTGATTGGAGGTTGATATTCAATCAAAATTTCATTTTAATCACGCCGCTGGGGATCAGACATCATGTGCTTAATATAAGAATTATCGTGCTGTGCATTGCAACGGAGACATATTATAAAGAAAAAAAAAAATCTCATACAAAAAATGACATATTTTCAGGGGTGCGATGTCTCACTGTTAACATCGTCTGTCTGCATTCACAAAATTTCGATTTAAGCGACTGACTATATGTCATATTAAATAATGCTATTTAAATTACATATAAAAAACAACATACCTCCATATATATGTATGCGACACATTGCTTAATATGTGGATCCACAGAAGATGACTAAATGTGTCAGCATCAGAGCGAGATGCTCTACACCGGGCCTCTTCACTAGAAGCGTCTGCACCGAGGCCTCCGCACCGGGAGCCTCTCCAGAGAGCATGTGAACTCTCCCCGGTCTCCAGAGTATCTCGTGATCGTCCCGTCTAGGTCTGACCATAACATTTAAAATATCAAGTTACTAAATTTCTAACATATTTTTACAATTTACATTAATTAATAAAAATTATTATTGCAAACTACCATAAAAAAGTTATAATAGAATTTTGGACACTTTATAAACAATTTCAACAAATTCTAATTAATTTTGGATAATTTCTATAGATGCAAACAATTCCTAACAATTTCTAAATAATTTTGACAATTTCTAAAACCCTAAATCTAAAAAAAATGTATCTTGCATGTAAATGTGGACCAAACATATTTAGACATCACTTCCAACTTATTTAAAATAAAACATGTAAATGTTGGACCAAACATGTAAATGTTTAATTTTATTTCAAACATTAATGCATAATTTATATTATTCACATAACATATTTATAAAAATTAGTGACATTTAAAAAAATTACCGTACAATAAATGATTCTCACATAACATATTTATAAAAATTAGTGATATTTTAAAAAATAAAATACCGTACATTAAATGATTTAAAATTATAATGATATGAAATTAATGGTCTTTGAAAATTGTTTTAAAAATTCAAATAATTCCTTTATTTTAAAAACTATTTTAAAAATTCAAATAATTGTCAAACGATCTTTTCTCAATTCAAATAACATATTTTTACAATTTACCATAATTAATAAGAATTATTATTGCAAACTAAATTAAAAAAATAATTTCGGTACATGCTAAGCAATTCAATCGCGTCGGGAAAATCAACAATCCGCACACGATATTTAACAATTCAATTTCTACGACTCGGTATGAGTAACCAAACCAATAACCCTAAATCCTAAACCCTAAACCCTAAACCCTAATTTTTAAACCCTAATTTTAAAAGGGTGTACCAGTACCATGAATCACGTCAGGAAAATCAACAACTCGCACACGATATCAACAACCTGCAAGGCAATTCCTGAACAATTTCTAACAATTTCAATCGCAACACTTACAAAATATAAAAAATTTGAGCAATTTAATCGCATCGGAAAAATCAACAACCTGCACACGATTATTAATAATTCAATTTCTAGCAATCGCTCCAATCACTCCAATTCCTCACCTAACCTCAAGCTTTGTGGGTGGGGCGGCCTTGCGAGAGAGAGGGGGGGTGGGGGCGGGGTTTCTCTGTGGAGTGAGGGTGGGGGGGGAGGCAGATTGAGTTTTGTGGGGGTTTGGGTGAAGCAACAAACGGGACAGAGGGAGAAAGGGTCGTGATTTAAAAAAATATATATATAAACACCAAACAGCTCAAACGTGGGGCAGTCTGGTGTAAAGAGGTGACCGCCCCACTGTGAGGCAGTTTGGTAGTGAGAGTGGACCGCCCAAACAGGAGACGGTCAAGTTGTTTTTGAAATTATTTTCATACCGATGCATATTTTTTTTTTTCTTTTTTTTGGGGTATTATAAAATTTCGGCACATGGTGTTTGATAAAGGGATTGGATCCGAATTTTTTTTCAGCTCCAATAATTGAATATCAATTTTTTTTTTCCGGATCTGTCCTAATGTCCATCTAAAATCCCACGCACATCATTTTAATATCCTACATAATTTAAATTAATTTTTATAAATGAAAAATTCTGAAGTTAATTAGCAGATTAAGCGTAACTTGTTCTGATTTCCCGTATCTACCTTTTTGTAACTTGTGTGTACTAGAAAAGAATTAGTTCACACAAATAATAATTCTTGAAATGCTACAGAGAAAATCTCTCTGTACTCTTCAATTCTTTCATATTAATGTAGTAAAAAAAAAATAGTCCACGTTTATTTAATTCTATCACAACATATTATAGTACGTCACGTAACATGTCTCTTCAATTGAAAATGTAGTATTACTGCATGTCACATTACAGTTAAGTTATCAATTTTCACAACATTGTTTTATTATTTTAATTTATTTCACATTAATTCCTTATTATTAAACATATTTTATTATGAATAAGTAACTTAAAATTTGAAAATAATAATAATTAAACATGACTATTCACTTGATGTG
This sequence comes from Carex kokanica, assembly GCA_025461125.1. NCBI lineage: Eukaryota > Viridiplantae > Streptophyta > Magnoliopsida > Poales > Cyperaceae > Carex > Carex kokanica. Next base: position 64,328 of record JAJGRX010001263.1, read on the forward strand.
ACTATCCTCTACTATTTTAATTAGTCACATCACATGAAAAAATCTTTTGATCACATGTTGTGACATGACCATGTTAGTTATATCACATCATGTCTTTTAATAGAATTAGAGTTTAAGAGACAAAGAGATTGAATTAATTAATTGTATTTCATTAGTCACAAATGATACATAGTATGTGCTATATATGAGGAGGGATCAGATGACACTCTTTTTTTGGGTGACATTGGATGAACACTCTACATTTTCAAAGTCCAAACAGTCGATCTAACCGTTCAGTATGATGTATATATTTAAAATGTGCTTGTAGATCAAATTTTACATTTGTTTTGATTTTTTTTACTATTTATTAAGATGGGTACAAAAATTCAATGGTCTGAAAACAATGATTTTGTAAATACTTAATAAATAGTAAAAAAAATTCAAAAAAAATGTAAAATTTGATCTACAAGCACATTTTAATATATCCATCATATTGAACGTTTTGGATCGACTGTTTGAACTTTGAAAACTTTGAAAATGCACGATATCATCCGATGTCACAAAAAAAGAGTGTCATCCAATCCCTTACTGTATATGGCAGCAGCTATCCTATACATCAATGTAACTGAAAACTGTAACTGACTAATACAATTGTCTGTTAAGTACAATGCACTGACGGTGTTAAGTGCTCCATCTATTATCTTTTCATCACTAAATGTGGTGTCCGCTGCTAAATTTATTTTCATCTAGTTTGAGATTATTTTCTATTTTTGTTGAAATTCGGAGTGCACTCGGCAATCTCAATCGTCACTAATAAATCAAACGGCTCAGAATTTGTACAGCATCCATGAATATCTTGAGGAAATGTAGGTCAGCCAGTTGAGTGCCATCTTTTTGGTGTTACTCCCTATAATATATATTTTTTTTCTAGAAGCAATGAATTTCAATTTTCTTTTGCCTTCATATGTAAATTTCACATCGAATTAAATTATTGCAAAAACATGTGTAAGCAAATTTTATTTTATGATATTCAATTTTAATTAAATTTATTGCAAAAAAATATTTGTGTTAGCAAATTTAATTGTATGATATACAATTTAAATTGTATTGTAAATATTTTTTATGACATATCTTGATTTTCTAATTATAAAAATAAAAGAACGAAAGTATCTAAACAAATCAGCCCTATCCAAAACCATAAATCTTTTCTTTTCAACATATGCGGTTCATACTTTCAGAAAAAAAAAAAAACATATGCGGGTCATATTTAAGCTGTTATTAAGCAGAGACCCATTTACATATTGTACTCCATATCAATTATAGCGGAAACTTTCTATTAAGAAAATAAAAAGAATAAAAAGAAAGATACAGTGAAAATTAGAAGTAAATATCTTATTCCAAATAGACAACAAACGACTATAATTTTAAGTTAATCTTTTCATCATCCATCAGGTGGTAGACTGGTAGTTAATTACAATTTTTTTTTATACCAGCAAACGCCTCTTTACTGAGTGCGATAGCAGTGGTGGGTATGCTTTTGCAGTTGTTTGCTTTGTCTTACAGCTATTGTCCATGCACCAACACCGTACTACAGTGTCAACCGACGTGTCGCCGCCACCGAGACACTTACCCCACTTGTACTGAGAATACGACTTGCATGATGATGCACATACCGAGTCTATACAAATCATATTATCGCGCCAGCTGGACTTCACAAGCATCTTATAATCACAACCTTCTATTCCTGCTTCAATTGAAGATCTTCTTGTTTGTTAGAACTAATTATACAACATTGTTTCATATTTATTTAAATAAGAAGAAAGTACAAAATTAATTAGTGCAATTGCATAATTTCTGAAATGCGTACTATAATTTGAAAGTTTTTAATTTTCAAATTTCATATTACTGGAATATAATAGTTCCGTAACAGTACCTACAACATGAGTTCTGATTCAATTAAAATTATTATGGTGATATAAAAACGTTACATAGAGAATGGAATACCTGTGGAGAGAACAAACATAAAAATGATGCAAAGAGGGACAACTTTGATTTCCATTTTACCCATCTCTTGATTATTTTTCGTAATTTTTGCTTTCTTCCCTTTTTAGATAAGTATCTTGTAGGGTAATGTTGGGGTACTTATAGCATTTCTCGAACACTAACGTTACTACAAACCAGGTATTAAAACTCAAAATGAAGAATCTTAACTCAATTGATTTCCAACGTTAATTATTTTAATTTCTCAGTTAACTTTTTGTAAGAACTGAAATTATAGACACTTAATGATTTTTGTAGATCTTTGTTTTTAATTTTTGCTGTTTGTAAATGTTTGAACATAATTAATGACAATTAAGCTGGTTCAGTTACAAATTAAGAACCATCCATAATAAGAATTAATTTTCTCTCATGCATTAAATTCAATTTGGCTGAACATAGATAGACATGTTCCATGCATGAAACTTAATTATAGTATTTAATTTAATTTTATATGGTAACAGTTTGTTTTCACTCAACAACAGTTGGAACTTGGAAGAAGAGCATTTTATTGAAACATCTAGACTGGTATATATGTTGTTCGTAATTATGCATTGATCATAAGGATATTAGGAAGCTAATATGGATTTATAAAATGGTAATCAGGGTTTTAATATATATAGGAGTTGGCTACGGTACTACGCGTAGCATAGAGGGCCTCCGTGCTACGGCTCAATATTTGAGTTTCAACAATTCTAACGGTCGATCCGAACCGGTCAACATGATCTCCATATGAATATGTACTTGCAAACAAATTTTACATTTTTAGAATTTTTTTTACTATTTTTTAGATAGGTAGAAAAATCACTTGATCTGAATGGTACATTATTTTCATATCAACTTTTGCCCAACTTAATCTTGGGTTGTTTCATGAGTTTCATATTATCTAGTCATGATTTTTGGACTTGGGTTAATTTGTAAATTCAGAGAAGTGACCACTCATCAATATTGCCGACATTTTTAAAAATACCCTAAGTTAATTACAGATTAATAAAAATGCCCACACCCATCTGGAATTTTTAAAAATGCCCAAACCGGCCATTAAATGACTGGTTCTGATTAAAAAGCCCGACCGGCCATTTAATGGCCGGTCCCCCCCCCCCCCCCCCCCCGGTTTTTTTTTTTAAGCCATGAGAGCCTACAAATGATACTATAATGGACTACAAGCTAGAAAAAATATAATTAGTTCTACTTCTTAGATTATTTAAATTATTAAAAATAACGTTATATGGTTCAAATTATTTATATGAAATTTTTTTTTATTAAAAATAACGTTATATAGTTTAAATTATTTCATACAAAATTAAATTATATGGTTTAAATTATTTATATGAAAATAACATTATATGGTTTAAATTATTTATATAAAAATAACATTATAAGAAATAGACTAATTATATTTTTTCTAGCTTGTAGTCCATTATAGTATAATTTGTAGGCTCTCGTGGCTTAAAAAAAAGAGAGGAGGGGACCGGCTATTAAATGGCCGATCGGGCTTTTTAATCGGGACCGGCCATTTAGTGCCGGTTTTGGGCATTTTAAAAATTCCGGATGGGTGAGGGCATTTTTATTAATGTGTAATTAAACTTAGGGTATTTTTAAAAAGGGAAAATTGGTTATTTGTCACTCCAAAACCTTCAAATTGTAAAAATGTCATTTCGAAATTTGAAATTGTAAAAATGCCACTCTAAACTTCATTAATTCCTAATTTTGCCATTTATAGTGTATTTTTGTACTATTTTTATTAAAAATAACAAAGGTATCGATCCAAGAAATACGTATACTTATTCTTGTACTTGTATTTCCGGAGGGTATGAATTTTTCAGTTAATTTTTAATAAAAATAGTACAAGAATACAGTATAAATGGCAAACTTAGGAATTAATGAAGTTTAGAGTGGCATTTTTACAATTTTAAATTTCAAAATGGCATTTTTACAATTTGAAAGTTTTGGAGTGGCAAATAACCAATTTTCCCTTTTAAAAATGTCGGTCAATATTGTGTTTATATTGTTTAATCTGAAAATTATTATACATATTTCATTGAACTTTTTTGTTATAAAGTTCAATTTTCTCTACGGAGAAAGTCCGTATGTTCAATTCTTGGAGAATAACATCTAAAAAATACTGGAGTGTATCGGGATCCTTCAATAAAAATAAAAATAAAACTTTGTTATCAAGTTTTTTAACTTTTTTTTTTTTTTTTTTTTTGTATTTCAGAACAAGTTAGAGGTACTTACCTATGAGCTTATTGATGAATTTGGGGGAAGTTCGGGTCAGGATTTGCATATGTGAGACTTGTTTATTAGCATCAACATTGATAATCTCACTCTCCGCTTTCATGCATCACACAGAAACAAATGGATGCCACTAGGACAATATTTTTATCAGGGAGTTCATCATAAGGGTGCTGCCGTTCTATATTTCACTAGCTTCGTAGTCGAGCAAACCACAAATTGTATGAAAATTAATTTACAAGATTAAATCTACATTATATAAATTTAAATGGTTTCAAAAATTGTTGTCAAAATTATTAAATTAATATAATCCTTTATTATTTTGTTTAAGAAAAAGTGAATATTATATCATTTTAGTCCTGATTAGCTAAACGTGAGAACTACTGGTATGTTAGCAAAAACTAAAATACGAAGAGACCGGAGTCGTGCTTCTCACATCTTGAGCCCCCATTTATTATAATTATGCGGTTCATGAGTCGAATTATTGTAGCTTATGAACTGTAACGGATCATTATGAACTTATTAATTTTGTACATTTTACAATTATAATGCGTATGTATGTATTTTTTTAATGCTACTAGAAATAAAAAAAAATAAGGTAAATTTGGAGGCTTGATTGTTGCATTTCGGTTGACTTTACAGATTCTCAAGACAAAGGACAGTAGAGTGAGGCTATGGTGCTATGCATAGCACGGATGGCTAGTGTACTACGGCTCAATATGGTACTTTTTAAAATTCTAACGGTCGATCCGACCGTTCAATGTGATAACCATATGAATATGTACTTGCAAACTTAATTTATATTTTTTTCGAATTTTTTTTACTATTTTTTTAGATAGGTAGAATTTTTGATGGTCCATATTTTTCAAAAAACACTGATTTTTCTACCTATCTAAAAAAATAGTAAAAAATTTGAAAAAAATATAAAATTAAGTTTGCAAGTACATATTCATATGGATATCACATTGAACGGTCGGATCGACCGTTAGAATTTTAAAGAAGTACCATATTGAGCCGTAGTACACTAGCCATCCGTGCTATGCATAGCACCATAGCCTCACTCCAGGACAGTATTAGGGAGTTAATTATGAATTTGGAAATTATATAATTTTCTAAAATTATATGACTGAATGATTTGGGTGCTAAATCAGATACGCGACTAATTATGTTAGTACATTGAATATGCACTAACATAAATTAGTCCCGTCCCTGATTTGGTGCTAAATCGTACATGACTAATTAAATAGTTACTTTTGGAAAAATGATAAAACATGATTAATTGTGTCAAAATATACTTTCGCATACTTTCTGGTTTATCACATATATTTTATATTTATAGAATCAGATCTCTTATTTAAGTTAATTGATAACCGTATTTATAGAATCGGATCTCTTATTTTATATTTTAGTATACTCTGCTCATATGAGATCATTAACTCTGTTTTGATCAGATCACACCATTTGCATACTAAAATCAAGTTATTTTATGTGAGGCCATGCATTTAAATTGTATGACTGGTGGGTATCAAATATCTTGGGTTGGTTGGTTCATCAATTTATCAACTTTCCAACATTATATAGGAGCTATATGCCATAACATTTAAAGATAATAAGTACATTCGACTTAAATATACGGTCTAGATCAAAATGTTATTAAATTTGTATGAGCTAATCAGAGGAAAATCAATACACAAGATATCTTCAATTTCCTCTCTAAAATAAGTCTAAGTGAGATATAAATTATTGAAGCAGTGTTATTAAAACTGAACCGGATTGGATGGTTCAACTGCAAAAAATAAAAATCAGACCCAGATACCAATCTAGGTTCATTGAAAATACCACATATTCAATTGAATTGGTCAAAACCGGTTCAATTAATCGGTTTTTCATAAAAAAAAAAACATGGCTAAACAACTTGGTTTTCAAAAGAATTTGTAGTTTTCATCATTTCTTTTCTTTCAATACAGCAGTTTTAACTTTTTAGCTTTTCTAGAAATCTGTGCAGCATGTTTTACTTTAAATTTAATAATATTATTAATAAATGGACCGTGTGATTTCAAGTAAATTTTTGTCTCTTGTTAACTAAAAAAATTAGTAAATCCTGCCAAAATTGTTTTGACCATGACAATATTCAAATCTTATTAAATATTTTAACGACATGGGCAAAATATCAATAATTTCCTAAAAACAAAAAGAATATATTGATAGATTTTGTGCGTTTTTAATTAATTGAAAGACATAATTTCCTAAAATCAAAGACATAATATTAGATGCGTTTTCAATTAATTATATGCAACAAAGTTCAAATTCATGAAATCTATATCTAAATAAAATTATATTGACAGATTTTGTGCACTTTCTTATTTGCGTAATTATGTTGCTCAAACAGAAAAGTTTCCATATTAGTAAAATGTTATTAATTATACATGACCCCTTGATGAAATGTTGGTTAATGGTCCACTAAGTACGGTCTTTTAGAAAAAACCGGCCGGGTTTAATTAAATTTGTCGGATAAAATGCAAGCCCTGCTCGATCTAATAATGAACCAAGCAAAAATAGTCTAGTCTATAAGTGGTATATTTAAGACCTCTCTGTTCTTTTCCGAAACAAAAATTAGGCTTTTTGTCTCTTTATTTTCAGCGCGTGTCGACCTGAAAAGAGTCTCGCTCCGACCAATCCAACGAAACGAAGATGAAGAGGAAGGGCGCGCCGGTTCCATGCCTCGAAAGAGAAGAGGAAGTAGGTCAGAACAAGAAGGCGAAGAGATTGACGGAGGAATTTGTCGCAAAATCTGAGATTGGCGACATTACTGGAGCAACACCGCAAGAAGAAGCGAAGGTAGTGAAGAGGGGCGAGTTTGGAGGTAGTATCCTCACAGATCGTGCCTTCTCCGATCTTCCTCTTTCCCAGCCCACTTTGAAGGCACTTGATGAGATGGGTTTTAAAACCATGACTGAGGTGAGAATAATCTCTCCCTCTCTCTCTCTCACTTTTTAGTATTGATGATTTAAAGCCTTTCCTTGGTCGACAAAAGTTTGGGTCCGATGCCCATGGAAAGCAAATTTGGGTTCGATGGGCATCGAAGCCGTTCGATACGCTTTAGGTTCGTGTGAGTCTCACTCTAAAATTCATTCGCACTCTAAAAGTCGTTCGCACGAATTTTTTAAGCGCATCGGGCGGCTCTGATACCATCAGACCCAAATTTGCTTCCAATGGGCATCGGACCCAAACTGCATTATTCATGGCCGCCTTTATTTATTTTATATTGCCTTTGTAAATAGCTTTATTATTTTCTAATCGTTATCTTTCTAAATTTTAATATTTAATCACAGAGAATAGAAGATTCTGTAGGTTTCACACTCTTCAGGTGTCCATGCAAGTGGACCTTAATAAAATACTCATTAATTAGTTCATTATCATCCTCATTAATATTAAAATTTCCCAAATTCTTCTTCTTTAGTTTGAGCCTCATGCAAATTTGATTGGGTTTCCTTCAGATCCAAGCAAGGACCATACCCCTTCTGTTGGAGGGGAGAGATGTAATTGGTGCAGCACAGACCGGCTCAGGCAAGACTCTTGCTTTTTTGGTACCGGCAATAGAGATGATGCATTTTGCCCAGTGCCTTCCAAGGAATGGAACAAAAATTATTGTTATTAGTCCCACACGGGAGCTTGCTATGCAGGTAGCAGTTTACACTTAACAGTACTGTTATTTTGGTATTGAAATTGTCGGTGAGGCACAGTGGAGAATGGAGATAATGTTTCCTTTCAGTAAGCAAATTTTTTAGTATGTGGAATTGCTTGACATAATTTAAATTCTGATTAACGGTAAGTATAGCTAGCCATTCCTTTGGAGTAACGCCTTCCTACCTTGTCTGTATAATTTATTTTTGTTGTTTGTACTTGCTTGTAGAGATTTCTTAAATAATACCAGTGTATGGGTTCTACAACATATTTACATTAATAAAGCCAAAAAAAATGTTACAGCCACCTCTTGAGAAATATATCTTCCTGTTGTAGTTCTTTTTGAGATGCTCATTTTCATATTGCAAATAATGACTCTTCTGTAGACACATGCTGTTGCAAAAAGTCTTTTGAAGCACCACACACAAACACTTGGGCTTGCAGTTGGTGGTGTTCCAATAGGAAAAGAAGCTCAGCAACTTGTAAAGGGGGTGAATTTGCTAGTAGCAACTCCTGGTCGACTCCTTGACCACCTAAGGAAAACAAAGAACTTCATCTACAAAAATTTGGAGGTAAAAACCATTATGCCTTCCTCCTTTTTATCACACATTCACATATCCCTTTGCCTTCCTCCATTTTGTCCTTTTTAGTATCAAGGAAAAAACTAATTTTTACTTGATTAATAAGTTGCTTACAAGTTCATGTTTCTTTTGATTTTTGTTGTAGTGCCTCATAATCGATGAAGCTGATCGGATGCTAGGTCTAAACTTAAGGATGAAATGGGGGAGATACTTAAGCGCCTTCCAATGGTAGACTGAATTATTTGTTACCACTTAATTATTTACTCCAATAAGGCTATACATTTTTTTATACAGTAAAATCTCATCTTCTGACATAGACAGTAAGAAAAAGATCCTTTTGTCAATTTTACAGTCCTTTTGAATCTGTTGTTGAACGCTTCATAGGATATGAATATATCCTGCTACGAATAATTTTAGTGCTAAAAGATTATTTTCCATGGAATGATGAAAGCTTCTCTGATAATCTACTTGATTTTCACTTGATGTGCAGAAGAGACATACTATTTTATTTAGTGCTACCCAGAGTACGGAGGTACTGGTTTTTCTCTTGTATTCTTTTTGCCTATTTTAATTCGTTATCTTTGCCTACTTAATGTTGATTAGTTCCAGTTTATTATCTTTCCTAGCTACTATTGTTGGCTTCTTATTTTTAATCAAAATCTCTCAGGTTTTGAGTTTGCGAAATTGTCATTTAAGAAAAAGGCAGAAGAGAATGACGCCGCTCAACCAAAACCTGTTTACATTGGAGTCGATGATAAAAAGCCCAAGGTAAGGAATTAGCTTGTGGTTCATGACCCATTTTAGAACGCACTGACCAAGATGGAGATGCCAAATGACAACCTTTGAATATTTTGTAGGCAACTGTTTCTGGGCTAAAACAATACTGTTGTATTGTGGAGAGTGAAGAAAAATTTCTGGCGCTTTATACATTTCTCAGAAGCAGCGGTCCAAAAAGACAATGGTATTCTTTTCAACCCGTCAGGCGGTTAAATTTTATTCCGAACTTCTTGGTTACATAAACATGGAGTGCTTTCACATGGATGGCACTCAAAAGCAGAGTGCTAGGAATTCCAATTTGCGTGGATTCACTCAAGCCAAGAGCGGTATTTTGCTGTGCACTGATGTGGCCGCGCGTGGAATTGATATCCCTTCTGTGGTTTGTGCCATTCCTCATTTCACTTTTTTTCTTCAATTTAATCTTTGGATTTGGGAATCCTTGCTATTTTATTGCACTGCTTTAATTCTTGTATAAATGCTCACATATCCTTGCAGGACTGGGTGGTGCAATATGATGCTCCTCGAGAACCTGAGGTTTGACTTTGTTTTAATCTCTTTTGAATTGTTAAACTTTGTTTGTTTGGTCTGGTGATTATGATTTTGACTTGATTTTGTGCTCTCAGATGTATATCCATAGGGTTGGTCGAACAGCTCGTGGGGAAGGTGGCCAAGGAAAAGCACTGCTGTTTTGTTGACCCAGGAGCTTACTTTTCTTTCTTGCTTGAAGGTATTAGTATTATCCTTATGGTATAGTTTGTATTGATTATCCGCATTAGAAAAGATCTCAAGTTGCTAGTGACTTTGCAACTGAAATTTTAAGAATTTACTTTGTTCTTACCGCAACACCTAATATTAGGCTGGAGTAGTTTGTTTTCAACTGTGTGCTTATTTACAGGAGGCCAAAGTTTCAGTCATCACACAGAAGATTGACATAACAAAGACATTACCCCTGCAAGCTCTCTTGGTATGATATATTCATGTTTATATACTTTGCACAAATACTAAAGCACAATACTCTACTCGCACACGCAAGCATTGCTCAAGATCTTCTAAGGAAGATTATTTTTGCCAATCTCGCTAGTTGAAGCCCCCAAATTTTACTTTGCAAATCAATTTAAAATTTAGTTCTGGATTTTTCAACTAAAATAAATGGTTTGGTTTTGCACAGACTAGGCAGTAGTCAAGTATGACTTCTATTACATTGGTAGTAATGCTTATAATAATGACCATAATAGCTTGCACCTATCATTAGAATTTTGTTAGAATTTCTTCTCATACTTGCTTTTCAGGAGAAAATTGTTGGCGAGAACTACTATCTGTGTCAATCTGCAAAGAATGCATACAAAACGTGCATTGAAGCATACAACTCACATCAAATCAAGTCGGTCTTTAATGTGCACACGCTAAATCTGAAGGTAATTTTTTGTTTTTTTGTTTTTGCTTTTGAATGATTTGTGGTGTACTTGTTTGTTGTGTGGAGACTTCAATTGCTTGCTTATGTAGTAAATAATAGGTAGTTCTTTTTTTTGAATTATTTGTTTGTATATGAGATGTTTAATTGTTGTGCCTGTAGGGAGTTGCAAAATCATTTTGCTTCAGCTCACCACCAAAAGTGAATGTTAATCTGGAAAGCCGCCCCTCGATATCTAGGAATAGGCGAGAAAGGAACCGAAGCCAGCATGGCAATGAGCTTTAACAACCCTTATGGGAATATGGGTGTCAACAACAGGCAGAGCAGCATGTAATTATTCTAGCTTTTTTTTTTATTTTTTTTATGAGTGTAATTACTGTAGCTAAATTAGGAAGACGATCTTTGTTAAAAATTGAGATCGAATAGAAAGAAAAATAATTTCATTGATTCATTAATCATGCTGTTACAATGCTTATAATATATAAGATACAAAGCTCAAAGAATCTTTAGAGAAATTTATTTTAATAATGAGCCTTTGGAACTACATTGAGTTCCTGAGTTGGTACAGAGAGCCTTTGAGGCCTCCCATTTTTTTTTTTGGGAAGTATCTGAAATAGGGAAGCAAGTTTGTGGGGTGTATTTGGTAAAAGTTGCATTGGGTTGTTAAGTGTCCTCAGCCTTGCATATCCAATTATGTCTATTTTGTTATTAATCTTTAATATTGTTGCTACCGTTTATCAGTCTAAGATTGTAAGAACATGCAATGTCATTTCTCTGTGAACTACACTGTTCTTCGTCTATATTCTTATACCACCCTGTTATTTGTCTCTGCTTTTCATCTAAATGCATGAGAATATCACTAATCTCGGACTTCTGCTGCTATTCTCGTTTTGGTTACAATCCAGAACAGCGTTCATTTTAGTTACACTCAACATTTTGTAGGAATAGTAGATTGACACTCTTTGGATTAGATCTATTACATATTATACAATCCAAATAATATTTACGCTCTTCCAAATAACATACGATTAACATTTTCTCACTATTCAAATTAGCACTTGCACTATCACTAGGGGTGGGTGCAAACGGATTGGATAGTAAAAAATCATCTGTATCTGCTTTTATTTTTGTGATTCGGGTACGGATTGGATATTAGACGGATACGGATCGGATATCCGTCGAAATATACATGATTTTTTTTATAATATATATTAACCTATATGGTACATATTTATTATTCGGATACGGATAATTAAAATTTCTGCATGGATATTTGGATATTAGATATCCGTATCTAATTTTCGGATACAGACACGTAATATCCGATCCGTTTGCACCCGTAACTATCACACACTAACTCATGTAACACTATCACTATACTTATTCTCCGACAATCCAAATGCACCTTTATTATGATGAACTTTAGTCTCCTATTTTCAAGTCCAAACATATTCCTGCAAACATACACGAGCTGAATATTGTGGTGGCAGATACAGTTGGGTTTTTCTCTGTTGCTTGATCAGCAAATTCGAGTTTTTGGTAGCCATGAAAGGAAGGAATTCAGATCCAATGCAATACCTTACTGAGATCTGAGTCGTCAGTTTTAACCAAGCACGAATATCAAAACAGACCCTTATATTTACATAGGCACCGAATTCCAATTGCTTGGCTGAGAGCTCATTGGACTAAGGGAGGTACATGAGAGGATACCGATTCTAAAGGAAGGCCCTCACATGTGTAAAAAGAGATGAAATGACAGGATGTTCTTCTAATTATGAACGAGTCCGGCTAGTATGATATCGGTGTCTTATGACACCAACAACAAAATTGATTGGATAGACTAACATAGATTCTCACTCATTACTCATTAGGTTCACTAATGGGAAATAATTAATTGATGAGGCTCTACACACAACATAACTAATTACAACATTCACTCATAGGGTTTCTCTTAAATAAAAGGAAGAAAGAACATTAACTGATGACTGATGAGGCATATCTGACGAAAGTAAGGAAAACAAAATTGTAATACTATAGCGTTTGCATTATTTTTTTTTTTTTGAAATAATGAATTTACTTTATGAACATGCTGATTTACAGTAATACATGGCATATTTTAGATGATATTTATTTAGACTGATTTGATGTCGCAGAAACAAGTTATTGTTACTAATTATGAATTATTTCAATGGTACAATTCATGAAGACGCCTAATGCTTATTTTCTAGTTAATTGTGGGTCTAATTGGATCATCATATTAATGGGTTATCTTACTTTATCTCACAAACTCTAATTTGGTAGGATGCATTCCTCAGGAGACAAAACCTTTTAACATTTATTGATGAGTTGAGAAGATGTCTCGCCAAACTCTTTGTTACCTTTTTAGTTCCAAGTACAAGCTTTATGTGATTTTGTCCTATGATTAGCTAGAGAATGTTCTCTATGTTTCATCTGAAACTATAAGCAATCTATAGATGTATATTTTTCACCAAATGTATTGCTCTCTCTTATCCCTTGGTCTGAAAGTTATATACTTTGAGACATCACCATGTTACCATGTACGTCCTTAGTGGAGATTTTAGATAGACCTGGTCGACCGTGAATATGATGCACCCTCTCATCACAGCTTTAGGTATATATTTTACTGGCATGTTGTATATCTTGAGATTATAAATGCCGAGTTGTAATTCATCTTGCTTCGTCATATACTACCAAGCTTATATCAATTGAGGAAAAAAAAAAGATTAATTAAGTCAACCAAATAGATGTTTCAAATTTATAAGTTTTTTTTTAATTAAGGTTGGAGATCAAGCCACCCAACTATTTAATATCCACACAAATTTGTTCCTTCCTAGTTTCAAATCTATAAGTTATTTGTTAAGACTTTCACAAGACTTGATTCTTATTGTTTTAAAATGTACTTCGTTTTCTTATATTTGATTAATACTGTGAGAGGTCGTCATTACTGTTGGGATTTTAGACCCAAATGCGGCCTTGGCTCATTTTCTCCTTTTCTTATATCTTCCTCTTGGTGACCTAAATTAGGTATTGTGGCTGCTGCTCTTGCAAAACAGAAAGAGAGAGAGAGAGTGATTGTTTGTACTAACAATTGGAATATTTTTGTAATCTCTTGTTTAATAGTAAAGTTTGTCTGTCGTTTGCCTCCAGGTGGAGTAGGCCCAACCGAACCACCTAATCTCTGTGTTTGCTTTCTCTTATGTGCTATTTGGACTCGATCTATCATGCGGTAACATCTTTTCTCTATTGTTGGTGTTTTTTGGTTGTATGCAAGATTGCATTTGTCTCTAACTTCTCGGTTCTTGTTGGTGTACGGATTATTGGGTCCCTTGTAGGTTTCTTGTAGTTAGTACGGGGTGTATCGGTATTCCACATTTCTAAATTAACCCAAATAGTTACACGTTCGAAATCCAATTGGAGCAAGCACATATTCAGAAAATTAATATTGAAGACATGGATGATCAAATATGTGACATGTAATTTCATTTTACGAGGGAGGTTAATAGTAATAATTTTTGTATAAATTAAAAAAATTAAAGGAGAGAATAAAATATTCCACTTCATAGGGGCTTATCCCCTTTCCACAATATACATATTTCCGTCTTTTGAAGTGAAAATTACTTGAAACCCAGTTTAGTGGCTTCATCTCCAACTTTCCTAAAAAAAGTTGGATTAATACACAGGGAAGTAACTAGTTTAATAATTTAGGATCATTTGCAACTGTTTGCCTCATATTAGGGATCTAATGACCACTAATTAATTAAACACGTATTCACAAATGTTCAGGATTTTTTCAATTCAAAACTGGCCGCTTATGAATCATATATTAGGTGTCTGGAAGAATGCACATTTCTGAAAGGTAGTTGGATTTGGTAGCCATCCGAAGTGTTAAGGTTAGTGGAACTACATCCAACCAATATTCACATCTCCTTGTTTAATTATTTTTTTAATGCACATCACATATCATTCTCTAAGAGTTAGCTTTACTCTCGTTCAAGATTGAGAACTAGATTATTCTTGAAGCAATATATACGATATAAAGGGATAGAACAAAAGAAAATGACAGTAAAGCAGCTCATATATATTTTTATACTAAAATGAAATGGTTGGCTTTCTGTTAAATCTCACCAAATTAAGACTTTCATTTTCAACAATCAACAATTATACATGAATACCACATATTTCCATTGGATTCAAAGTGTTGGGAGAAATATTAAGGAAACGACAATACCAATTAGATAGTTTGACTACTACCGGTAGCTGTAGAGCTCTCCTAATGATTGGGACAACAAAGCTTTTTTTCTTTTTTCTTTTTGTCCTTTCACAATAAAAGCCCTTAGATACCCTTAGGTTAGAAAAATGCTTTCCTCCTTCCCCTTTCTTCTCTATTTAAATTGTACTTATTTTGGTTCATTTAATACTCACATGTATGGATGTCATTTTGCATTTGGTACGTACATGATTAGAAGATTCTAAGATGCAATGAAATGCCATTTTGTGCTAAGTGCAAGGAAAGTATAACTGCGACAGACACAAGAATTTCAATATGAGAAGTCATGCGGGATATGGTTTTGCTTATAAAGAGACAAGGCATCGTCTCGCCGGAATCCAGTAAGTTTATCGTGTCATGTCGACTTTCACATTAATTTTGTATTTAACGGTTTCACCAATGAGGCAAAAGGAATATACACAAAAATGGACAAATTTAATTTTAAGAAAAAGTGTTTATGGATATTGTTTCAGTTTTTCTTTAAGTGACTTGCTAGTCCTTATCCTAGTATATATCTAAATTACACAGTAACAAGTTTCTTAATTTCAGATTTAATGCAAGCAAAAGAAAGTACTATAAAAACAGCTTTTCAATTAAGGAGAACAACAAGTTTGGCAAATATATTTTGTCAGAGGGGTTTGGATGCAGATTTCACCTTCTGAAGCTTATTCTGGTATTCACAACATGTGGTTCTTTCATGACTCTGCTCAGCTCTCCAAGCATTTCTCATGGGGAGGTTCTAATGCATTCCGGCAGGTAATTTGCACAAATGTCCTCATTTTTTTTTGGAAAAGAAAATCATTGCTTTATCTACAATTAAATATATTCTGTAGTACTTCTGAGTTCTGATATATCTTGCCATAATAGACATGGATCTTTGTTGTGATACTACACAGATCAAAGCTTGTAAAAATGGGATGGTTATGGGGCAGTGATCAACCCGACTCAGGATACACTTCATACTCCACAATTGATTGGAGGAAAATATCAAAAGCCGTAGACAAGCTTGGCATTCCGAAAGAGAACCTACAAGTCGGCCTTCTGAATTTCAACCAAGATGAGTTCAACAAATCTCAAACCCTACTTGCTTACTCTGCTGTGTCAAACATACATCTGGACCAATCAAACGCCACCTGGGATGAACTATTTCCTGAATGGATAGATGAAGAGGAAGAGTTTAGCATACCGACATGCCCCAAATTACCCCAGCCTAGTTCTCCAAAATGGGTATATTTTGATCTAGTCATGGTCAAGTTGCCATGTAGGAGGGAGGCGAACTGGTCGAGGGATGTGGGGCGGTTGCATCTGCAGTTGAGTGCAGCTAGAGTTGCGGTAGACTCACTTATTGGAGGCGGAAAGAAGGTGCATGTCTTGATAGTTAGCAAGTGTTTTCCAATACCCAATTTGTTCAAGTGCAAGAGACTTGTTACGAGGGAAGGAGATGTTTGGCTTTACAAACCTGAGTTGGATGAGTTGATCGAGAAATTAAGGCTGCCGGTTGGGTCATGCAAACTTGCGCTACCTTACAATGAAATAGGTTAGCTTTTATGACAATTATTTTGTCTTATTTTTTACCCAATTATGTTACATTTATTTGTAATTTTTGTTAATTCTTGGCTACACAGAAGAATTATGTTGTTTAGATAGTTACTATCATACTGCTAGCTAGTATGGTTAACCTAATTTCTCAATTTATCATTTCTACCTTGGTATATAAATTAATTGAAATGTACCTAAAACAGAGAGAAAATATGTGCCTTCCCCGAGCCGTGTTGCATATGCTACAATCCTCCACTCAGAAAATGCATATGTATGTGGTGCAATCACAGCCGCGCAAAGCATTCGCATGACTGGATCAACGCATGACCTGGTACTCTTGGTTGATGAGTCAATAAGTGCCGACCACCGAGTTGGGCTTGAAACAGCTGGCTGGAAGATCCGCTCCATTAAGCGGATCCGCAATCCGCATGCTGAGCCCGAAGCATACAATGAGTGGAACTACAGCAAATTCTGGCTTTGGAAACTAACTGATTATGACAAAGTTATTTTCATTGATGCTGACCTCCTAATTTTACAAAATATCGATGTATTATTCACCATGCCTGAGATCACAGCAACGGGTAATAATGGAACCCTTTTCAACTCGGGCATAATGGTAATTGAACCATCAAATTGCACTTTTGAACTTTTGATGAAGCATATACATGAGATAGAATCATACAATGGAGGGGATCAAGGCTATTTGAATGAAATTTTCCCTTGGTGGCATAGGATTCCAATGCACATGAATTTTTTGAAGCATTTTTGGGAGGGAGATTCAGATGTAGTAAAGGAGAAGAAAACAAACCTATTTGGATCCGACCCACCAATTTTATATGTGATCCATTATCTAGGGATTAAGCCCTGGCTCTGTTACAGGGATTATGACTGTAACTGGAATGTCATTTCACAGAACGAGTTCGCAAGTGATGTGGCACATCGCACATGGTGGCGAGTGCATGATAAAATGCCAAAATATTTGCAGAGTTTCTGCCTTTTGGGTGAAAAACAAAAGGAGACTTTGAAGTCTGACAGGCTTGAGGCAAAACAGGGTAACTACACGGACGGCCATTGGAAGAGGCCTATTAAGGATCCGAGAATGAGGCTGTGCTCAGATGATATATGCATAAAGAGGAGAATGAAGAAGAACAAGGAAACTTCGCGTAGTTTTGTAATGTAAATTGTTGCAATATTGTTTTGTTGTACGAAAGGCATCTTTTTCCATTGCAATCTCATAGAGGATGTGATAGGCGTACTCTAGTTTTCCTTTTCTTTTCATTTTTCCCCACATTTTTTTGCTGTCATGAATACATCTTAAATAAATTTAATTAGTTTGCTATTTTTTTTAATAAAAAGTAAACTTTGGGCCAACTTAACCTAATTAGAAACTAATGTAATTCAAGTCTAACAACACCCATTTCAGGTTTCAGCAAACAAACATAATATAATAAAAATAAATCCTTTGTCAACCACTGCACCTAATCCATACAAGTCTTGGTCACCTAAACCTTTAACCCTACAAGCAACAAAACCATAAACAGTCACTTAGTTATAAGCTCACAACCTCAAGCGATACAAAAATTAATATCAAATTAATCCAGCATCCCTGTGAATCCAACATGGAAAGTGAAGATCACATAAAAAAACAAAGCATATCTTGGTTGGTTCTTTCAATCTTAGTCACCTTTAATCTTGGTACCTCCACTGCACGGCAAGGAAGTCTTGACCCTGATGGAAAAATCACATTCTATATCACAGGTACGATACCGTTAACTCCACACCATGTCAAGCCTGAGGGTCTCTTCAAAGGTCAAGGCCAAATTGACCCATCTGCAAGCTTCTTAACCTTTCTTACTCCTCCACATGCATTAGAAACCGGGAAATTGAAGTTTACAAACCAGGAGCTACAAGGCGAAAGAGAGATCGGTACACAACTAATAGGGCAAGTTGAAGGGGTACACGTGACGAGTCTCGGAGATAATACAAGTATTTTGGCATTGGAGGCCAGTTTTGCTTCTACTACAGGTAAATCAAAGGATAGTCTAAGATTCTTTGGAGTTTATCGTGCTGATGTGGCATCTCAGATTGCGGTAGTTGGAGGTACAGGGAAATATGACGAAGCAAGTGGCTTTGCCATAGTCAAAGGTGGTGGCAGGGAGGAAAGTTTAAACAACAATTTTGGTTTTACCGTGTATCTCAAGTGATGACAAGAAATGGTCTATAATAACAAGTTTATTTTTCATCATGTTACTACCATTCAAAAGAAATAAGAATGTGATAACCTAAATTCAGCATTTGTAAATCTTTATTTTTTTTTCCCATGTAACTGTCATCTTTAATGCTATGTTCATTTTTTTTTTTGTTAAACAAAGAATATAATGCAAGATGTGTTTTTCTCGAAAGAAAAACAAAAATGGTTACTGAAAGAAAGAACCAAAATTAATACAGTAAGAATATAATGTGAAATGTATTTTTGTAGAAAGAAAACAAAAATGGTTACTGTAAGAAAGAACCAAACTTAAACAGTAACTTACAAACTGGTTAGTCATTTTCTTTGTATCAATCTACAAAAGTAGTGAAGATTTTCCTACCCTTTTCATACTTTTGCCTCCTCTAGTTAATGCAAAAATTGATTTCCAGATCATATTTCTATTTACTTACTATTCACCAATTCTTTATTGAATCCATTCATGGCCCTGGATAAAATTCTCCACTGAATAAACAGGCAACCTCTCTTTTGGAACCCGACTACTCCACTCGACCCTCCCTTTAGTCTCTGCACCTGGGCCCCAGTTGCCATACTCCCCATAATACAATGTACCTAAGGCAAATTCCCCTCTCCAAGGTAACCATCCCTCTTTCCTCACCATCTCACCTAGGTAACAACCAATAAAAACTGTCCTTGCATACTCCTTCCATGGCCGTCCCAAATAAAGCCGGTGCACAAGTGGGTTTTTCATATACAGCTCCAAGTATTCCCTACTACCACCAATCCTACAATTGTGGAAAACAAAACCCGTAGCCTGAGCCGGGTTGGTACGGCCATGAGCGGTTACTATGTTTTTAGCACCTTTTTCAGGTCTCTCTAACCTTGGTACAGTCTCTATTGTGCAGTTATAAAACAGTGCAGCTGAATTTCCAAATATGAAATCGACTGTACCGGTAATATAACAATTCTGGTAAAACTGGCGCATCGACCTGGCATAGAGTGTATCCTGGTGACCTCTAAATTCTACAAATTCTAAAACCGACCTGTCACTGTCTGAGCGAAAGGCCACTGCTTGTTGGGACCCAGCACTAGCTGAATTCTCAATGGTGATATCACGTGCCCGAAAGCCATCTCCTATAGCAGTAACTGTCGCAGTATCAATTGTGGTCAAATTTGGCATTTGGGCATTGAGTTCACCGGTAATAACTGTTTTACCCATGCCATCTCCAATGAATGTGACATTGGTCTTTTCAAATGGAACTACAACAGTTTCTTTATATATACCAGATTTGATATGGATTACATAGTGGGTTGAGACAAAATCAGGCACAGCCACGATCGCATCTTGGATTGAGTTGTAGTCACAAAATCCAGACTTACACACTGTGGCATTTGGTCGAACACCAGTAGAAAATGAAGAATAACTGGAGATCCTTTTGCCGGTCAACACCCATGGTTCTTCAAAGAACCCTTGTCGCTCAGTTGATGGTGGTGCAAATTGAGAGAAATCAGACCCGAATCGAATATACGAAGAGAGAAGAGCGAGAGTATTGCTTGTGAGAGAAGCAAGATGGGTAACGGCGGAGAAGATATTATGGTTAACTAAGATTGATTTGTTGAGATTTGAGAGGTAATTAGAACAATCGTACTGGTAAAGCAACCCAGCCGAGAGATAAGCTCGAGAATTCAACAAATGCGGTTTGGTGGTTTGGGTTAGGGAGGCACGAGCAGCAGTGAGACGGTGAGAGGAGAGAATGAGGTGGTACTGACAGGTGGGGTAGGGAGAAACGAGGGGTAAGGTTCTGCGAAGGGTAGAGTGAGAAAGGGAGAGGGAGGAGAGGAGGAGGGAGAGAGGGAAGGGGAAAGAAGAGGAGAGAGAAGGGGAGAGGGAGATGCAGAGGGAAGGGAAAGGGGTGGCACTACAGGCAATATAGAGAGGGGAAGGAGAGGGAGAGGAGGGGAAGGTAAGGGAGGTGAAGAGAAGGAGAATTACAGAGGAGATGAGGAGGAGGTGGCAGCGGTGGCGCCGGATTGTGGCGCGAAGTGACCGGAGCCTTTTCATGTGGATTTGGAAAATATCTTAATGACGAAACGAAAAGATAATGATATTTTATTAGTTTGCAAAAATGAGAAACACAAAATGATATTTCTGTATTTCGCTGTATCTCCGGACTAAAGTTTATATAAAAGATCTAATATAAAATCTTGTTAAAGGATTGAATTTGGTCTTTTTTTTTCCTTTTGACTTGTTTCTTTTCCTCAACTAATCAGCCACTTAAACTTATCTTTGCTTCAGATAAATTTTTTTGATATTGATTCAATTGAATCCTTTTTGTTAATTAATATTTTTTGGATCATTTAAATAATAATCAGGAGGATGTTGGATCACATTATTTTGTGGCACACCATATTAGGGCATCATTTTTGCACTGATAACCCATTTTGCATAATAAGATAAGTATATAACCGTAGAAATTCACATTATGAAAGCTATCAATTGGACAGTTAAGTTTTAGGAGCTGGGTGATAGAATGTAATAATAATGACATTAGAGGGATTTATTCAACTAAGAAAATTTTACTGGTTATTGAGCCTATTTAACCGAGTGCAATGGTCTAAGATCTGGTTAAACCAAAGAAAACTTCTAATCCTTAATAAACGAATCTGAGCCGCTTTTTTTTTGGAAGCACCATTTCAATCTCAGCCTGGGCCCTTCTTATTAAAGCATTCTACGCCACCACAACTCCACAAGGTATGATCCCCTGATTGGATTGTTAAGAATAATTTTGCTCTCATAATTACATAGCAATTTTTATTCGTTTGCAATCCAAAAACTTATTTAGATTAAAATTTATCAGAATTATATAATTTAATTAATATTTGTATTATTTTGTGTCGTGTTAGCTTTTCTTAAATTGTTCTAATACACTGCCATAATATTATGTGTAATCTATTATTTTGTTTATCTAAAGGTACCTAGGGGATAAAATTTGGATGCGGTTGATAAAGTCGACAATAATTTTTAAATAATGAGAATAAGAATTTCTTATGTATATTAAAATAGTTGAGCGACTTGAACTCCAACTTTACTTTAAAAAAAAACAATTCCAAAATAATAGTACTTTGCCAATCCATCACATAACTTGATAAGACTCTTACTCTTACACTAACATAATTTTTTTATTTGGTCAATTTTGTTTAGAGAAACTTCAAAATTCAAAATTGTATATTTATAAATTTTGTTTTAGTTCTGTCAATATCGACAGCTTCGATGCAACCAGCTCATTTTGAGATTGGACCGGGTACAATTTGGGTCTACTCTTCAGCGTAGCACAATGAAACAACCTACCGAAATTTTTATATATAAGAAAATAAATAAATAAAATATTAAAAATGAGAAATGGTTGATCGGAATTTGAAAAATGAAAAGGCGGGTATGTGCCTGCGGGACGCCATGGCATACTCTAGCCAGTGGAAAAAACGGAAAAAAAAAAAAAAAAGATGAAGGGACGCCATGGCTCTGGCTGATCCAGAAAAAAGAAAATAAAGAAAATAAAAAAGGGGCCACCATGACCCATGCCAGCTCAAAATGAAATTCAATTTTTTTAGCGATTAATTGACAGAGGTCAGAAATTCAGAAAAGCTGAAATTTCAGTGAGCAGTCCAATAATTTTAACCTCTGTCAATTAATCGCTAAAACTGTACCAATCTGTAATATTTTTGTATAGAGAAATTATATTATCTGAAAACTAGACTTTCATACCTTTATTTTTATATAAAGAACATAAAAATCCATGTAGCCATGTTCTCTAAATTGAATTTTGAATTTGGTCAAAATTATAGGACTGCTCACTGGAATTTCAGCTTTTCTGATTTCTGACCTCTGTCAATTAATCGCTAAAACTGTACCAATCTGTAATATTTTTGTATAGAGAAATTATATTATCTGAAAACTAGACTTTCATACCTTTATTTTGATATAAAGAACACAAAAATCCATGTAGCCATGTTCTCTAAATTGAATTTTGAATCTGGTCAAAATTATAGAACTACTCACTGGAATTTCAGCTTTTCTGATTTCTGACCTCTGTCAATTAATCGCTAAAACTGTACCAATCTGTAATATTGTTGTATAGAGAAATTATATTATCTGGAAAGTAGGCTTTCATACCTTTATTTTGATGTAAATATTGATGTAAAGAACACAAAAATTCATGTAACCATTTTCTCTAAAATGAATTTTGAATCTGATCAAAATTAATGAATTTCTCACTGGAATTTCAGCTTTTCTGATTTCTGACCTCTGTCAATTAATCGCTAAAACTGTACCAATCTGTAATATTGTTGTATAGAGAAATTATATTATCTGAAAAATAGACTTTCATACCTTTATTTTGATATAAAGAACACAAAAATCCATGTAGCCATTTTCTCTAAAATGGATTTTGAATCTGATCAAAATTATTGAATTTCTCACTGAACATAGCATAAAAAAAAAAATTTCATTTCATTTTGGACTGGCATGGGCCATACCTGCCTTTCCATTTTTCAAATTCCGTTCAACTATTTCTCATTTTTAATATTTTATTTATTTATTTTCTTATATATAAAAATTTCGGAACAACTTAGTCTCGTTGCTCTGCACTTCGTCTAGACCTGGTCCATTACTCCGTCACATTGAACTTTCCGAAATTTTTATTAATCGAAAAAATATAAAAAAATATCTAAAAATGGCGGAACTGTTGGCGGATTTCTAAATATAGATAGGCCGTGATTAATCGTCCCATCCCATGGGACAGGATGGACCTCCCCGTCCTACTTAAGAATTCCCTAACCCTCCTAGATGCTAATCCTAATTATTGACTGTCCGAGCTAAAAAAAAAATGAAAAAAAATCCAGAGATGACTTGGACCTTCCCGTCCGAGGATGGGGAAAAAAAAAGAAAAGAAAAAGAAAAACCCAGGACCAGGTAGGGTACTCCACCAGAAAAGGAGCCCAATAAAACTCCAGTGTAGGGTACTGCACCAGAAAAGGCGCTCCAATCACCAAAAGAGGCGCTGAGGCACGCTGAAATTTTGATCCGAGTCATCTTGGGAAAAAAGGATCTAAATACTTTGATCACAGGGGTCCACCTGTCAGAACTTGAGCCTCTAAATTCATTTATGCTCTCGGATTACCCAGAAATGCTCTCTCACTCGGCAAAAGAACATACTAGTCTCCTCTACTAAAAGCTCGCAACTGACCTCCTCTCTCTCTTATCTGGTGCCAGAAATGGAATTTGTTTCTGTACGAGCGGTTCACAATTGTGCAACTATGAAAAGTTTATCTCGAACTTTATTCCCGTTAAGTGGTCCTTTCTACCATTTAGGTATTCCACCGCTGAGACTTTCACGTTCACCACCTGTTTGTGGAAATGCCTCAGTGGTGGCACATGCCAGGAAGAGGAATTCCTATGCCCGGCCAATGTTTAAACAAAAGCAGGATACTCAAATAGAAGAGGATGAAGAGGAAATTGACTATGATGAGGCAGTTAGTGAATATGATGAAGGAGAAGAAATAGATGATGAAGAGGAATTTGAATATGATGAAGAAGTTGGTGAAGATGAAATTGAAGAAGATGAAGAAGAAGAGAAAGGAAAAAATAACTACTTGGACGAAGGTGAATATTGATACTTTAATTGCTCTGATTGTTGCTGACATTCATTACTATATTGTAATTATGTCCATTGTTTCTTTTCACTTATATGTAGGGATAATTTTGGTTGATGATGACGATGAAGATGATTTTGATTTTGAAGATGAAGTTGTACATGTTTCTAGGAAAACTTTAGTAAGACTATTTCTCTTTAAATTTCACTTGTCAAAATATTTATGCTCTTATTAAGGAACATGCTAAAGTCCCTAATATAGCATCTTCCTAAAACTAAGGAACTATCAAATTCTTCATATCAATCGTGTCCTAATGTATTACTATATAGATTATGGTATCATTTAGATTATGTAATAATTCTTTAGAATCAACAAAAAGGCATATGCTTAGGGTTATAAAGATGAAGTACTTCTAGTGTGATCCGTTATTTGTCTGATTGGATGGTTAAATGTCGTAATTGGGTTTTGTTCCCATCAGATTGGATTCAAATTACCTGAGCTTTTGGGTTTTTGAATTGCTTGTGTTGAGGTCTGAACTTATTGCGGTTAAAGTTGTGCTTTGCAATTCGGGTTGGTAGTTCACTGACTTTTAAATAGAACTCTGGTTGTTTTATATACAGTGTGCCAACTCTATCCATATCAATATGTGATGGTTTTCCCATTACATTTTTGTGTTGAACAAATTTAGCTAAGTTCAACTATGCTTCAGTTCAGGGGCAGAGGGACATTCAATGAATGGGGGTTAATTGACCCCCATTAATTTTCAAAATTCCTGTACTTATACACGATTTTCTATATAGTTTAGAATAAAATGCTATGGATACTGTAAAATTGACCCTCATTCGCAAAATGAAAATTTGATATGATTGACCCCCATTCACGTGTGACCCACATAACTTGAAAGTCTGCAAATAAGTCAATGAAAATGCGTAAAAGACATCTTTGAAGTCTTATCCATGTGCAAATTTGTGTACCTTACTAGTTCTTTGTTGTTTAATTGCATACATGCACAATAAATAAACTTGAGGGATTAGCATTTGAAACCCTCCTTTTGTTTAACATATTTGTGTTTTGATGAAATTTAAGGCTGGGGATGGAGGAGATGGAGGTGGTATCGCACTTGGGTCCAAACAATGGGAGAAAGAAGCTCTCTCAATAGCAGAGGAGTTGTCAGAAAAATCATTTGACGGAGACCTCAAAATATATGCTTTTAAAACATCTCCTAAGTTGATCGTTTATATTCGTATAGAGAAGCTCTCCAGTAAGTATGTATCTTTTCTTTGCCTGAAAAGCCTTCCCATAATTTATTTTCTGAAAGATAATAGAAAAAAATGCTTTACATATTCTCATGAAACATGTACCACTTTAGGTATGGTTCGCCAGGTATTAATGACATAGAGGCTTTTTCAAGAGCGTACCGTGAAAAATTGGAGGAGGCTGTGACTGAAGGACGAATGCCTGATAACGTATCCTTTGAGGTACTAATCATGTATCCCTCCATTTTTATTTGAAAGAGATGCTTCAAGTCGAGATATGATACATATCTATATAATTTTCATCAGGTATCATCTCCTGGCGTGGAGAGAGTGGTGCGCATCCCAGAAGACCTTGAGCGATTTAAAGACCGGCCAATGTATGTCAATTATATCACTGACGACGGGCCCGCACTTTCCCCACCAATAGAATGCGATGGCATATTCAGCCTTTTATCTTATGATTTGGAGTTGGGTCAATGTGTTTGGGCTATAGCAGATGTGAGGGCAAACAGAACGGGAAAAGGAAGGCCGTTAAATAAAAAGCAAAAAGAGTTGCGTGTAATGACACCATTCGAGTCATTGCGCATTGTTAGGCTACACTCAGATTGTTGATGTCTTTTTCATATCTTTTCTTCTGCTCCAACATTTTTTTATTTTATACTCTATATTTTGACTTTTGGGACAAGTTAACTCTCTACAATTTAACACAAATAATACCTCTTGCCATTTATACGTAGATGAACTTCATTATATTTGGTTTTATGTATTGTTTATGTTTTGGTTTTACTTTTATGTCATAATTCAGTAGTGTTTAGAGAATAATCCTTGTTCAAGTCAACATACTTTGGGGTTCCTGGATAACTAAATATCAACTGCATAGGATTCCCAGTTTCTGTTGTGCAGCACAACTTGTAGTTCCTCTAGTGTCCTAGTCTATTTGTTCATTAAATTCTCAACTGCCAAACACGTGTACTTCAAACTCTTTCGTTAAAACAGAATCCTTATCAATCCAATATATAAGAAACTCTTTTTAGCTACAGTAAGAGAACATCAATGAGTATTGGAACTTTGAATTCGGATGTACCGGACAAGGGAATTTTTTAGAATTAGTTACTACTTAAACACCATTCTATCCCATTCAATCAGTTAGAAGATTAAAAAAAAACCAAAAGGCGATAACACGACCTGTGGATTCAGCGATGCGAACCTTTTTATTTTGTGAGAAAACTCTCACCGTAAAGTAAGCATTTCATGTTGTAATTTATAATCATGCCACTTGACATGTAATCATGGTACTTGAATTGTGAATTTAGAGCATTTGTTCACTAGTCATATTACATGGAAGTTTTATATGTGAACTTATTTTTAGGTTAGTTGGCTGGTTAGTCATTTGATATATTTATGCTAGTTGATTATTATAGTGGTGAACTGTTTATTCGGAACGTTAATTATTTTATTGTCTTCATTATTTGTGCTTGGTGCTATTTTAGAATTTATGATCATGTTAAGACAATGTGACAATTGCATTTTTCTTAACGAGCAGTTTATATGCTTCTTGCACTACAGCAGCGGAACCCTTCTATGACCGGCCAAATCGGTCACAGAAGGGTAAGGCACCGGTCGCAAAAGATCCGATCGCAGTTGCTCCGTCGTTGATGTCCTCCCCATTGATGTCACCAATTGCTGAAGGCTTAAAAATTGGTCACAGATGATCCTATAGTGACCGATGAGATCGATCGCTGATGCTATATGCTGACGTGGCGTAAGACCATCAGAGACCGATTGGGCAGTCGCTGATGGGCCCAAAGTCGGTCGCAGAAGGGTAAGATTTTTTTTTTGGTATTTGTTGTTATTTTTCTTTTCCCCAATTGATACGAAATGTACCAAACAAATATAACAACCATTGAACCCATTCTATTCATTTATATTTCCTCAGCCCCAATTGGTATAAAACGTATCAAACAATTCACAAGCAATTCAAATATACAATATAAAATACTAGTACAAAACATACCAAGCACCAAACATTTTAAAAGTAATTCACAAGCAATTTAATTGGTACGTACCAAGCAATTCACAAAACGACATAAACATGAAATATCTAAAGTACTACGTAAACATCAAATAACAAATATCTAAAGTACTACATTTTTTGTCGCTATCAACAAATCTCCAACAAAAGATCTGCAAACAAAATTAATTAAAACCACTACAAATGGATAATCCTACATACACAAAAATTCACAAAAAATAAATTTTACCTATAACCGGCCCGACGAATCACTGGTCTGTCCTCCGACTTTTGCGGGGGCAGGATGTATGCATTTTGGCCGCACAGAGGGTGCTTGGATCCATTGAATGATGCCTCCTTCTCCTTCCCCTTTCTGCTCGGCATAAATTCCTATCAAGT
Source organism: Carex kokanica (assembly GCA_025461125.1). Classification (NCBI taxonomy): domain Eukaryota; kingdom Viridiplantae; phylum Streptophyta; class Magnoliopsida; order Poales; family Cyperaceae; genus Carex; species Carex kokanica. The sequence continues at coordinate 92,383 of JAJGRX010001263.1, forward strand.
ACCTTTTCAAATAAATTAAATAATCCCCTGACTTGTTTGAACCTTAATTAAATTAAAAGCTTTCTAACTAGTACATAATTCAGACCTAGTATTTCTTTTGGTTTGATTTTAGCTTAACCTAGAATAATTTCAATTAGTTTATTTGGGACAGAAGTTTGGTGGCATCTTATGAATTATACTTTGTCCAGTTGTCCATCATATCAATCAAAATGTTGAGTGCATTTAGCAACTATCTAAATTACTTGCCAATTGCAAATACGAGTATATTTGGTGTGTCTGCACATATTACAAAATGTTTAGAGACTGGAAATACGAGTATATTTGGTGTGTCAATTGCCTTTAACTTTCTGTTCTGAGTATAATCATTCATCAAAATAAATCATTGTGGTCATATTTGTGAATACAGGACTGGAAGTATAATCATTCATCAAAATTTAGAGACTACTAATTTATGTTCTTTTCAGTTTTTGACCAAGAACACTGAAAAACAGCATTTTCCCGGTATTTAACATTTCTGTACGAGAATGGAAATCACCTTTGTTCAACCGAAGAGAGAGAAAGAGGAACAATGGCAGCGATTGGGGTCGGGCCTGAATAGCGGAGTCCAGCGGCGCGGTCGGCCTGAACAGCAGAGTCCAGCGGCAGGATCCAGCGGCGGGGTCGGCCTGATCAGCGAGGTCGGGCGGCCGGGGATCGGGTGGAGGGGTCGGCCGTCGTTTTTTTTTTCTTTTTCGCTGAACCCAAAATGCGAGAGTCAGAGATAGAAAGAAAACCTTGGCGCGGGTATTTTAGGGGCACCCTTCTGCGACCGGGCCAAATCGGTCGCAGTAGGTTAAGGCGTCGGTCGCTGAAGGGTTCGTCGCTGAAACATTAATTTATTTTTATTTTTTTGGGGTCTTCAGCAACCGGCGACCGAACTGGTCGCTGAAGACCGGTTTTGTTGTAGTGTTGGTCAATTTCAGTTTTTTTAAGATTGTTCCTGAATTTGAGTTATGGATGTTGTCCTTTTATATTTGAACTCGGTGTGGTTTGATTTAGTTGGTTTGATCTAAGAATAACTCAACTGCACTGGGAGATTTTCATTCTCTCATCTTTCCACTTTGTGGGTTCCAAATACAAAACACAAGATAAGGAAATATGATGTCGAACTTGAAGACTGCAGGATTTGCCACAAAGAAAAGTAAGTTATGTTATTGGTAATGTATATGTATATATATGATTATGTAAGATGATTGAATCGCCTTGAGCTGATGAGCACGACGGGTTGTCTGCCCTATTGTCAGGACTTGACAGTCACTTGCAAGCAACGTGGTATAGGCTTAACACAACCAAGTCGCTTGCCAGCAATGCGAATCGCACCATTGGCTTAGGCTTAAAACAGAGGAGCGTTCCACGTTCTCAATTAAGACAGGCGCATCAGCTTATTGTGCGGCCAGGAATGTAAAAACTGGAATATTATAATTATAAATCTGCCAAAAAAAAATGCAGGAATACTTGTTTTATGGTTAGAAACGAAAATTAGGAGAGCTTATTTATTTACTTTATTTTTTGAGCAATTAAGCATCAACACTGATTTCAAGTGCCCAAATATCATACTCAATTTAAAGAACAGTCTACCATTTTGAACCAACATATCAAATTGGACTTCTTCTTTTTCTTCTTCACTCAAATTCATTGATGAGGATGAAGCAAAGCATCAATAGCGATCATCATGCTATCTAATGTAAAAGCATTAATATTCTCTGTTGCCAAGAGGTCCGTCTCACCTACCTCATCAAACGCTTGCTCACAATTTGACACTAAGTTGCCTGCTATTGTCATATCGGCACTAAACGGCCATTTCTTCTCAGCATCTAACATTGCATTGTTTATAATTTCAAGGGACTTCCCATAGACGTCAATGCACACATCAATGCATTGCTTAGTCCGATTTGACAACCCTGGTTGTTCATGCAGCTCCTTTGCCTTGTCAAGGTTATATGAATGGTTGTAAAAGGACAGCTGGATGCCTATAACTGCTAACTCATATATGTCAGCGTTACGACTTTGCCGTTCCACCTGAAAAGTGGTGATGCAGAAGTCGTAGCTCTCCGTGCTTGCGTACAGATTCTTGCACATGTCTTCTACGATGGAAGCATATAGCAGTGTAAAACTCATGGAAAGGAGGCAGAGGAGGAGAAGTTGCTTCATGATTATTTTTCTTTGCTTTTGTTATTTACGAATTTTTCTTTCTAAATTGTTTGCATTTTTTTAGGTCTGAAGTCTGTTTTTATGGTCTCCATGTAGAATATCTGTCAAGATATTATTTCCATTTATTTATATTACCATATCCTCCAATACACAACGAGGATTATACAACTGTAGAATACGAAATATAGTAAATTAGATATACTTACTGATTTACGAAATATAGTAAATTAGATATATTTATATTATGGTTGATATGACGACAGCGCAACGAGGTAATTTTTCGAGGTAAAAAGCTCCCATCGTGGTTAGTGGCCAACAGAGCTGCCGAGGAAGCAAATTTATGGTTGAAATTTTGTGGGAAAGAGAACAAAAATGTTGGGGCTGTTATGGGTGCATAATCAATAACTTAATTTGTTGCAAGTTTAATTAGGATTGATGTATCAAACAAATTTATTAATATAGTCTTGGTAGTCACTACCAAGTTTTCAAAAAAAAAAAACAAAGAACGCAATGAATATAAGATCTCTAATAATCTTTTTCTTAATTACCACTGTTACCAGCAGCAACAGAGTTAGTTTTTGAGGACGAAGAGAGGAAGCGATCGGCTACAGAGTCAACAGAGGGATAGCCCAAGGAGAATGGCTCGCCAGCCGATGAAAAGATGACGATACATACGTTGGCCCCGCAGAATGACAACAGCTCACTCGCCTTCTTAAACAACCCATTGCGCCTACTATTTTTGAATCGTTAAGTTTGACCATGGAATTAGAATCCGATGAATTGATAGATATCGACCGAAACGGATGAATCGATAGAAATCAACCTAATCAGATTCAGAAGCGAGGAGGGCCGAATTTAAGTAGTTGAATAGAATTTTTAAAAACAGCAAAATAGTATTACAAAATTTTAATTTTGCTGGCATTTCGTTTTCAATTTTCAATTTTGTTTGTCATATGATATGCTAATTTTTTTTGAATTTTTAGTACTAATCTTATGCTTTATGGATGTAGCAATTGATGTTACCGCACGTCAATTTTTAGCAGTGTTATAAATAGCGCGCTATAGCGTTTTTGGACCCCAAACGCTACGCTACGACATCAAAATGCGCTATTTGCGCTATACAATATGGGTTTTTTATTTTTTTTTTATTTTTAAGCAATTTATATGGGTTTTAAATAAAGATAAAAAAAATCTCAAACCGAAATTGAATTTGTTGCTACTTGCTACAAATAAATCAATTTGAAATTGGGAATAGAAATATAAATTTGAATAGAAAAAAAGTCCAAACCGGAATTAAAATTTGAATAGAAAAAAAAATAGATTATGTCGTGAATCATGATACTTAAGATATTTTTAATAGGAAAAATCGATAGTTTATGATATTACTATGGATATTTTGAACCGCAATTTGGACTTTGTACGGGTTCAATATGAATATTATAATTTCTTAATTACTTTGGTGTTATTTATTGTTCTATGAGACCTTAGATAATGTTGATATTTAGTACAAATATTGAATATACGAAATGTTAAAAAAAAAAAACGCTATTTGGAATAGCTTCCGCTATAGCGACGCTATTCGCTATAGCTTTTTTTTTAGCCTTCCCGCTACGACGCTATAAACGCTATTTAGAACCTTGATTTTTAGTATTAATCTTATGCTTTATGGTACCGCACGTCTATTTATTTAATCCAGATCATTCTTTAATTGAATCTCAAAAACGGACTCCTTGTGTTTAAATAGGCACGTCAATATTTAGTGTTCTGTCCTGATCGCCTTTGTGTAAATTATTGTTTAGTTCCTTTCCTGTGTTTATAAAAAAAAATTCTTTTTTATTCCCAACCCTTGTTTACTTGGAGTATTTTGAATATCCGTATCCGAGTATATTTCTTGAAGTATGAATATTCATTTTTAAAACTGATTAGGGTTCGATGTGGGTGGATACAGCTCGAGGTTTGGTAGCCTGATTGAAAATTCATTGATTTCTTGAAATCCCTACTATGAAAGTGTGGGATTAAGGTTTGTTAGAAGCTATCTAATTTCTCTTGGAGCTAAAAACGCTTTATAACAAGGGAGCAAGGTAGCTGAATGGGAGTCCGACTCTGCTGCTTTTCCAAAAGAAAAAGAAAAACCTGCTTTTCCGGATCTAACTATTCAAATTCGTTGAAATTTGTGCATGAAAAAATTTCTTTATCGAGATACGCGAATGGAAAAATTTGAATGGTTGTATCAAAAAAAGCAGGTTCCTGTTTTTCTTTCGGAAAAGCAGCAGAGTCCATTTCGCTGAATGGGGATTCTTGCTTTCCATATCACAGTTCAGACAATTATTTTCCAGTGATCCAACCTAGCCTAAGAAAAGTATGAATCAATTTTCAGTATATATATAGACTTCTCTCAATCCCAGTTCTCACCGCTTCGACGATTCGACTTATTCTCTCACTTAATTGGACAAAACTTTCACAAATAAATTAAAAATTGTCACAATGCTAATCGTCAGAGTTAGCGAAATTCTCTTACCACCACCGGATGCTTTTATGCTTTTCTGTACATACAGAGTTCTGATTTTGATTATTGTTGTTGGATTATTACTCTTGTCCCACTAAATTTTGACTATTGTTGTTAGATTCTTATTAGTTTTGTTATATTAGGTATTTGAATTATATCCGTAACTTTGTTCGTATCAGTTTATATCTGATTTGTATCCGTATCTGTTTAATATCCGTGTCCGAAAAATAAATACGGATACGGATATGGTTTTACCACTATCCAATATGTATCCGATCTGTTTGCACTATTATTTATGTCCATCAGACCCACAGAAACTTTTTTGGTACATTTATGTCCATATCAGACCTATAAAAGAACATGGGCTTATTATTGAAGTCCTTTAAAATTATACAGTTCTATTAGTTCAAAGATGAAACTGCCAATATCACTCAAAAAAATTAGTTCAGAGATTAAGATGGTCCATGTAATATCTCATGTACTTTCCTCCCCCCCCGTTTTCTAGACAAATCCAATTGCATGGCAACTGGTATTTAAATTAACAAATATTATCTTGATAGTGGATGATATTGTTGCCAATATTTTAAGCATTCAATTTAACAGCGTTAATGTTCAATTTATAGCTTCAAACTAGCGAAATATTTGAATGTGCTCTTGCTTCCTCTCGTCTTCTCATCATCCAATTTATACTGTTACATTTGGACCTCTCGTCTTTTTTTAGTGCTGATATTTTTAGAATATAAATAAATTAATTCTACTCCTTTCACCACCACACTTTTAATCAAATTGAATATGAATACTAAACCGTTCATTCATTCATTCAGTAACTCGTTGCCGATAAAAAAAATATCTGAGTATCATGCAAGAGAAGAACATGAACTCGATCAAAACACAAAACAAATACATAGAGCAAATTCATATGGCACAAAGTAGTTTACCTAACATACTAAGATATTTAAACGACAAATTTGACGTTAACATTGATTCAATGATATATATGTTTATATCAACAATCATTTTTACAATAGAAACGATACATTTTTACTTGGGCTCTTTTGCTTCGAGACTAATATTGCGCCATTATTGGGCTCCCTGGCCCATGACCTATCAATTTCTAATGAAACCTGTGTATTCCAGTTTATAAAATATTCATTACCATTTTACCCTTAGCTCTTTCTTCTTCCTTCATTCCTTCCAACCTCTGCTATATTGCACTTGCACACCAATTAGTGCTCGACAAATTGCTCCAGAGAAAGAGAAAGAGAGATGCAATCCCTTCTAAGACTATTAAACGCTCGTAGAATAATGAACATACTAACAAATGGAGCATCTTTTCTCGCTTCATTCACCACTCTTTAATCCTCACTGTTGCAACCGGAATAATACCGGATCCTCAACGGGTCCAATTCGAGCTGACCCAAGACCTGGACCTCCGTCCGTATAGAGGTAGGACCCAAGTTGATGACGTGGAGGCTGGAGAGAATGTCACCTGGCGAATCGGTCATGTCAGCATTTCATGAAAATGATATATTTTTGCTTCGAGAAAATTAGTGGGCTGTTATTGGGCATTTTGGCCCATGATCTTGTGCCCTAATCCTCAGAGGTAATGGAATATTTGAGTTTAGATCCGGTCATCCGCACCGTCACATCAGAATTCGGGCTAGTCAGACCCGAGGTGAATGCACGGACCCTATAATATTCGTGCTAAAGCAGACGGATGGTTCAGATCTAAACTCAAAATTTCTGTTACCTCTGGTATTATAAATTCCATGACCTCTCACTTTTAATTTATAAAATAGAGGAGGGATCCAATTACAACAACTAACAATAATTTAGTTTTTCGATTTTTAAAATCGAAACAGTCGATCCAAACTATTAAACATGATCTCTATATTAAAATGTGCTTGGAGATAAAATTTTACATTTTTTTTTAATAGTTTTACTATTTGTTAAATATTTTCTAAAACGGTTGTTTTTTAATTGTTCAAAATTGTATTAAAACATCAGTTTTGTAAAATATTTAATTAATAATAAAAAAGTTAAAATAATATAAATTTTTATCTCCAAGTACATTTTAATACAGAGATCATGTTTAATGGTTTGGATCGATTGTTTTGACTTTAAAAATTGCAAAATTAAATTATAGTAAAATAGTGTAACTTTCAAATGTTATAATGTTGACATTTTTATTAATATCCAAAGTTAATTACAAATTAATAAATATACCCACTAATGTTGGAAATTTATAAAAATATCCATACCGGCCAGAAAATGGCCGGTTTTAATTTTTTTAAAATGGCCGATACTAATTTTTTTTTTTTAGAGACACTATGAATAGCAAGATGCTGAAATCTAACACTAAAAATTCGAATTTTTTTTAAATATTTGTTAGATTACTTTTTTTGATATATAATTAGCATATTTATACTAAAATACGCTAAATTACTTGAAATTATGTTAAATTACGCTGAATTACGCAAAATTACACTAAATTACAATAATTATGTTAAATTATGCTAAAATACGGTAAATTACGATAAATTACGCCAAATTAGACCGATTTTATGCCATTTTTTCATAAATCACAAAAAATAGTAAAATAATTCCAAAAATAATAAAAATTGGTATTCTACAAGTTCATTGTATAACAAATTTACTAAGCTACTTAGATTGAATAATATAAATGAAAATCTTAATCGGAAACTTTAACTCAAGTTTTGAGGCTTTTTCCTTTGTTTTTTGGCAATTCTGAATTTTGAAATTTAGCAAAGCAGGCACTGAAACATTCGTATTTTAGCAAGCTTTCCGAAAAGTGGTCATTTGCTGAAATCGAACACTCGAGCGCCATTTTATAGCCATTTGAAGTTTCGTCGTCGTTTTTTCGCCTTCTCAGTGAATATATCTTTATTCATATGTAATTTAGCGTAATTTACCGTATTTTAGCATAATTTTTTGTAATTCTGAGTAATTTAACATAATTTCAAGTAATTTAGCGTATTTAGTATAAATATGCTAATTATGTATAAAAAAAATAATCTAACAAATATTTTAAAAAAGAAATTCAAATTTTTAGTGTTAGATTTCAGGATCTTGCTATTCATAATGTCTCTAAAAAAAAAAAACTAGTACCGGTTATTTTCTAACCAGTACCGAAAAAAATTAAAACCGGCGATTTTCTGGCCTATAAATTCCTAACATTTGTGGGTATATTTATTAATTTATAATTAACTTTGGATATTAATAAAAATGTCGGGTTATAATGGGAACCCTCCTCTATCAAATATTATATTTACCGTTCTACCCTTGTTCTACCTCTGCTCTATTGCACACCAAGTGCTCGACAAATTGCTCCATAGAAAGAGAAAGAGAGATGCAATCCCTTGTAAGACTACTAAACACTCAAACAAGAATCAACACAACAAGGAATGGAGGAGCATCTTTTCTCGCTTCGTGCACCACTCTTCCAGTCTCACTGTTTCAATCGGATCCTCAGTGGGACCATTTCGCGTCCGATCCAAAACCTCGACCTCCGTCCGTAGATGGATTGGGACGCAACATGCTGACGTCGAGGCTGGAGAGGCTGCCACCTGGCGAGTCGGTCGTGTCAGCCTTTAAGGGGTGGATGCGAGATGGATTTGCGGTGGATCGCGATGGCATTTTTCAAGCCTTAAATTGTCTCCGCCGTCGCCATCTCCATTCCCGTGCTCTCGAGGTATATTTTTTTTCATTCCGACCCTTCATTTCTTGGAATTTAATTTCAGTTAGTATTTTTGTGTTTTTTTTCAATTCTCACCCTTATTTTTTGTAATTTAATTTCAGTTAGTATTTAATTATTTATGGATTATCTATAAATAAAAAGTTTGTTTGTTTGTTTATAGGAGGTATTTTTTTTTTGTTGCATTTCCACCCTTAATTCTTTGGAATTTAATTTCAATTAGTATTTATTGATTATCTAAAGAAAGAAAAGTTTGTTTGTTTGTTTTTTTTACAGGTGATGGAATGGGTGATGAGAGAGAGGCCTTACAAGGTAACAGAGCATGACTACTCTTACCTCCTGGAATGTACCAGTAAATGCCATGGCATTGCTCGTGCTGAGAAACTCTTTCAAACCATTCCGAAATTGTACCAGAACGAGTTACTCTACAACAAATTAGTCATGTCCTGTTTGGCTGACTGCAATATCGAACTTTCTTATACATACATGGAAAAAATGCGAAAAATGTCGTTACCTATATCTCCATCTGTATATAACAGTCTGATAGCTCTACATTTGGCACCTAGTCGTAGAAAGAATATACCGGATATTCTTACACAGATGAAAGCCGATGGTGTCAAACCTCACATCCGCACTTTTAACATTCTTCTCGACATGCATGCTGAAAACCATGATATAGATGAATTGTCGAAGGTGTTCGATGAAATGCAAACGGCCGATGTAGAGCCGAATGAGAAAACCTATTGCATTTTAGCAAAAGCCTATGCCATGGCCAGGCTTTATACTATTGCCGAAACTTATGTTGAGGCGCTAGAAAGGTTAAAAACGGGAAATAATTTGCATTCGTTGAATGCTCTTATAGTGTTATATGGTTGTCTGAACAAGGATAAAGAATTAGATCGAACTTGGAAGTCGGTACAGCAGTTGCCTCATGTGGTACCAAAGAGTTACCTGTTAGCAATAGAGGCGTTTGGAAAAGTCGGGTCGGTCTCTATTGCAGAGGAAATTTGGGCCATATTGAGAAGCATTAAAAAGATAGATCAAGCCAACGAGTTTAATTCAATCTTGTCAGTTTATTGCCTGTATGGGATTGTAGAAAAAGCAATTGGGATATGCAAGGAGATGGATGCAAATGGGTGTAAACCAAATGCAATTACTTACCGCCATTTGACACTGGGTTATCTGAAAGCAGGTTGGGTTACGGATGCAATAAATACAGTAAAAAAGGGAAAATGTGAACCGTTGACCACAAGAGTGATGCGATCAGCATCGTGGTTAGAGAGCACTTTAATGGTTGTTGAAATGTTTAGTGAATTGGGTAAATTAGGGAATGCCTTGTTTGTTTTTAAAGTTTTGAAGAAATCAAAATACACTCGGCATACATTTGTGTTTAATGCACTTTTGAAAGGTTATGTTACAGCAAGGGTTTATCGAAATGAAGAGGATGTCTTGGAATGGATGATTTCAAATGGGGCAAAGCCTGATGCCGAAACTTATCGACTTTTGAAACTTATTGAAAAGTTTAAGAAATGAAAAAAAAGGTCAGTAGTTTCTTTATTAGTGGAGGCAATGCAACATGAAATGCTCTCATGTTCCATCAGTGGAATTCTAATAATATGATGGATCATAAATACTAGATTCACCTGTCCCGGCGAAAGAACATTTTGAGGAAATGCAAACAATTAAATTTTGTGTTGCTGTGGAGGCGGCAATGCAAACAAGAAAATGCTAGATTCACCCGTCCCGGCAAAAGAACTGTGATACCTTATCTGCAAGTACATTTTTATATGGAGATTGTATTGAACGGTTCACAACAACTATTTGAACTTTCAAAAATAGATTTTGATACGTCTGCAAGTACACCTGAGTTTTACCATGTAGGCAAAAGATAGCCAACGTTTGTCATGTTGCGTCTCAAAATGAAAAAGTTTGATATTTTCAATAGCATCCAGATACTTTAGAAGTTAGTAACAATGACTTACCCCTCTAATTTTGTCCTTGTTTATTAATTGCTATAGCATCCGGAGTCCACACCTATAATCCTTTCATGTAAGTTTTCAACTATGACCCAGCGCATTAAACTTTGACTAGCTTTTGTATGAGGGGATTTATTTGTTTCTTTCTCATTTGTACGGGACAATTAATCCAGATAATTGTTGAAGAAATGAAATTCGGTTTCTTAGTTTTTCTAGTTTTATCGTTTTTCAATTCAATTTCTCTTTATTATATGCTATCTTGTTTAATTTTTTTCTAAATCTTGAAATTAGGTGTAGGCCTAACATAGAATTTTGATATGATAAGAACAGTACTTGTTGAAATCCTTGCGTGCTTTTTTTTTTTTGTTTTCCCTCTATTTTCTAACCTACGAAGCAGTTGGGTTTTCTAGCATGGAATTCACCGTAGTTCTTAAAATCAGTATATAAGGCATACGGATAAATTCGGTTGGATATAACAAAATCTGATCCGATCTGATCCACTTTAATCCGATCCGAAGGATTTACCTGAACCGAACCAAACTCGACCGATTTAAATTTTTTAGAAAAAAAAAAAACTAAAACGAATCTGACATGAGATCAAAACATGAACAAAAGTTATGTAAACAATAAAATAAGATGATAAAAGTTACCCTGTCCCTGTTTTATTCAAAAGAAAATATAAATGCTCAACTCCCTACTTCAGAGTACCTCTGTTATTCCTTTTTCTCAACAATTCAATGCTATGCAAGCTCTATAAAATGTGCTACCATCATAAATTCGCGTAATTCAAAGATTAACATATAGGCAGATGGTACTTTCGACCAGTGGAAAACCAATAAGATATGCTGTGTATGAAAGTGTTTTTCTGTAGTAGTGATTCTTGTTAATTGAAAGGAAGAGAAACATGATTTTACTATGAATGGAAATAGTTGATGCCTTTATTATGCGAGACAAACTTAAAATTTAGCTTAAGTTAATTACTTGAGGTGCTTTGTGAAGTTTGACTATATATAATCATATCATGCTCAGGATATAATTCAAACAAGATTGTTTTTATCTTATGGTACATATAAATTATAGATATAGCTAACTAGTTTGATTATATTGATCTATTTACTAATTACATAACATGGCATTGCCTTCTTTAATGCGAAATGATGATCCCATCAAGCTAATTTGAGTTCACGATACGTCAAACTTTTTCCTAATTAAATAATAGAGATCCCTAATTACCCTAATTACCTATAACAAATTAAATGTTAGGAGCAATTTTTATTCACTAAACGTTGTAAAAAAAAAATTACAAAATACTTTTGGTTTTTTCAACTTTTTATTGTATACTAGTTAAATTCTAATTTTATATTTCTATTATGCATGGGAATTAATTACTTGCAATATAGGATTAAAATAGGTGATTTTGTTTTACCGTCTAAAGTTTCAAACTTCAATAATTAGCACAAAAAATATTTAATGATATGTAACAACTAACAACAAATTGTTATAGAAGAATATATATCTAATTATGTCTTATTTTACAAGATAATTTTTTTTTTCAAATGGTTCCTCCAAATTAATTACGATATGTCCAAAGTATTTACTTCCCGAAGTATTCCAAAGTATCTAATTCCGTTACCATTTTACTTAAAAAAAATGGGTAAGCATATTAACACCACAAATCTTTATATTAACACAATATCTTTAAAAAAAATGTATGGACAATTTTAATCCACTTTGGATATCTTTTCAATTATCCTATCTTTCCATAATGTAAAATATTGTGATAATTTATTAATGATGATTTTCATAATTGCTTACATTAATGTTTCCCAATTTAATCAAGTTCTAAACTTGAAGATCCTTATAGAATCCGATGCCATTGAAGATCAATGAAATAAATAAATTATTTTGAACTATGTATAATGATTAAATCAAATAAAAGCAAATAATTATTAAGGTTTCTGATAACAGAAAGCACTTTTGTAATTAAATATTAAATTAATCAATTTGAAATTATAGTGCATAGCTTCGACCTAATTCTTATACATGCAAATATAAAACACTGGACATACTTATATATGCTACAACGAATGAAATATAAATAATAATTTCAAAGTAATGATGATATTTCTTGGATCAAGTCAGTGTCTTTACTTCCCGAAAATCCATGCATTGTAAATATACATTACCATATTTTACTAATGGATATAGATCATTATCATATATACTAATTAGCAATTAAGATAAAGATCGTTATCATATACATTGCGTTCTTTTGTAAATCAATTACATTTAATTCACTATATTTCATATTCCTTGTCGCGTATTGGAGGAAATGGTAATATAATTAAATAAATGGGAATCATATCTTGGTAGATATTCTACATGGAGACCATATATAAAAGCAGACTTCAGACCTCCGAAAAATGCAAATGGGAAGTTTAAGATCAGTGGAGGACAACCACCTGACCTGAGCGATGCATACAATACCATCTCAATTAGACAATTACAATTGCCCAAGCAAAGCGATGCATCCCGCTAGCTTTAAGTAATATTATACCTCGCTCACACCCAGTTTATTATATATATTCTATGCCCTGTATACTATACAATCGCCATTTTTTTTGTTAATAAATTAACAATTTTTCTTCACATAAAGATTATTCAAAATTGTAATTATGTTTTCTAATCAACCACTTTAAGACTAACTAAATATAGACTCATGATACAGTATCTGATAAGGGGCAGTACACACGAATTCGGATCCCCGGTACCTGAGATGCAATTAGTAAATCTGAACCCTTGTTTTTTTTACCCGGCACAAATCTCGCAATGGACCCCCTATGGTTTTCTTAAGCATTGAGTTTGACCCGGCTAGAATTAATCTGAATTATCCATTTATATGTATTGCACCTCAGGTACCGGGGGATACGGACTCCAGTATACAAAGGGAAAATTTTGTTTAAGCCAATGACCTTTGTAAGAGCAGTAAGGGATGTAAGGCTTACAAATAAAAACTAAAAAAATAAAATTATATTAAAAACGAAGACGGATGAAAATCTGAAGGTCTTGGATTCAAATCCATGTTTAGAAAATTGTATAACGGTAACTTTTAAGTATGCTCCGTTTCATCAAAAGAATAAAAATTGAAACAATAAATTAAATATTACGTAAACATTGGATTAATATTATTAGGTAGATAAACAGTAACTATATTCACTGTCAACAAAATACTGAGAAAACTAATTACTAATACAATTAATCAAGAAAAAGGAAAACATCCAGCACTTATTGTAAATCCTAATTAGGAACGGGGGTGTTCGATGGGCATCGGACCGAATTCGATTCAAGTCAAGATTCGTGTGAACAGCTATACGATTGGTGCAAATCAAGTGCATGTGAATTTTGAATGGCTCCAACCAGATATCGAACCGAATTTGATCTGATACCTATCGGAACACCCGCAACTCCGCCTAATTAAGTACTCTACCAAACCAACCAAAACAGTGATTGTTATTTAAAAAAGGAAAAAAAGAAAGAAAGAGGTTTCAGTGCTCAACAACATCAACTCTAACCATACATGCTAATAGGCAACTAAGAACAGAATGAAACTCAAAACATGACCTCTTCTCCCTCTTTCTATTTGTTCTTCTCTGCTTTTTCTTCTTTATCTTCTTTGATTCCTTGTTCTTCTCGACTTTCTCAAGTCTCACATAATTCACTTGATTTCTCTCAAAAACATCCTCGCATGCTCTGGAGATGCATCCTGCGCTCACCATTCTCTCTCTGTCTCTCTCTCTATCTTTCTCTCTCTTAATCTCTACTTTGGTTAGTATGACTACACGGTTTTACAGTGGCGCGACCTTTGTCATTTTGTATTAAAGGTTAAGTTAGTCACGTGAGGAGAGAATATGATTGTCTTTTGATCATTTAACATCTCTGTGTCTTTAAGCATTAAAAGAATACAAGAGGAATTGTTTATAGGCCAATGTTTCCATAAGCCCTCAAATCCTGAGTACAGGGCGACAAAAGTTTTTATTATTTAGTTGACAAATTCATCTCCACCGTGCCTTCTTTGGAGAAACAATTGCAACAAGTACAAAATCAAATTATAAAAATAAAACAGGTAGCAGATTTATGCATAATATGAGTAGAGCTAGGATGTTCCTAAGTTCACCAAGCCCCTTTGTGAACTCAATTCTAAAATCTATCGGATTGGTTTCAAACGATGAATCTAAACCGTTGAAATCCTTCTACTTTACAAGTGATGCATCTACGTGTGAAAATTTTAAACTTTCAAATTAATTTAGTATAAAGTCAAGTGGTCAAAATTAGAAGGTTTATAAATTAATTTTAATGCATTCATTTTTTGGACGCCTTTTGACCACTTGACTCTATACAAGATTAATTTTAATTTTTAATTTTTTTGCATGTAGACGCATTGCTCGTAAGGTAGAAGGATTTCAACAGTTTGGATTCATAATTTGAAGTCAATTCGATAGGTTTTAGAGTTGAGTTCACAAAGAAGCTTGGTGCACTTAGGAACACCCTAGTTCTACTCGCATAATATATTAATATATATGTTTCTCTGCATGCTGCTCTTTTGATAGGATTCAGGTTCGTTGCTTTTGTGTCTGAAAATGCAAGATCTGCTTTTTAATGACTAATGAACACCGTCCGATTTAAAATGGACGGATCAAATGATCAAGGTGTACATTAAAAGTTTTCAACAAGTAATCAGTGCATGTTTTTTTTTTTTTGTGGAGAATTTTTTTAAAAGACATTTAGATCATGTGATTAAAGAAGGGCAGTTTAGGAAAAAAAAATTATAACACTTAAAAAATATCACAGATAAACAACAAGTGAGTTGAGAAAAACCTCAATGAATTTGTTGCTAACAAATAATAGTATAGACCAAGGTTCTAAATAGCGTTTGTAGCGTCATAGCGGGAAGGCTACAAAAAAAACTATAGCGAATAGCGTCGCTATAGCAGAAGCTATGCCACATAGCGTTTTTTTTTTTACATTTCGTATATTCAATATTTGTACTAAATATCAACATTATCTAAAGTCTCATAGAACAATAAATAACACCAAAGTAATTAAGAAATTATACTATTCATATTGAACCAGTACAAAGTCAAAATATCCATAGTAATATCATAAACTATTGATTTTTCCTATTAAAAATATCTTAAGCATCATGATTCATAACATAATCTATTTTTTTTTCTATTCAAATTACAATTTTTATTTCCAATTTCAAATTGATTTATCTGTAGCAAGTAGCAACAAATTCAATTTCGGTTTGAGCTTTTTTGGGTCTTTATTTAAAGCCCATATAAATTGCTTAAAAAAATCCATATTGTTTTTTTTGAAAAATTTGACAGTGGCTGTCAAATAGGTTTTATTAAAAAAAAAAAAATCATATTGTATAGCGGTTATAGCGCAAATAGCGGACCGTTATAGCGCTATAGCGAACCGCTATCACCGCTATAGCGGCCATAGCGCATTTTGATGTCATAGCTTAACTTTTGGGGTCCAAAAACCCTATAGCGGCGCCGCTATAGCACGCTATTAATTTAGAACACTGGTATAGACAAACACAAGCACTGCATTAGGATTTTTTAAGGCGTACTGCTTCACCATTCCATGCATGTGGCGGGTTAAACGGCCGAAAGAGAACAAAGAAATTAGGCCTGTCCAGACTCTAGAGAGCAGAGATCTTAGAGATATTAATTTGGAACATAGTACAAACACTTAAAATGCGATCATATATAATTATATCCCCATACGAATGACAAAGCAACCAAGAAATCAAATTAAACACTTGTTAAGTATTAAACTAGAAGCTGAATTCACTTCTTCACATACTTAGGCATTAGTGAAGCGTATAGGTGACGAAGAGGGCGAGGAGCATTAACACGTAGGCAATCCCTTGGTCGATCAACTTCACATCAATCTTGTGTGCCGGTGCTGTTGTTTTCTCACCATACGCTATCTGCATGAACCAGGAAAAGAAGAAAATAGCGAACAATGCTGCTCCATATATATGCTCTCATTATGAATGAACTCTTCTATCTAATAAAATAGATGTTTCACACAGAATTGGTTTGGTTAACTTTGATCAGTGGTATATTATATACTTTGATTGTTAACTTGCTAATTTATGCAAAAAGAAGGTTTTTGAAGGGATTTATAGGGACTCTTTTTTCTTTTCCTCTTCAAGTTGGTCTTTGTTTTACGGCTTTTTTTTTATGTATTTCTTGTTCTGGCAACTCGGTTGACTTTTACATAGTTGCTGCAAATTGACCACAAATAAAATATATAGTTTCTATAACTGGTTTTTTAGAGTGAAAGAAAAGTAGATATTTAAGTTTCATAAATGATTATTAATTGTTTTGGTTTAGTGACAAAAAGCAACATCTTCTATGTGGAAGATCATGAGTTAGTAATCGGAATTAGAATTTTTTTTGGATTAAATGAAAGTTAGAATACTAGACCTTCATCTTTAATCTTCAATTTTTTTTTTATAAATTACGTGTCAAATTTTTTTAAAGCCCTATTAAATTAAAACAACAAAAAATTATTAATGTTAATTTTGGAATAAACACATGTTCAAGTGAATGCTTGCTTCAAAACAAGGTCCGACCACATTTTTTTATTTGCAGTTTTATCTTTCTTCTGAGATTTATTTTTAATTATTGGAGCACTAAACATAAAACAGTAAAAATAAGTCTCAGAAAAAAAAGAAAAATATAAAAGAATAGGTTGATTTTATTTTCTATTTGAGAACATTCTCTTAGGAAAATTTTTATTAGCCAAGCAAGAATTCCTATGACAGAGTTGACACGTCAAAATTTCTGCGCTACATTTGTTTGACCTGTGAAATCTACGATTCTTTTGTAAAATTAAGGGTATGTCTCCGCTTTGTTATATACGGCAACGATAATTAAAATAAATTATATATATATATAGAGTCCGACTAGCGTCCAAACGTTTGGATAGAGGTCTATATCCAAACAAGTTATTTTTGCGATTCCAAAGTCCAAACAGTTGATCTGAAGCGCTTAACATGTTTTTCATATTAAAATGTTCTTGAAAACTAAATTTTACGTTTTTTGAAAAAAAATTGTTATTTTAAAAAAAAAATTAAAATCGTTGTTTTGATGAATTTTTTATTATTTTTTTCCATATCAAAATAGGGATTTTAAAAAATCTAAAAAATTAGCAAAAAAATTTCCAAAAAATGTAAAATTTAGTTTCCAAGAACATTTTAATATGAAGAACATGTTGAGCGCTTCAGATCAACTGTTTGGACTTTGGAATCGCAAAAATAACTTGTTTGGATAGAGACCTCTATCCAAACGTTTGGACGCTAGCCGGACTCTATATATATATATATAGAGAGAGAGAGAGAGAGAGAGTGGCTAATATACAAACGTTTGTTCCTGGACTCAGGAACAAACGATTCGGTTCTCCAATTTTTAAAGTTCAAACAGTCGATCCAAACCGTTAGATATTTAATCTATATTAAAATGTGCTTGGAGACCAAATTTTACATTTTTTAGAATTAGTTTACTATTTATTAAGCTGGTTTGAAGGTCATTGTTTTTCAATGGTGCAGAATTTTAATAAAATCAGCAATTTTCAAATCATCTTAATAAATAGTAAAAAAATTCTAAAAAATGTAAAATTTGGTCTCCAAGCACATTTTAATATAGATTAAATATCTAACGGTTTGGATCGACTGTTTGAACTTTAAAAATCGGAGAACCGAATCGTTTGTTCCTGTATCCAGGAACAAACGTTTGTATATTAGCCATTCTCATATATATATGTCGTTAATAATATAACAAAATAAAAACAGTATATATATTTGTAAGTATTAGTTTACATAAGAATATTACAAACAAAATAAAATAAAAAACTTGTAGTGTGACAATTTATTTAATTCCGAAGAATTTACTACAACTGAAAAGAGACTAACAGTATACATCAAACAAAAAAAAAAAAGGAAACT
Source organism: Carex kokanica (assembly GCA_025461125.1). Lineage (NCBI taxonomy): Eukaryota > Viridiplantae > Streptophyta > Magnoliopsida > Poales > Cyperaceae > Carex > Carex kokanica. Next base: position 110,790 of record JAJGRX010001263.1, read on the forward strand.
GCAATGATATTTTAGCAGACGAAGACAGCAAGTGATTTGAGAAGAAAACGAATTTATTGCCAACAAAAAAAATAGATGAAGACAAGTACAACATTAAGATTTCCTATGGCATACTATCTCACATTTCCGTGTGGCAGGTTAAGCGGCCCAAAATTGATGGGTGTAATCGTGATCAGGCTAATAAAATTTATAACTCGGTTTGCTATCGAGTCAGATTACAAGCGCATAATCCTATCGAGTAGTATAAACGAGTGTCGATCTGCAGGGAATAAGATTTAAGGTCTTGAGCAATTAAATCACAAAATCTTTTGAAAGATTAGACAAAATTTAAAATTCAAAAGTTGTTGTTTTTTATCAATGTATTTGGCGAAAATTAAAAGTAAATAAAATAAATAACATAGAGATGGGAATTTCTAGAATTTTGACACACCGTTGTCACTTCTATCTGCTTTGATTTTTACCTTATTTAATGTTGGTTTTAAGTTTGTTGTATGAGGGTTTCTAATCCAATTTAGTGATTGCCGCTTTCATCTAACAATCACTCTACCAATCAAGAGATCCCGTTAAGGCTTGTCTCGATTGGTGCAAGGAGATCTGTGATTAGCCGAAAAGAATTCAGACTTTACTTACTGGGTATGTCGCCCTACTATCTTGGTTATATTGGGTGTCATCATGGTAAGGCACGACAGTGCGACATTCATCTGTGAATGTCGAGACCCCCATGCATACTTTTATTGATCCAATTAATGATATCTCCGGTTAAGGTCTCCACCACTAATCTAGTATTTTTATTCTCCCTTATCCCAATTCGATTAGCCTAATGGTGACTAACTTCCATGTGTAGCCATCACATGACGGTCTAGACTAATAAATAAAATCAAGTAAGATCGAACTAAAGCACAAAATCAATCAAACAACAAAAGACTAAGCAATTATCAAATAAAAGTATATATCAAAGCATCATGAGTAACAAGATTTACTGCCAATCCTAAGAATCTAAACTTAGCCACTGAACGGCTTTACAAAGAGATAAGAGAAAGATACAACTATACACGAAGTACTCTCCTACTTAATCTCTATATACTCCTCTCTTCTTACTTAAGAAAATAGAAAACACCAAAGATACCAATATATGTTTTTGTTCAGTCCAGAGGTCTTATATAGGAGTGAAGGGACGCCTGGAGATGAGTGAAGTCCAAATTATCTGATCTGGATACAGCTGTCAAAGATTTCACCAAAGGGCGCCTTGGGTACAGTCCGTATTGGCTCATACGGACTGTACTCCCCCTGTGTCGCTCCAGGAGTTAATGTGTATTTGGCCTTCATTAGTCCGTACTGGGGCTCTGGTCCGTATTGGCTAATACGGTACGTACCAAAGCCTTTGTCTGTGAGCTGTGCTTTTCCGATCAACCCGATTCTTGCTCCAAATTATATAAAATAGCCTCAAAACATGATTCCTGTACTAAAACATAAAATATGACAACAGTAACATTTTTCCCATAATAATTAAACATAAAGGTGAGAAAATAAGACAAAATTTAAGACAAAACCGTACGTAATTCAGTACCGAAATCAGCTTGATAAAAAAACAACAAAGAATTTAGTCTGTCTTGACGCCAGACAGCAGATATGTTTAATATATTTGGCACATAGTAAAATCCAATCATGTGAATGATATTATACTATAGTAATTAGGCTTGAGAATAAATCAGATAAGAACACGGCTAATCCGGCACCCTCGTGCTCTGAGCTTGTGAAGTAGTGACCATTATCTAAATATTATTATTATTTAATTTGAGTTGTCCTGTTGCGAATTAAATAATATTTATTTTAAAATTTTAGCAATAATATTTTTATAAGAAAATTTTACGGTCAAATTAATTTTAAATATAAATAAGTATTTTATTAAAACTCTAACAACATGATATGATAAAAAATAATTGTATTGAAATTAATACATAAATATATAAAAAAAAGAAAAGGTTTTAGTATCCAACATTTTGTACCCAGTTTTTATTCAAAAGTTCGGATAAGTCTTCTTAACCATTCTATAAATAACTTTCCTAATCTCTCACGTTCTCTCTCCTTCCTCAGATCTATTTTTCTCTCGTACCCACACAAAACCAAAACCCTTCCTAGATGGCGAACTCCCTCCTCTCATGCTGCTTTCTCTCAGACCGCCTCTGCCTCTCATCAACGTCCCTCCGCCTCTTCTCCACCTCTTCCTCACGTCATGTGCGTCCTTTCGAGCCGCGCGAGCTCGAAAGAGGCATGGATCCGAGCCTTTTCGATGCGATCCCGGTCGGGAAGGTCGGCTAAGGAGCGGTAAGGAGATCGTGTTTTTCTTCCTTGCAACCGGTGGAATCCGCAACAACTGCCAGCCGCTATCGAACAAGCGGCCAGAGGAGTACGAGGCACGGTTTTACAGTATTTCATATTGCGGTTTAGAGGATTCTATGAAAAGTTTTACATCTATTTTCAGGCGAAAGGTGTTTCACCCAAAGTTCTTAGTCAAACAAGTGGCGAGGCGTCCGATGCCACTGGGAGGCGAAATTCGCAAGGTTTTTATACTTATTTTTCTTTTTAGTACTTATTTACAGTGCATTGAAAGGCTTTAGTGTAATAATTTTGAAATTTCTTACTGAAATGGCTCAATTTTATCGTCACTTGAATTTTTTTCACTTTATATGTCAGGATTTATAGTGTCAATTAGCTAGTTTTACAATATCTATGTAGTAGTGTTACAGTATGAATTTGATCAGTTTCTTATTGGAAATGACACAATTTTAGCATATTTTTATTTGTTTCACTTGATCTGTTTAGGTTTTAAAATATCAATTTGTTATGTTGACAGTATTTACTTGATCAATTTCACAAATGTTTATTTGTGGTTACAGTAAGATGAAAAACAATGTGTTGGTGAAAAGTAAGATGGTTGGAACGGTGACATTTATGTTTGTGTATGATTTTGTTTTACAGTATTAACCTTGTTGTTTTACAGTATTAATCTTATTATTTTACAGTATCCATCATGCGGTTTTACAATATCCATCTTGTTGTTTTATAGTATGCAAATTTTGATTTTACAATATTCATATTGTGTTTTTACAGTATCCAGCTTGTTGTTTTACAGGATCTAGATGCAGATATAAAAATTAAAATTTTACAGTATTAACCTGTTGTTTTACAGTATCCATCGTGTTGTTTTATAGTATTCATCTAGTTATTTAACACTATCCATCTTGTTATTTTACAGGATATATGATCACCGGGACTCCAATTTCTTTCAGCCATGTAACTTTTTTTATTCTTTGTAAGTTTATGATGTAAAGTTTATTTTTATTATATTATTGAAGTTTGATGTATTTTACAATTATAACCTTGTTTATTTTTTTTACAGGAGGATATATCAAAGGAACGTCTTATTCTAGTGATGAGACTTCTGTCTCATCACTAGATGGTTATGAAGTAGTAACAAATTTTCAAAAGATTTGTCATTTTGTCTATTGTAATATTTGTGTATTGAATAGTATGATTTTGTTGAACTTGTATATTTGTGTGTTGAATATTATTGTTTGTGTATGCTAGTGTTTTTAAACAGTTGTGTTTTGTTGAACAATGTGTTTCTGACCAGTGATATTTTATGTTTGTGAACAGTTATGTTTGTTGAAAAATTTGTTTTATAGTATTCATGTTTTATAGTTTGTATCTGTTAGTTTTTATTGTTTGCATCTGTTAGTTTTACAATATTCATGTTTTATAGTTTGCATCTGTTAGTTTTACAGTATTCGTGTTTCATTTCACTTTGCAATATCCATCTTCTGTTTTACAGTATACATAGATTTGTTTTACAGTATCCATAGTATTATTTTTTACATGATATAGATGCATATATAAATATTAATATTTGAAAAAAATAAAATTTTGAAAAAAATTTCAAAAAATTTCAAAAAAATTTCAAAAAATTTGAAAAAAATTCCAAAATTTTAATTTAAAAAAAATTATTTTGCATTATTTCAGGTGTTATTTTGAAAGAACTACAAGTTTGAAAAATGGTCCCGTTTTGAAAACTTCTAGAAGTTGTCCCGGTGAAAGTACAACAAGTGGTCCTGTGGAAGTACAGGCATAATTAACTCGAATACTAGTACTGTGTCTGTGCGTTGCAACGGAAACATATTATAAGAGAAAAAAAAATCCTCACAAAAAAATAAACCAATGAAAAAATAATTTTTCAAAAATAAAATAATAGACCAACATATTCTCATACAAATGTAAAGTTCATTCTTTAATGACATACTTATGAGCTTTCTTTTGACTGATACATTATAGTTTTTTTTTATTTTGTTTAACGAGGATATAAGAGAAAAAAAATATCATCAAAATAAATGATATTATTTGTTGTTGTCATATTATGACACCTTCTGTTATCATATTATGGCTCATTAAAATGACAAATAACATTCCTAATATGATATAAAAAATTGAAAGCAATGAAGCATAAACAATCAATTATCAATCAATCTAAAAATTTCTTAATTGACATTTAAAAAATATAAAGACATCTAGACTAAAAGAAGACATACTAAATAAACTTGTTACGAGTACAGATGACAAGTATACCAAATATATTTAGAGTTCTACACGTTAAAAAACAACAAGTCATTCCTCTTTCTCTCTCACACGCCTCTCTTTAAATTTGGAATTGCAATCTAACGTTTCTTTTCCCTCTGCTTTTTTTTCATTAAGATTTCTCTTTTAATTTGGAATTGCAATCAAGTCTCTCTGAAATCTCTTTAACAGAGATTAAGATAGAGAAGTAAAGAGATGAATACAAGAATCTTTGTTATTTCTTGATTGAATTGTCTTTACACACTATGCCCTTTATATAGGGAACAATATCTCAGTAGCTAACTGACTGATCACTACTAACAGTTCTATACAATATGGTTATAACCACCTAGTCTAACAACCTTTGCTTAACTAACTTTGACCAAACTAAGGATGTTGACTAGACCACATCTTCTGTTATGGCTGCTGGCACAGTAGGTTTATTAGCCCCCCCACAAGCGAATGGCTGTGAACACACCGTGAGCTTGGAAGAAAGAAGAAGAAATCTAGGGGAAGCAAGAGGCTTGGTTAGAATGTCAGCAATTTGATCTTTGGATGTGAGGAACCGAATTTGGAGAGACTTGTTGGCCACTTTCTCCCGCACGAAATGATAGTCTATTTCGACATGTTTGGTACGAGCATGAATAATAGGATTGGAGGCCAAGAATGTGGCACCGACATTGTCGCACCAAAGAAGAGGAGGAGAGGAAAGGGACACGTGTAGCTCGGCCAAGAGATATTGCAACCAAATGAGCTCGGAGCTTGTTATGGCAAGTGCTTTGTATTCGGCTTCGGTGCTTGAGCGGGCAACGGTCGGTTGCTTTTTGGAGCTCCATGAAATAATGTTCTCCCCAAGGAAGATACAAAAGCCAGTCGTGGACTTACGATCATCGACGGATCCTGCCCAATCCGCATCACAGTATGCATGTAGCTCTAGTGAAGTGGCCGGTTTTAGAAGAAGTCCATGATGTAATGTTCCTTTGAGAAAACGAAGGATGCGTTTCACGGCTGCCCAATGAAGAGTGGTAGGTGATTGCATGAATTGCGATACTCTATTGACCGCAAAAGAGATGTCGGGACGGGTGAGCGTAGCATATTGGAGCGCCCCAACAATAGATCGGTATAACCTTGGATCATGGAATGGATCACCTCCAACTTGAGACAGAGCCGTATGGGGCACCATAGGAGAAGGTAGCGGATTGCAGTGCTGCATATTAGCTCGAGTAAGGACCTCCTGGACATATTTGGACTGAGAAAGGTGAAGCCCAGTAGAGGCCGGTTTGACCTCTATGCCAAGGAAAAAGTGAAGTTGGCCTAAGTCTTTGAGTGCAAATTTTTGTTGAAGGGAACGAATGAGAGCTTGAATAACCTCAAAACTGGACCCCGTGACAATGATGTCGTCCACATAAATGAGCACAAAGAGAGAGACACCTTTAGAGAAGAAGGTGAAGAGAGAAGGGTCGTAGCTCGAAGCCTTGAACCCTTAGGAGAGTAGAACCGAGCTTAAGGCATAGAACCAAGCACGGGGACTTTGCTTAAGGCCATATATCGCTTTTGACAATCTACAAACATGAGATGGTTTGGATGCATCCTCAAAACCGGGAGGTTGGTGCATGTATACGGTTTCTTGTAAATCGCCATGGAGGAAAGCATTTTGGACATCAAGTTGTCTAATCGGCCAACCATATGAAAGAGCTAAGGTAAGAACAAGCCGGATGGTAGTCGGGCGCACAACCGGACTAAACGTCTCAAAGTAATCAACACCTTCCTCTTGGTGAAAACCTTTGGCTACTAGCCGGGCTTTGTACCGTTCTAAGGAGCCATCCGCACGGCGCTTGATCTTAAACACCCACTTACACCCGACTACATTTTGATCATGAGAATAGGGAACCAAGTCCCAAGTGTGATTTGATAATAGAGCCGCATATTCCTTTTGCATAGCCTCGACCCAATGAGCATGTGATTTGGCTTGATTATAGGTTTTTGGTTCGGTGTGCTCATAGGTTTCGGTGAGGAGTGCCACGTGGTCAGGAAATAGCTTAGGTTTGCGGGTTTTGTCACGAGTACGAGTTGTCATATGATGAATCGGTTCAGGTTGGGGCTGCACAGGGGTCTGGATTAAGGAATGTAGCTCTCTGTTGATCACTTGGCGCGCACCTCTTGAATACACATTTTTGAATCTGGTCGGATCCTCTCCAATGCTAGTTGTACCCGACAAAAAAGAGGAGCCAATAGGGGTATCAGATGGTAGGGTGGGGATAGGTAGGCTCGGATCTGCTCCAACCTGGGCTGTATCCGAAAAGTTATTGATAACATCAGTGGGCAATCGGATGGCATTAGAGTGGGAGGAATTGACCAGCTGTGCTCCTGAGGCCGAACCACCAGGAATAGACAGATCTTCTGTGGTGGAAACAGTGCGCACATCCTGTGAAGAAGCGGCTAGAGGCAAAAGACAGAGAGGAGCAGCTCCATGAGAAGAGTGTTGTGAGCTGGAATCAGATACAGCCTGAACCGATCTAAACGGAAATTGCAATTCATCAAAAATAACATGACGGGAAACAAAAATTTTATTAGTAGCAAGATGCAAACATTTGTAGCCTTTTTGAGAAAGAGGATAGCCAATAAACACACACGGTTTAGAGCGAGGTTGTAGTTTCCGATCATTATATGGTCTCAAGTATGGGAAACATAAGCAACCAAGTACCCGAAGAGAAGAGTAATCGGGATATTTGTGAAATAGAGTAAAGAAAGGAGAGGATGTGTTGTTTAGAGAAGGTTGGCGATTAATTAAGAACACCACACTTGAGAAAACCTCATCCCAAAATTGATCGGGAATATTTGCATGAGTCATTGAAGCAAGAGCAAGCTCCACAATATGGCGGTGTTTGCGCTTGGAGACGCCATTTTGTTGCGGCGTGTGGGGGCAAGAGGTTTGGTGAATAATAGAGGGAAAGGCACGAGAAATAGGTTTATACTCCGTACCACCATCCGTACGAAGAGTTTTAATCGTGTGACCAAGTAAATTTTCTACTTGAGCTTTGAACAAGGAGAACACACGAGTAACCTCATCTTTAGTGCTACAACGGTTAACATGACTTCCTGGCTACCATTGCAATCAAGTATCTTTACATTGGAATTACCCTTATTATTTTCCCAAAATGTATCACTATATTCTAATATGGCTTTGAATTACCATTTGTTAAAAAAATTAACTTTTTGTAATTTGTGGTACAGAATTTATTGACTTTCTCCAATATATTATTATAGATAACTGTAATTCCCAACATTTTATACAATTTAATTTGTAAATTGAGGATATATATCCATTAATTCAGCAACCAAAGCGCTACTTGTTTTATATATAGTACTTGTGGAGAAGTGTAAAATGAATGAATTAACTAATGCTTGCTTCTGAAGTCCGATCCAAATGACATGAGGAAGCACATGCAGGTCTCAACTGATTGGCCTAGTGGATTATCTACTGAATCATTAAATTCTTGTTAATTAATAAAATTAATAAAAAATTCAAGTTTATGCTCTCCGTGAATATGTGGCTGAAATTGGTGTATATTTATTTTAGGTACTCAACCTTCAGTTAAGATATATAGACTACGAACTGGGGAGACAATTCCCTGATTCTGACAATGATACCAGCGTACCAGTGTACCAGTAGGAGAATCTGGTACGAGGCGGATACCGATACCAGCGTACCAGTAGGAGGAAGATGTGATCAGTGCAGATTTGTCTCAATTTTCTTACTCGCTGCTTAATTCTTGTGTGTTTGTTTCTTTCATATTTCCAAATATTTTTTCAATTTTCAGCTCAAATGTTTTGACCAATATTTCCTCTTTTCTGTTTTGGTGGTTAACACTAACGGAACCTATTTAATTCAATACAAATGTGGGCAAGACTTCCATTTTATTCAAAAAGATATATGGACTGCCAAATTGTTGGCACTGGGTTTCACCTTGGAGACCGCATTTTGTGATACTTGGTGGTATAGAAAATTTATGGCAGCATATATAACGGATACAATAATTAAACATTAATTTGCTTTATTACGACAAAGTGTATAAATAGCACACAAGAACATCAAACTTCGCAACAAAAATCTACAATACTTACACTTCGCAACAAAAATCCCCAAAAATCTACGAATTAATTAGGACAAACGCCAGGGCAATCAACGGATCGAGATCGATAACCCGAAATAGCACGGCAGCTCCGATCAAGAACATCAAACTAACACCAATCAAACCCATAAACAGATAAATTTTAAGCAATTCGATGAGGAAATGTATGTAAGCTACCTACCGTAGTTGTTGCTCTGAGGATTCACCTCTGCAATAACAGGGAGAAAATCGAGAAATTGAGAGGAGATGTGATAAGGGAGAGTCCAGCGGTTCAATTTCGGCCGTACAAATAGCATGTACAATCAGTTTTTCACAGCCATTGATTTGTTGTTGTCTACACCCGTTGCATCTCACAAGCTCCCGATGCAAAGGTCAGCACGCTAGAGACGAGAGAGCAGAGCCAGAACATGCTTTCAACGTTTTGGTCTACATGACTATTTAAACCAGGTCTTACCAATTATGTTCAGGCTATCATAATCCAGATTCTTGTTTTCTTGTTACCTATGATGCATGGATACGGGTACGGGTATCGTATCGGATACGATATAGATACGACGATACAACAATTTTCAAAAATCAAGGATACGATACGTGAATTATATATATTACTTTTTAGGGACCGACTAACAATACTCCGGTTCCTATCCTCCATTCATCTCCCGGATAAGGTAGTTAATCATTGTTGACCGGTAATTAAGAGGGGACCACGATTTTCGCGCTAAAAGACAACCAAAAACGCGTGATTAACGGGGGACCACTAATTAACTGAAAAAAAAAACGCGTTTTCCCCAAACAAAACGCGGGGGGGACCACTAATAATATATGTTATTAAGTGACGGGACAACTAATCAACTGGGGGGGGACTGCTAATTATCTGTTATTAAGCATTTAACTGCCGGTGGGGACCGATAACCAGCTGGAATGTTCCGCAACAGAAAAGGAAAAGAAAAACATACTACTTTTTCATATTCATTACTATGAAAAGAAGTATTCATAGTTGCATTATAAAGTATTTCTATGCAATGCAAATTATAAAGTATTTTAGGGTAAACACACACAAGTTTATTGTGCAATAACTTCCTGCGGGAACACTACTTATCTGGGGAAAAACTACCTAGGAGTTCACTACTATGAAATAAAGTATTCATTTCTCTGAAAGAAAGTACTCATTTCTATGAAATAATATATTCAACTTCCAAAAATCGACAAAGTATTTCTCATCAATAAAAAAAATTCCATCTTTAATAACCTGAACCGACCACCCCACAATTGATAAAGTATTCATTGCTATGAAAAAAAATATTCATTGCTATAAAATAACATACTGACCATTACAACAAAAGTATAGATTCCTCTGAAAGAAAGTTTTCATTTCAACGAAAAAAAGTATTCATTGCTATGAAATAATATACTGACCATTACAACAAAAGTATAGATTTCTCTAAAAGAAAGTTTTCATTTCAACGAAAAAAAATATTCATTACTATGAAATAAAGTATTCATTCCTAACACAAATAATGACAAATATATAACATTACGTTCAAGTATTGTGAAGAATATCACAGTACAGTTCAGAAAGAAATCGCATAAGTTCAGAAAAGAAATCACAGTACAGTTCAGTAAAGTAGTTCTCGCATGAGTTTGTACAGTTCACACTTACAACAAAAGTATAGCTTTCTATGAAAAAAGTATTCATTGCTATGAAATAATATATTCACCTTCCAATGAGCGAGAACACTTGAAAAGAAATCGCGTGATGCGAGATGGCTTGAGTGACACCGACGGAGCGTGATGCAAGATCGCCGGAGAGTGATGCAAGATCGACTGAGAGAAACAGACAGAGCGAGAAAAGCAGCACTGAAGGGTGCTGGATAAGCGAGATCGGCTGAGAATCCTAATTCAAAAGCTCCGCTCTCTTCTAAAAGGCGTGATGCAAGATCGACTGGAAGAAACCGACGGAGAGAGAGCTGCGACATCGACGGGTGCTGGAGAAGGGAGATCGCGTGAGAATCGCCTTTTAGAAGAGAGCGGAGCTTCTGAATTTTGAAATTCAAAATATGGCAAGGAACACCGGTAAGGTAATTAACAGGGTGGCAGTTAATTCAGGCGGATAAAGCAGTTGATCAACGGAAATAACAGCGCTAAACAAGGCAGTTAATCGCGCGGATAAGGTATGGGGGACGAACGGGGGATAGGAGCGGGGAAAAAAAATATTTTCCCTACTTTTTATTATTTTATATATTATATTTAGATAATCATAACTTAAATCAAATTTGTATAAAAAATTAAAGGCTTAACATAAGAATATAATATATACTATATATAGAATATAATACAAACCAAACTTTGGTGTAGTGGATAAAGCTTTTGACCCTAATATGGGCTTCCCAGGCTCGAGTCCCGCGTGAGGCAAAAAAAAAGTCATTTTCGCTGGTTCACACGCGGTTCACGGGTGAGCGTATCTACCGTTTCAGCGTTTCAGCCGTATCCAGCCGTTTCAACGGTGCATCGGCGACCGTATCGGCCGAGTTAGAATACGCCACGTCACGGATACGCCAGCTGGCGTATCGGATACGTAACGGTGCCGTATCGGGTGCGTATCGGTATTCGATACGTGTCCGATACGTGTACGGAGCCTATATTAGAGTATCCAAGTAACATAGCTTGTAACCAAAAGCAAACACGCCTTGACCTTTACTGAGGGGACCCTTTTAGACGTCATCCGATCATAAAAATCCTCGTAATATAGGTCAAAAGTTATGAAGACACTTGAGGGAAACAAATCTGCTGTTATTCATAGGGGATAACAGAAACCTGTTATTCCGATCTCAACCGTTGATTTTTGTTGAAATTTGTACATGAAATTTTTTTTCATTGAGATTTGTGCGTAGAAAAATTTGAATGATTGGGATCGGAATAACAGGTTTATTTTCGACACTTGAGGGGGCAGTATGTTTTAAAGTACCTGACCTTGTAGAATTACAATAATTTCTCGTGATATAGTTCAAAATTACCTGAAACCTGATGGATCAAAATAAATTCGGTCTATTAAAAATATAGAAATCTTCTTTAAAAGTCGTGCCAGATTAAAACCAACGACTCAGATCTCATTCTACACTTGCACTGGATCTGAATTCCTTGAGTGGGCCTTGTCAGAATCCAAAGTGCATGACACAAAATAAATTCGGTCTATCAAAAATATAGAAACCCGCTCTGAAAGTCGTGTCAGATTAATACGAACGACTCAGATCTCATTCTACACTTGCACTGGATCTGAATTCCTTGAGTGGGCCTTGTTGGAATCCAAGCGTTAAAGCTCACTAAATTACAAAAAAGGGAAACAAATCTTATTTCATTTAGCACTACGACGGCAAATAATTATTTCAAATGAGAAAACATTATATTTTGCAAATCAATTAAAAGATATGCATAAGATTTCATATAAGTTAGTAAACATTGTTCCTTCAAAGTCATGACACAATATAAGTTTTGTTAATTATATTTATATAGATATATAGGTTAAATATAATCTGAAAAAATAACGAAAAATAGAGAGAGAGAGGGGGGAAAAAATGATTTCTTTTTCTCTCCAAAGCCATCTCAAACCAACCTTTCTTTTATCATTGAGCACACTCATGCTTGCATTTGCATTTGTATTTGTATTTGCCAGGTCAATCGATAAACCTAATGAAATCGGCAACCTAGAACAAGGTTTGACAACCTTAGACAACACTGTGAATCATGTACATGCCATTAAACGCGAGTTAGCTCAAGTTTCCATCCCTCATAATAGTATGACACTAAAATTATGCCGTGAGGTTGTCAGCCATAGTCTCCTGCAGCTTGCTTACGTGCGAAACACAATGAGCTCGATGATGATGACCACCGATCAAGCTACCACAGCTCAAATGGCGGTTACAGCTGCAAATACATACTTGAGAACCTGCAAACAAGCATTGGATGAGGCCGGAGAGAACAATCACGGCCCGTTTGGTTCCGTGATATCCCTCTTGACAGCTCCGGGCACAGATGAATGTGCACATAGCCAAATCATCAGCCAAGCCATCACCGATATTGCAAAGGCACCAGGTTAGAAAAACAAGCTGTATTATTTTTTCTTTCCACTTATTCTTTGTTAAAAGAAACTGCAACAACACTAAATTGAAGACTTTTGGATAATTGTTTTGTCACTTGTCTTGATTGTCAAATAATTATGATTGTCAATAAATCTCTTGTGAAATTGGAGATCTTAAAATTGATGATTAAAATGTGTTCTTAAATATATATACACGCGGAAACATACGACATATACCGCATATGTAAAATGCGATATAATCTACAGATTCATATATGTGATTTAATTTTATAAATTCTTCTATATATGCATTTTTTTTATAAGCATGAAATGATACAATACAATTGTAGCTACAATTAATGTCAAAATTCATTATAATAAAGTCCAAAATAATCACAAAAAATTTACTTCAACACATGATAAAAAGATGAAAATGCAAACATTGATGTACATTGCTTAGTTCAAAAGAATCAATATTTAATGATAAATATCACTGTAAACTAATTATTGAAAAATATTATTGAATAGTAGAATAAGAATTTTATAATTAGAATAGATTCTTAGAAAAAAAAAATTTTACAACTTATATTTGATACTGCGCCTAGAAGTCCCCATAATACCGCATTATAAGCAACTTCGTAATCATATAGATGGCCATAAATGCGACTGCATAACCACTTAATTACTACATATGCATGAAATTCATTTTATGATGCAATTGTACTTGATTATTCATATTATTATTATCACTGTACATTATTGCACACGTAGGTGTAGCTGGATGGACCATATTTTAAGATTCTGATTATATATGACAACAAATATCCCTCTATATATATACACTTTTTGCTTCTCTATTTTTTTTTCCAATGCAACCCCTTCACCAAATCTCCAAATGTTAATTTTTTTTTTCTTCATGTGCTTCATATAGGAAGTACTAAAAATAAACAACCCATGGCGATGCAGGCTATGCCAGGATCTATCTTTGAATCTATTCCAGCAATGCGTCGTGTTAGAGTTGCCAAAGATGGATCTGGCAACTACATAACTATAAATGATGCAGTGAAAAATGCTCCAATAAATCAGAATTCATATTTCCTAATATACATAGAAGAGGGGACATATCAGGAGTATGTAGTTGTTCCCATTGATCGGCCTTACCTTATACTGGCAGGGGCTGGAGAGGGGAAGACCATAATTACTGGAAACCGCAGTAATGTAACCGGCTGGGGCACCTACTACTCAGCCACCGTTGGTACAATTATTTTTTAATATTTTTCTATGTTAAATTTCATGGATAGGGATTACGGGTATTATATTTTTCTATGTTAAATTTTATGGAACAACAAGCCAATCAATGAAATCATAACTAAGTCTTCGAAAAATTAGCAAGTAATAAACGTATTTTGCTTTTGAGGCTGTATCATTAACATTACCCAGTAAACTATAAAATATTGTACTCGCTATGTCATTTTATGACTTTTCCATAATTAATTCAAAGCCTCAAGTAACCTCAGTTGTGAGTTTACACCACATTATTTTTATTCAATTGTGTCTAAATCCAAGTTAAAGAAATTATGAAAATTTTCTTTGACTAGCGTACATGATTCTTTACAGCAATTGCATTTTCTTTTTTGGCAGCTATTGAAGCACAAAACTTCATCGGTTTCAACCTCACAATCGAAAACACCGCCGGGCCACAAAGTTATCAAGCAGTAGCATTAAGAACAACCGGAAGCTTTTCGGCCTTTTATCGCTGCACCATTTCAGGCTTCCAAGATACTCTCTTTGTACACATTGGCTATCAGTTCTTTCGAGAGTGCACCATCACCGGCACCATTGATTTCATATTCGGCGACTCGTCCGTCGTGTTTCAAAAATGCACGATCCTTCTTCGACAACCATTAGATGTACAACAAAATGTCATTGCGGCCAGTTACAGAAACTGCCCAACAGATTCCACTGGCATCTCTATCCACATGAGTAATATCGTTGCAACGCAAGATCTAAAGAATGCAACGATTTCGTATTTGGGTCGATCATGGGGCAAGTACGCTCGCACTGCTTTCCTTCTTTCTAATTTCAGTGTTCTGATTGATCCATTAAGATGGTGTGTAATGAATGGATCCCCATCAAATGTTGATTTTGGAGAGTTTCACAACACTGGTTTAGGTGGTGGCACCATGGCAGGGACAAAGTGGAACATGGATAAGAAATTGGATCAAAATAGTGCACTTCAATTTACTGTTGATAGGATGTTAATGGGGGGTAATTGGATAAATAACACCAGAGTTCCATATACTAAGGGTCTGTTCCAATAGTAATTAATTGGGTTAATTTATCATTCTAAAGATGTTAGTTATGCTTGATAATGTTTAATAATGTCCATTAAAAAAATGTAATTCCTGTAAAACATATATTTTTAATAATACTCCCTCAAGGTTGTTGCTTGCTTCCACTCTATTATGGGTGTTTATATATTATTGATCGATTAAAAAATAATTAGTATGTTCTTATTGTGCAAAATAATTTTTAGCTAGGTTTATTTTTCAACTAATTATCTACACTGAATGTTGTTTGATGTAGTTTGTTTCAACAACCTATGGACTTTAGTTTTCTTATTTTAATTTATAAATCTGTAAGATATAGTGTTAATTTAATTGGCAATTTTATTTTCATCATTACACCTTCATACTATTATTAAATACGTCTTAAGAATTTTAACTATATAAGTGCATGTTAATTAAAAGAAAGTAGGTAAATATTTATAATAATATATTTTTTAAAACTAATTTGTTTATTTATTAGATTAAGTATTATAATATATTCGTACTTTTCGGTATTATGTAATATTTATACATAACGAGAAAGAATAATTCGTAGAACCAACAGGAAGTTTCAAAATCTTATATCGCCTGAGTTTTGTTATATTTTTTTTATTGCGAGTTTTGTTATATATAATATTGACTGTTGATTGACAAATGACAAATATGCCCCCCTACTCTTCTCAATTACTTCGTCCAACAACTTGATGTCCTGTCATACCAATTAACAGAGCTTTAGTTTCTTTTTGTTTCAATCTAACAAAATAAAGAAAACTCTTACTATTTCATTGTTATTAGATTCTTTTGATTATTTTTAATTAAATATTTTCATCTAGTTAATATGCCCTGAACAAATTAAGGTACAAACAAATCAAAGAAAAAGTTGCATCCTATTGGAACATCAAATTAAATAAAAAAATAGCTAATGCAAAGTATAATAGTTATCGAACAAACGTTTGATATTAATTGAATCAAAAGTAGGTTAAATGAATTCAATTTGAATATAATCAATGAAAATGAATTAAGATTTCTTCTTTCTCCAGAGAGGCAACAACGTAGATATTTTGTAAAAAAAATATTTTTTTTCTATTATCTCTAACATTAACGTTTGCACTTTTTATGAAGGGGTAATTTCATGTATACCCCTTAAAAATCTCAAAATTATGTGTTTTTTTCTTTAAAATTCATAATGCCGTATTTATCCTTTCTACTCATTTTAAATTTATATATACCCAATTACCCATCTTACCCTTTATATATTAAAAAAATAGTTTGTGTAAGAAAAATATTTCGTCTTCTAACTGATCAGTTTCAGAGAAAAAATGATTCATTTCAATACTTGTGATACATACACAATGACATTTAGATATCTATTTGTGTGTGCATCATAAGTAAGAAAATGAACTATTGGCTCTCAAAAAGGGCCAATTAGAACAATAATATTTCTCTTAAACATGCTACATATTTTTTTATTTTTGAATAACGGGTAAAATGGATACTTTATAAATTTAAAATGAGTTTTAATAGAAAAGTCATAAATTGAGTAAATTTGTGAGTTTTTAAATTTTTGAAAGGTAAATATGCTATTATGAATTTTAGAGGAGAAAATATGTAATTTTGAGATTTTTTAGGGGTTCACATGAAATTCCCTCCTGGTGTGCATTACAAATCACGGATTAATTAATAATCATTTAAGTGGAAAAAAAATGTGCATATACTTTAGGAACTGTTACTTCTCTTCAATTGACAATAGTTTTTTTTTCTCTCATTTACAAGGGTTTAAAAATTCATGACAAATTAAGAAAAAATGCATGAAAACTGGAAAAAAAAAAAAAAAAAAATCCTTCTATTCTTGTATATATATCTCCAATTCAATTGAAAACAAACTTATTTTCTTCTAGTTTTCCCTCTCCAAATCTTTTTGAATTAAACTTAACGCACGTCCTATTGTTCACAATTTTAATTTTTAAAATTTTAATAATATTTTCTAAATACATGTATGATATATGTATGCTAAAAGTAATTACTCTTTTGATGATGATATATAATGTTTTTTTTGTTGTTGTTGTCGTTGAAGTCTATCTAAAATAATGCATGACAGATGATTGTTATTTCTGCCGAGAAGGTAGCTATACATTTGATTTGAGTACTACCTTTGTAAGTAGAAAATTCCAGTGGTTATTCTAATGATTGCTTGAATGATTAATTGCAAAGAAGGGCACTTGTATGTCTCCCAAATAGGGCTGCAAACGAACCGAACCGAATCGAACTTATCCTCAGTTTGAGTTTGGTTTGAATTAATTTCGAACAAGGTTTGGTTTGAGTTAATTTCGAACGAACTCAATTTCGAACGAACCCAATTTCGAACCGAATTTTTTACGAACTCAATTTCAAACCGTTACGAACTTTGTTACGACTTACGATTTATGACTTCTGGCGGGGCCATAGTGCGAAATTACAGCACTTTAATAAAAACTCAAGTATTCAAAGTACAATTTAAATAAAACCCAAATATCAATAGAAGTACAAGTTAAATAAAAACTCAAGCACTCCAAAATATTCAAAATACAATTTAAATAAAACCCAAATATCAATAGAAGTACAATTTAAATAAAAACTCAAGCACTCCAAAATTAATTACAACCAAATACCACACTCAGTTTGAATGTACGCAACAGGGGATTTGGGCGAGAGAGAAGTCTTTGTTGTGAGAGGCCACCAGAGAGAGAGAGAAGACGTGAGGGAGATTATTTTGGTACTTAGCGGGAGAGAAATTTGGGCGAGCGTTTTGGCGTAAATTAGCGGGAAGAGGAAAAAAAATTGGAGGCAGTGGCGGAAAAAATAGCGGGTTAATTGGTTGAATGGAAAAGGAGCGAATTGATGACATGGAAAAGATCTAGACGTTGGTAAGAGAATAGATCTAAGGGTGTGAAATTATTGAGGTGATCGGATTACAGGATTTGTGGGGTCACTCGCTTAGTTAATATTTTATTTAATATTTTATTGAGTGAGTTTAAAAGTGCATTGCAGTGATACAAAATAAAATTAGGCAGCAAATAATTTGGAAAAAAATAAAAATATATATTTTCAAACTTTTTACATTTTTTTTACTTTTTGCATGTTTATTTTTATTTTTTTTATTTTTATCAAATAAATAAGTATTTTTTGCATTTTTTGAATTTTTTTTTACAACAATACATATAATTTTTTTTTCTAAATGAATAGCTCAATAACAACATTTTTTGTATTTTTTAGACATATAAAAGAAATATTGTACCTTGATTATTTTTTTGACAGCAATACATTTTTTTGCATTTTTTGGCATTTTTTTGGCATTTTTTGCATTTATTTTCGGACCGTTTGTTTTACCGCGGGAATTCAATGGTCGATCTGCAACAAAATCATTCCAAATCTGATCTAGAATGATCAAGGTGCAATATTGAACGTAACCAACATAAAAGTTCGGAAGTTTTATTATGTATGAGCTTTGATCCAACATGAAATGTTTATGGCCATACGATGCTTCAATTTTCGATCAACTAGATGGATGGGTAAATCAAAACAAAATTTTATCAAACTTTCATGGAAGATGATAAATGCAGTGCTCTTTGATTTCAACGGTCCCGATTGAACCACAGACGATATATTTTCGTGCACCTTCATTAACTCACAAGGCAAGAGTTTATGTCTTATGAAACATATACTCTTGCTTTCTAAGTTAATGAAGGCGCACGTAAACATGTCGTCCGTTGACCAATCAGGGCCGTTGAAATCAAAGAGCATTGCATTTATCGTCTTCCATGAAAGTTTGATAAAATTTTGTTTTCATTTACCCATCCATCTAGTTGATCAAAAATTGAAGCATCGTATGGCCATAAACATTTCGTGTTGGACCAAAGCTCATACATAATAAAACTTCTGAACTTTTATGTTGGTTACGTTCAATATTGCACCTTGATCATTCTAGATCAAATTTGGAATGATTTTGTTGTAGATCGGCCGTTGAATTCCAGCGATAAAATGAACGGTCCGAAAATAAATGCAAAAAATGCCAAAAAATGTATTGCTGTCAAAAAAATGATAAAGGTACAATATTTATTTTATTTATTTATTATTTAATAGTTTCTTAAAGCTGAAATTAATTGAACAAATTTATCAAATTAATAATAACTTTATCAAAACAAAGAAAAAAACGAGAGAGTTGAGACTGGATTACGCGAAAAACTCAGAATTCTACCATAAAAAGCAAAATTTCTGATATAAATATGTGAATTTTTTTATTTGAGCTTTGTTGAATTTTTTTATTTGAGCTTGTAATTGGACCGGGATTTCTGTTTCAAAAGTCATAATTCAAAGCAATTATGAACTGGACGGCTTATATTTTCATCAGTGAACATAAGTTATCAACAGAAATTAACAATTCATGTTTGAGTTAATTTCGAACTAAATTTGGTTTGCGAACCTATTTCGAACGAACTAGGTCCAGTTTGAGTTTGGTTTGAATTAATTTCGAACTAAGTTTGGTTTGAAATAATTTCGAACGAACTCAATTTCGAATTGAATTTTTTCCGAACTTTTTCGAATCAAACTCGAATCGAATTACGAACTACGAATTTTTTGTGCAGCCCTACTCCCAAGTAACCAAAAGAGATATTGTGTTGCAGAACAGGTTATAATTATTTTCCTCGACCTTATTCAATACTTACTTGCACGAACTCAAGTACGTACTGGCAGCTGCAAATGTCATCTCGACAGAGCTCACGTCCTCAACTGTCATCTTGATCATAGTAATAAATGAATAATTCGGGTTCGGTTCGGCAGGATCAAAAATTCGTGATTCGGGAATAATTCGGAATTACAATACGAATCTCAGTGCATATTTAATTTATTACCGATGATTTACTATACGATATACTGCTTATTTTTGGCCATAGAAGATCAAATAGTAAAAACTATATATAATGGAAATGTACCTTCCCTCTTCTCTGGGTAAAGAAAGCTCTGAGTGTCATATTCATTTATTGTTGAAGTGAAGAACGAGGAAAAGAGCTCTCCAGTACAAGAGAGTAGGCTTTTGAATAGGCATTCAAGTCTCTCATCTGTCTCTCGGCGTGTACTACAGAAACTAGCGGCGTCTGTGTTCACATGGGTGATGGGTGCTTGACTGCCTTGGGAAGGGAATTACTGTGCCTGGGGAAGGGAAATGCACTAAAACGCGTACTGTGCCTTGGGGAAGGGAATTACTGTGCTCGCGAGAATTTCAAATTTTTCTCCGAAAAAAAAGTGAAAAAAACGCGAATTATTCGTAAAATTCGTTAAATTCGCGTTTTATTCGCGTTTTATTCGGTCAAAGGTTCGGTCAACGAATAATACGCCATTCGGTTCGGAAACACCCCAAAAACGTTTTATTCGCGAATTAAACGCGAATTATTCGCGAGTATTGTTACTATGATCTTGATCAAGCGCAAAGAATCCTGCACATATGCTAGTTGCAGAGGATCCGACTCTGCTGGTTTTATCAGAGAAGAACAGGTTGTGCTTTTCCAATTCTAACCATTCAAAATTTTTCATTCGCATATCTCGATAAAAAAAAAAAATTCATACACAAATTTCAACAAATTTGAATGGTTGGGATCAGAAAAACAGAATCTTTCTTTTCTCTAAAAAAAGCAACAGAGTCCGTTCCAGTTGCAGAAGGCTATGCTGAACAACCTCCAGATATATATATATTCAGTGTCATGCTGTGAAGACCTGCAAATCTAAGATTCAACAAAATAACTTGATAAGCAACATTAAAATATTTTGACCGAATATATTATTTCAACATATTCGGTCTTTCAATATATTCCGACCAAATAAATTGAGTCTTAAATATGTTGCTCAAAGGACATAAATATAAATTTTCAGGACACCCTAAGTGGCACAAGTATCCTCCCAGGTACGGTAAAAGATTTCCCTCACTTTACGACTTAAGATTTACTCTCAACCGTTTTGAGATTCAGGCTAACGCAGGCGGCAATATTATTAGGCTTTGAGATTCGTGGCAAGTTAAAAAGAACGTTCTAGATCCACTAATTGTAACAGATTCCCTATTATTGTACCGGGAGGATCTGAATTCCCCTAGGTGGATCGAAAATGAAGTTCGGCCTAGTTTTTTTTTTTTAAGTTTAATATATATAAATAATCTTGAAAATAATAAATAATATTAGCATAAATAAATATTTTTATTTTTATTGTATTAGTGTTGTTATTTTTATTATTATCGTTAATTGTTAAACTGTAAATTATCATTGTTAATTTATTGACAATTAATTTTTTTAATCAATATATATAAATTAATTTATTGTCCGAATAATCCGGTAAAAATGTAAATAAAAATTTGAACTTTAAAGAACCCGAATATTTGATATAAAATTTTGATTTCAGTATATGACTTCAATTCGGGAATCTCGTATAGACTTGCATCAAGAATTGTAACACCCAGTGGATTTAATATTTTTTTCTGAAATTTACTTTTGTACTTATTTGTAAAATGAGAAAAAATAAAGGTTTAAATGTAATATGAAAAAAAAAAAAAAAAAAACACAACGTAGCACCCTTTGCCATGCGGTTCGTATAGTATTAACATAAATAATTGTGGAATAGAGTTGTCCATAACATCATAACTTTTTAATATGTTGTGCAGATAAAATATTTTGTTTGGTAAATGTCAATGCCCGAGCTAAATCCGAATTCATATCACCGGATGTATATCATCTCATAGTTTGAGTTTGAATTCGGTCCCCTCATTTGGATATTCAAAGAGATTTTAAAGCACACTAAATTTACGTTACTCGCTGACCCCCACACGTTGAATTCATATCACCTGAGGTAACAGGAATTTTAAATTTAGATCCGGACCGTTTGATCTGCTTTGAAACGAACGGATCCATAAGTAAAGTGGGCCGTCTGTCGAATTTCACCCCGGACCGGATTGGTCCGAATCTAAACGCAAATGTTCCGTTACCTCAGAGAATATGGACTGCCACACATTGTCGTCTCTCCTTCCCGACATTTTTATTAATACCCCAAGTTAATTAAAGATAATTAAAAATACCCACGGTCCCCGAAAATTTTTAAAAATGCCCATACCGGCCATTTAATGGCCGGTACCGAATAAAATGCCCTACCGGCCATTTAATGGCCGGTTCCGATTAAACTCCCCAGCCGGCCATTAAATGGCCGGTACCCTATTAAATCCCAAACCGGCCATTAAATGGCCGGCCCCGTGCGTTTTTCGGTTTTCCACTTTTCACAGCTTATAAAATGCAGCTGAAGACACTCAGATTTCATCAGCCGAAGTCGCAGCAGCAGCCTCTTCAAAGGTACGTTTTCTTTATGTTTTTAATTTAATTTTTAATTTTTTTATTATTTTTTAATTAATTATTTTTTTTAATCTAAAAATTAATTAATTAATTAAAATTAATTAACTATGATAAATTAATTATAATTAATCATAGTTAATTAAAAAAATTTAATTAATTAATTAATCATAGCTAATTAAATATAATTAATTAATCATAGTTAATTAATTATTTTTAGTTAATTAATTTTAATTAATTTTAATTAATTAAAGTTAATTAATTTTAATTAATTAAAGTTAATTAATTTTCAATAATTATAGTTAATTAATTTTAATTAACTAATTGTAGTTAATTAATCTTAATTAACTAATTGTAGTTAATTAATCATAATTAACTAATTGTAGTTAATTAATCATAATTAACTAATTGTACTTAATTGATCTTAATTAACTAATTGTAGTTAATTAATCTTAATTAACTAATTGTAGTTAATTAATCTTAATTAACTAATTGTAGTTAATTAATTTTAATTAATTAATTATAGTTAGTTGATTAATTATATAGTTAATTAATTTTAATTGATTGATTATAGTTAATTAATTTTAATTGATTAATTATAGTTAATTAATTTTAATTGATTAATTATAGTTAATTAATTTTAATTGATTAATTATAGTTAATTAATTTTAATTGATTAATTATAGTTAATTAATTTTAATTGATTAATTATAGTTAATTAATTTTAATTGATTAACTTTAAATAATTATACTTAATTTTAATTAATTAATTGTAAGTAATTCATTAATTTTTTTTTTTATTCAGTAACTGTGTAAATTAGTAACCTGACAAATGATTATCACTTTCGAAATGTAGTTTGATTACAATGCCATTGATTTCAATACACTGTGGTGGTAAAATTGAAAAAAATACAGACGGGCCTTATTACAACAAAGAACCAATTGCTTCAGCTATGGTTAACGATGATATATCTCTTTTGGACTTGAAAGTCATACTTTTCGATTACACCGGTTATAATCCAGAAAGGTGCAACCTTGAATTGGGGACCCGAGTTTGTAATGGAAAAACCGGGAAATATTCACTTGTGAAAATTACAGATGAAAATACATGGAGAGGGTTGTGTGGGTATTTTAAGGACAACGGAGATTTTGTAATAGAGATCTATGTTAAAAGAGTTCCGAGAGAGCCAGGGGTTGGAAGTTCCAGCCAATACTCAGTTGCAATGGAAACTCCCGTCGTTTCTCCACATCCAGCAACCTACTATGAACCTACACATCCAGCAACCTACTATCCACATACTCACCCAGAAACCCAATATCCACCTACCAACCCAGAAATCAACTATCCACTTGCCCCGCAATCACCACCTCAACCAATACTCCAAATTTGTTCCCCACCTAGACCCGTGCAAGAGGCGCCTTTACCATTCCCAGGACCAATACATGATGAAATTGGGTCAGATTTTGAAAATATCAATGATATTCCGGGTGAACGTCTGCAGAGTGGAGATGAATATGATGGAGATGACTGGGTCTCTGATGATCCAGATGAAACAGGCGAAGGGCCCATTCGAAGCAGCTCTGGCTCAGCGCCGCTTACCGGGCGGAGTGATACGCACCCATTCCCAGACTTCAATGATATATCTCGGTTTAGAGAAGCAGATACTGGTTCCTATGGGCCACGAATCGAGTACAACGGTGAACGGCATGTGGAACGTGTGCGTCTCGGGACGCCATCTCTCAACCAATCCTGCTATGAGAGACGCGTTGATGATCCCACTCCCAGTCTCCAAGATGTCCACCATCTGGTATAGGCCTAGATTGACGAGGTACCGGTTCATCAACCGGTAGTACGGCAAACGAACGCACCGAAGCTTCACATCTAAAAGATCTTTATCCTACATTGACAAATTTAATCCACATGGTGAGTTACAACAATTAGAATTGATGAAATTTAAAAAAATAATACATACCTCACGAGAAGCCAGTGAGACCCGGTGATCGCGGTGGGGCACCCACAGAAGAGGACTGAAATGCTCTGTGCTGTCAGTCCCGATCGGCTCGCCACCTATAGGTGATAGTGGACGAAGCCTAGGCCGTCCTCTAACCATCCTAATTTCATTAATAAAATTATGTTAACCGACGCTTAATAAATCATTCCTAAAGTAGAGATAATTACGCAAAAAAATGTAAAGTAGGCTTAATTACGCTAAAAGACTGGTATAATCGGCTTAAACGGTAAAAACCGATAAAATTGGCTTACTAACGATAATAAACGGTTAACATAGCCTTAATAACGGTAAAAACCGATAAAATAAGCTTAATTACGCTTCTAAAACGCATAAAATAGGTTTAAACAGCTTAATGACGGTAAAAACAGCTAAAATAGGCTACAATATACTTAATTCCGCTAAAATAGGCTTAACAACGGTAAAAACAGCTAAAATACACTAAAAACGGCTAAAAATAT
The DNA here is from genome assembly GCA_025461125.1 of Carex kokanica. NCBI lineage: Eukaryota > Viridiplantae > Streptophyta > Magnoliopsida > Poales > Cyperaceae > Carex > Carex kokanica. The sequence continues at coordinate 135,761 of JAJGRX010001263.1, forward strand.
GCTAAAATGCACTAAAAACAGCTAAAAATATGCTAAAATACACTAAAAACGGCTAAATAGGCTTAAAACCGGTAAAAACAGTTCAAAATAGGCTTAATTACACTAAAATCGGCTAAACTAGGCTTAATTACGCTCAAAATATGCTAAAATATGATTAATTATACTAAAAAACGGCTAAAATAGGCTTAATAACGGTAAAAACAGTGTAAAATAGGCTTAATTACGCTAAAAAATGCTAAACTAGGCTTAATTACGCTCAAAATAGGATAAAATATGCTAAAAAAAGCTTAATTACACTAAAAACGGCTTACATAGGCTTAATTACGTTAAAATCGGCTAAACTAGGCTTAATTACGCTCAAAATATGCAAAATTATGATTACTTATGCTTAATTACACTAAAAAACGGCTAAAATAGGCTTAATACCGGTAAAAACCGTTCAAAATAGGCTTAATTACGCTAAAATCGGCTTAACTAGGCTTAATTACGCTAAATAACATATACACCAGGCTATATTATCCTAATTATGCTAAATTGCCAAAAATTAGACTTAATTATCATAATTATGGTAAGATATCATAAAATACGCTTAAATATGCTCACTAATTCTAATTATACTAAATTAAAATAAATTATCCAAAATCATAAACCGTAAACCCTAAATTTGACTAATTACACTAATTACTCTCTAATTACAACAAATTATTCTAATTTTGGTAATTACTAACAAATTATTCTAATTTTGGTAATTACTAACAAATTATTCTAATTTTGGTAATTACTAACAAATCCTAATATTACATAACCATATTGCACTACAAAAAATATTAATTATAATTAGAAGGACTTACTTGCAAATTTGAGAAGAGAAGAAGAAATCTTGAAGAAAAAGCTCAATCGAGGAGAGATAGTGTAAAATCTGATAAAATGAGTTTTGATACCAAAATTTCGCTGCTGCCTCCAATATATAGAAATGAATTTTTGGCGGAACCGGCCATTTAATGGCCGGTAGGGGAGTTTAATCGGAACCGGCCATTTAATGGCCGGTAGGGCATTTTATTCGGTACCGGCCATTTAATGGCCGGTATGGGCATTTTTAAAAATTTTCTGAGACCGTGGGTATTTTTAATAATCTTTAATTAACTTGGGGTATTAATAAAAATGTCGGCTCTCCTTCTTTCCAGTAGTCTTGGCCTAGATTGGGTCTCGTTTACTCTCTCTCTTCAGATAAACCCTCACACCAACTGCGACACTCTTTCCTACTATCTCACCTTCCAGTAAGGGCGATCAAGTAGGCGAACTATCGAAATAATCCCTAAAATATCAGTATATCACTACGATGATCACTTCTCTTATAACCCCTAATCTTCCGCACTCGTGTGCTCTCACTCCTCGAAATACTCATCTTTGGTAAATCGCCGTCGTTCCCATTTATTTCTCTCCCCTCAAACACATAATCGAGCTATTAAGCTCGAATTTGAGCTAGCAATGCTCAATTGTCTAAATCGGACTCCAACAATGTGCCAACGGCGAAGCAAGTAGAAGATACTGAGGCTAATCGCATATTTGAGGTCAATTTCTGTTATTTCGAATGCTTTTTGTTTCAAAATTACTCTTGGCTTTAAAGTAAACTTGCAACTATATGTTATTTTCCTTGATTCGACCACATTGGACTGACATTCCATCGAATACCTTACATACATCTGTAGCTCAATCAGGCCACATGCTTTAACTCAATTAAACAGTTCAGTTGATTTTATTTTCCTTTAATTATTGAGTCACATAAAATAAAAGAGGAAGAGAGACAACGTGTGGATAAATTAGAGAAGATGGAGAGAAAAGCCGATGTACAGCTGGAGAGTAGCCTGTTAATGGCCTCGAACTGGAGCCGGGTTTTTCTTTAATAGCAAGGGATGTTAAAAGGCACTGAGTGGGAACCAGAGAACTCTCACAAAATCAATTATAGTGAATTCCTGAGGCTTCTTGATTCCAGCAATGTTAAATTTATGGAATATTCTCACACTATGGCAAGACTCTATCTGGTAGGCGATATTATTCATAACACTACATATACCGTCGACGCGTGGTAAACAAAATGCCAGTGGACAGCTGGAATGAGGTATGGTAAATATTGCACAAACAATTAGTGCATATAGTCATATAGATGTGTACCATGTAAACCCAGTATCTGTTGAAATTTATTCAACTATTGCGGCTTTCGTCATTTGGTCTATGCGTTTGGCACTTGCTGTCACATTCTATGTTTGGGTCGATAACTTGACCCGGCCGACTTACAGCAAGCTAGTACCTACTGATTTGGGAAAACCCCAGGACAGAATGGAAGTGAAAAGTTGAGACTCAAGTCAATGTGTCGAAGGAAACCCAAGAGTTCACTTGGATCTCTTGGTAGAAGTCGGCGAGTTGTAATTTAGGTTATATCAAGAAATTAATACATGACAAATAAGAGAAGTGACTGTTGCAAATATGGATAATCCACAGAACGACCTGTTAAAACTTCCTCTCTATTAAACATTCAAAAGGGTTTATGTATCTAATGTAACCTTTTGTTTAGAGATTTAGGAATCTGTTGAGGTACTTGTGTTGGTTCAAGAACTTGTTTTGAAATTTGAGAACCTTTTTTACTGATTTATGTACTAACCTGTAGAACTGGTGGTGCCTTGGATTATGCTCTCAATTGTTGGCTTGAATTATATTTGTATGATAACCCTCCTATAGTTTCCATAGAAACTTCCCTTTGACAAAAAAAATGAAAATTAAAGGTTTGGAATGTCAAATTGACAGTGAAAATGTTTCTTTTACCCCTTGGTTTAGATAATCGCAAGTTGTAAATGTATATATAATATATTAAAACTACAAGCTTCTCGGCTTGCAGAGAAACTTGAAGTGCTTCGTGCGAAGTACTTAGCTTTTCCTGAAGAGAAATGCAAGGCCATTTTGAGAGAGTGCCACTCAGCAGTAGAAACAATTGCTGGTGCATTTACTTTTCTTTTCTTTTATATCTAGTGTCACTTATATTTTTACTACTTTTGCCTAATGCATATAGCACAGACACTTCTGAAATCATGATGTACCATGTCAGACACGTGTCCAGTACAAAAATTTAATTCTGGGTTGGATCTGATGTGCCTAATGTATAAATGTTCTGATGTTTTAGAGGTCTTGCTCGAAAAGGGAGCTTTAAAGGCAGAGCAACTTTGGAGATCTATCAGAAAGCTCCAAGAATTCCTCAAGTATGCCTCCCCTTCTTTCTGTTATACAATTTTGTCTCATTTTCGTCCACTACTAGGAAAAAATTGCTTTACTTATTTTAATACTATGGTCAAAAGCTTTATATTGAACAGGAATTGTTTTAGAATGCATTCATGTCACTCTCTTTAATATTACATATTTTACAGCAAGCTGTGAATGAGGTGGATGAATATGGGACACTGAAGTATGCTCGGAGGTGGGGTAGACATGGAATTTCACTATCAGGGAGGGTAATGGTTTCCCCTTAAAATGTCGGTTTTGCTACTTTTGGTGCACCCCAACCTTTGGAAGTACAATATTTCTAGTTAGAGCCCCCGATTTTTTGCCCTTAGCAGATACTCTTTCAAATACATAGTTGTAAACAAAGTTTAAAATTTGTCCCTTGGTATGCCTGTGATTTTAATTTTCACAAGCACTGATGTTCCCTGAGGTCCTGTAGTTTTCACAAGTATTGTAGCACTTGCATTTGAAGCCCTTTTTGTTCGAAATTTAATCTGAATTGAAATATGATTTTCGTACCAGTTTATTTGTTGAGCTTTCCTTATGCTTCTACTTTTGGTAAATGTAATACCCTAACATGTATTTTGAAGACCCTTTGGTTAGCTCTTTTGAAAATAGAAGTCCTATAAAGTTATTGGGGGTGGTTTAGGTGTTTTTCCTTTTGGTGTGTATGTGTGTGTGTGTGTTTTCATTAGAGAAAACAGAATGGAAGAGATCAACGAAGTGAATTTCAGCAGACTGAAGAAAAGCAAAAAGAAAAAAAAAGAAACCACTGCTATTTTTTTAATAGCATTATTGCTTGGCTAATTTATAGAATTCCAGGGGAGCTTTTTTTTCCCATGCAGATGCATGTCTCTAATTTATGAATGGGTTGTTTAGGCTGATTTTGTTGTAGTTGAAAGTAGTTGACAAAAAATCAAAGCTTTTTAGTCCCCTGTTTTCTTTGGTAAGTCTTTTACATAATCTTACGCTGTATAGTTAAAAATAATATTATGATTTGTCTAGTTGTATCATATCAAACTTGAACTATTGTTGCTTCGTAGTTTTATAGGTTAACACCATTTCGAGGGCTGGCTATAGGTTAATTAAATGAGACGAAGCAACACGAGGCTTTGGACGTAGTTAACAATAAATTTTAACCTAATTAATTTCATTTCATATAGCACGTTAACATGGTTATGGCCAGTTTGTTCCAATGATATCCACCAACATTTAACTCAGACTTCTGTCATATGAACTTGAAATTTTTCATGCGTCATATAAGATTATGATGTTCAGATCAAGTAAACTTAAATCTCAAATTGAAATTTAAGGTACATATGCCAAATAACAAGCTGAAATTAATCCTTTCAAGTAACTAAGAACCAAGGAGAAATTTGTTGATTTTATGAAATATGTGACTCAGTATTTAAAACAAGCTTTCAGTTTATGTCGATAAGTTTGTCACATGGTTCTTGATGTGACTATGTCACACTCACAAGTTTGGCACAATATGTAACAGAAACCAACAAGCTTCATCTCATTTATGTGCTAATTCGTTAGATGCAAAAAAAATACACAAGGTTAATTATCATAATGCTAATGGGCAATGCACCATCAATCAGGCTATTAATTTCTCAACTCAATTCTTCTGTTTACCTTATCATGATGTCTATTTTAATTTTATAAACACATATCAATCAGGCTATCATGCATATCCACCCTTTTTTTAAAATAATAACCCCAACTGGATTATATATATCTTCCCTGGATTATTTATCACAAGCTCAAATAGTGTGATGTCAACTTACTAATATAGAAGAAACTTCAGATTTGTTTATAATGACAAGAGTATCTAATAGGCTAACTAATCGAATATATTTCATATTGCAATTTTATATAACTAGAGACAACAATCATATGTATCGTATCAAAGTCAACTTGGGAACCAGCTACGTACCATTTCCAACAAGGTCGCATCTTTCTTCCCAGCTCATTTCTCTAGAAGGTACTTACATTGTTAAAAATATATTTAATTATTATTTTCATTAGAATTATTTCTCAAATTTCATTCCAAATTTTCATTATAATTTATTAATATTATATATTTTTATATTTTTTATATTTATTAGGCTCGATATAAATAAACATCTACATAATTGATATGATCGTCAAATTTATTCAAGATTTAATTTTGCTTATAAAGGCTAGAGAGACTACTATAAAATTTAATACCTAATATATACATCTAAATATGAATTGGAATCATGTTATACTAATAAAAAAAACTAAAGATTTTTATGATTAATATAAAATTTAATGTGCAAAAGTAATGAACAAACAATACTAATCATGAGCTTATCCTACATGTTTCAATGATCTATAACTGATTGATTGAAACCCAGTTATTATTATTGGCAGAGAGTTGTAAATAATTGGAAAGAATCCAATCATTTTACAATTAAACAATACCATCAGGAGAATGATTGGATTCTTTGCAATTATTGATATAAATTTTATGCAAATAATTGAAAATTATCCAATCATTCTCCTGATGGTAATATGGTAGTATAACTGGCCATTAAATGGCCGGTTGGGATTTTTAATCGGGACCGGCCATTAAATGGCCAATTTGGACATATTTAAAATTCTTGAGCAATTGTGGGCAGATTTATTAATCTGTAATTAACTTAGGGTATTTTTACAAATGTCGGCATTATCATGATGTATATTTTAATTTTATAGACACATATCAATTTGCATTATCTAGAGATGATAATTAAGTTGATATAAATGCATTTCCACCTTCTTTTTTAAATACTTCCCAACTGGATTATATCACAAGCTCAAATAGTGTACTGATGTCAACTTATTTAAAAGAAACTTTAGATGTGTTGGATGACAAAGTCACAAAGTGTTTATAATGACAAGAGTATCTAATAGGCTAACTAATCGAACCTATTTCATATTGCAATATTAAATAATTGAGTAACAATAATAATAATAAAATAATAATAATAATAATTTGTATCAAAGTCAACTTGACATTTCCAAGAAGGTTACATGGATCTTCTTCTCACCTCATTTCGCTAACAGCTAACATTGTGAAAAAGTATATTAATATTTTTTTTAACTTTATTCCGAGAACAAAAATACATATTATACAATTCATTAATTATATATTTTTTTATATTTCTTATATTTATTGGGCTCAATTAGAAAAACATCATACATTGGTGACATGACCGTAAAATTTATTCAAGATCTAACTTTGCTTATAAAAACAAGAGGAATATTTTCAAAAAATATTTAAATTAATATAAAATTTCAATCCAAGTATATATACATAAAAAAATGCTATACTCTTATTTTAATGATTATTTATAAAATTCAATGTGTAAAAGTAATGAATAAATAGTACTAATAATGAGCTTATCGTACCTAATTTGAACAATTCAGTGATATGTATTGAAAATAGTAATTTTGTATTGAACATCAATTTATTGATTTATGTATTTGTTTCTATTGCAATATAATTATTTTTTTTAACCCATTTAACATTATGTCACTCTCTGTTGTATGAAACAGGCATAGTTTATGTTTTAGATATTTGATGTTAAAAAAATTAATCTTAGTCATTCGATTGATACCATATGCACATTTTAAAGTAGATCGAACAATATAGTACAAATTTGTGGAAGGAGTAAGTAGCTGAATCAAATTTTCAAGCTACCAGATCAATCATATAAAATTTTCATGCTGAGTATAAAAGTTAATTTTACAATATCTATAGTATTTTACTCTAAATTTTTGTTTGGTTTTTAAAAATACAACCGAACCAATCGAAATAATCTTATCAACCTAATTAAAACGGAAATAAATATTGGTAAGTTTGGTTGATCCGAAATACAAGATTAATCATAAAAATAGATATTTATATTTTTTTTATTAATTTTTTATTTTTTTAAATAGATTTAAAAATTTTGTTTGATTCAGTCTAACCGGCTTTAAACCAAACCAAGCAATATACATTATGTTTTAATTTTTTAATTTATTTTAATATTTTGTTCGGAAGGGAGATAGTTTTAAAAATTTCAGTCAGCTCAGTCTAACCAGTTTTAAAGTTTCTATACCGAACCAAACCGAACTATTAAATCGGTTTTAAAAAATAAACCAAACTAATCCATTTAATTAGAAAAACCAAACCGTTCAAAGTGAACTCTCTAAATTCTATATAGACAGGCCCGAAATTAAATCATTCGGCTGAAATTTCCTTAGATAAGTGTGGTACTTTAAGCACACTATCTCAGACTGAAGAGATAGATAATGAAGTCTCAAGGCGTACGATGTCTAAAACAGGACGACTATAGTCAATCTGAGCCGTTGGATTCGATGAGTTGGCGTTTTTCACTTTTCCTAAAAATAATGTTGGGTAGGTCCACATAGAAATCATTTTGGGCCAGTAGTCTAGTACCTACTATGTAGTAACATATAAGAGCAGAACTAGGGTGTGATGTGCTCACCAAACTCTCTGGTGAGCACAACTCTACATAAATTATCGGATTCACTTCAAACGAGATTAATTCAACCGTTGAAACCGATGTACTTTACGAGTGATGCATGTACATGCAAAATTTTGAATTTTTTGAATTCATTTAGTCTCAAGTCAAGTGGTCAAAATTGATGAAAAATGAATGATCCAAAATGAAGTTGTTTTAATGCATTCAAAAAATTCTCAATTTTGACCACTTGACTTGAGACTAAATGAATTCAAAAAACTCAAAATTTTGCATGTACGCCCATCACTCGTAAAGTACATCGGTTTCAACGGTTGGATTAATCTCATTTGAAGTGAATCCGATAGTTTATGTAGAGTTGTGCTCACCAAAGAGTTTGGTGAGCACATCACACCCTAGTTCTACTCAACATATAAATATTTGGTTTTCTCAAAGCTGTCTATTTATATTAGCACACTATAAAATCTCCACAAGCAGCTAGATAATAATCAACCAATCCTCATAATATAATCAATTACAAGTCAACTTTATTGTAAAATAACGAGCAACTCAAATGATCGCATGTCTTATTTAAATTAAGCTAATTAAGCCTTCTAAGTCTTCTTCTTCTTCTAAAAGAAGTGGTGATTGTCAATTAATTAACACTAAAGCAATCACAACCTTTTCTTTCGGTGCAAGGTTGCTTGATCTAATTAAATCTGTTTAGCACCTAAACCTAATTATTCTTAGAGGAGATCTCATGCACCACTTAAGGTGCTCAGAATTGTGTAGCAAGAATTATAACACTGTGAGAACCTAAACCTGAATAGAAAATTCATATGAATGTTGAAATTTAAAATGTTAAACTTTCATTTTGTTTTCTTAAAAAAAATATTTACAACATTGTAATTTAAGTTATGCATTTTTTTTTTCTTTTTGGTGTAAGATTTATGCATTTATGGAGTAGGACGGCGGAATATATTGACAATAAAAACAACTGTGATTGTATATAATACTTTCCAGAATAGAAAGAAATGGCAGCTTTTTTTTTTTTTTTTTTTGCATTTTAAGTAAATTGTATATTAAAATTTTGATGTAATTTGAAAACCGTCTGATTATATATAGAACAAGTATATAAAAAAAATCGCTAATTTTTTAAATCACTTATAAAAATCAATAGTTTTTCAAATTGTGCCCACTTTAATATATACCACACCCCTATAAAAATAATACATTCTAAATTCTATTTATTCTATCTTGACAGTATCTAATTATTTACCTAATAATATACCCAAGTTCTATTTATCGAAATAATATATCTAAATTCTATATATTCTATTTTAACACGTGTCTTATCAAATTCAATAGGTAACGAAAACCGTGACCCGCTTCACAAATATGCAACAAATGCTTCATATCTAAATTAAAGTTACACGTGATTGTATAGATAAGATAGAACATCAATTTCCACTCTTGTATAATTGTATTGATGCATGAATGAACAAAAATCTAAAACATGTGCCTCAATTTGCAAAAGGGCATAAGCTTTATGCCTTTTTCTTTAATTTGAATCTCATGTGGCACTTGTTAGATATTGATGACCGTGTGGAGATATAAATTTGTATCATATGCAGTAACTCAAATTCAAATGATCCGTTTCGAATTGACATGAATATTAAAAGGGCCTCATAAATTTTCAAATAGGCTCTAATCGGCCAGGATTTTGATCGAACAATCTGAAGTTTAAATTCAAAATTTATGTTACTGTAGAGGATACGAACTCGTTGGATCACTTGATGCTAATTAATTGTTTACCATCCTATTTTACACCACAAGCAATTGCTCTTACAAATTTTTTGAGTCATGCCAAAATTTAACCCGTTACATACATACAAGAAACAACATGGCATATAAGATATCTATCATAGAAAGATCGAATATTGATTGGATTAGGCACATGATAGAACCTTTCAATCTTGTGATTTTATCGCTTTGCGGGATCTTATGCGACGATTACCTGTGTTGCAAGTCTACAGCTTGTTCAATGCTATACATTTTTAAATAAATAAATAATATATACTTAGGAAATTCAATGTGAGGCACAATGGTTGAATATATACTTAAAATAAAAACAAATTAAACGTGCATAATTGATTGTTTCATGGCTAGTACATAGCATTGAGTTCACGCCTTGTTTGTTTTTTTCTTTTTTAATTAGAAGAAGAAATATATAATTTATTGTGACTTCACCATTTTAATTATGAAGAAACGTAAGTTTAATTTCCATAAAAACAGTTACAAAAATGAATATCTAAATCATTGTAAATCTTTATTTTAAGAAGAATAGGAAGAACGAATTTAGTTTCATTTTTTTTTAACAATTGTTTTGTAGAAGTATTGTTATTCTCCATTGTTTAAATAGAAAATGTGCTAATGCACCACGGGAATAATTAAATAAAGGAGCAAATTACGTCAAAAAATTCAATCTGAAGGGATTTAGTTCCAAAAAAAGTGTTCAGTTGATTATCGTAGAAAGAAAATTTAGTTGCTTTATTAATGACACACCAGCAATTCCACGAGAAACTTAAAATTCACTCCTACCTTTTTTTTTTCTCACATACCAAAGGCTGCCCATTAGCTCATCCTTCTATGAAATTGACAGATGAACATTAATTACAGATTTTTTGTGACATCTTACTATAAGATACCTATAAATTTCTTTTAATAAATGTTGAATAAAGGTAATATATTGAGCACAATAATTCAACAATTTTAATAAAGGTGTAAACAAATTGATCCAAAGTTTAGTGATTCAACGCAAATTTTAATCTTAAGTCATATCTAATATTTTTAACAATAGCAATATCAGAGGAGAATGAAGATGTCACATATAATCTAAATTCTAAAATTTTCTATAATAATTCTCACAATGCAATCAAACAATTCAATCTGATATATTGTCGCATATTTTAGGATCTCATGCCCATATTATCTCGTCATGTATTATTATGCGCTCGCTCAACATGCAAAGTATAAGGTATCCAGCGCTAAGCAAACATGCAAAATGTGAGGTACTAGTTGCAGGAAGTGAAAATTTATAGTAAGATAAATATATTTCATGAGAAAATTTATATTGGTTAATTTGCATAATTCAATCGTTCCCACATGAAAGTTTTTGGATAGCAAGTATTTATGTAATGTCAATTTAAACGAAAATTAAAAAAATCCTAAACTAATAAATTTACCTACTAGCAGAATTTTTTTTTTTAGAAATGAAACAATTTCTAAATTTTAAGGGCAATCATTTTTCTTGTAAAAAAATGTAGGACTCGATAGGACCAACAGCCAGTATTCTACAATAAGATATATTAAAAATATAAAGAAGAGGGATCTGATTACACCACTTTTGAGTTACCAGAAAGCTACTCTCCTCATTTTCTACATTTTCAAATTCCAAATTGTCAATCCAAACCGTTCAACATGATTATCTAAATAAAATGTGTTTGCAGTTCAAATTTTACATTTATTTGAATTTTTTTAGTATTTATTAAGTATTTTACAAAAACTAGTCAAATTTAGATCATTGAATTTTGTACTCATCTTAATAAATAGTAAAAAAAATTCAAAAAAAAAATGTAAAATTTGATCTGCAAACACATTTTATTTAGATAATTATGTTGAACGGTTTGGATCGATGATCTGGACTTTGAAAATGTAGAAAATGAAAAAGATAACTTTGTGGTAACTCAAAAGTGGTGTAATCGATCCTCCTCAAGAATAAATCATTTTTTTGTACAGACTGCAAATTATGTAAAAAAATCAAATAATTAATTGCTAGTATTGTCTGTGGTTGGTGAAATACAAATTAACCGCTAGCAATGCTAGATGTCCGCGTCAGATAATATATGATAAATTTAACCCTTTGAGTAAAAGTTTATTTTAGTTTTCATTGTATGACGTCACGCCTGACATCTTTTTATGGTAAATTCAACTTTTTATGGTAATTTTCTAAAATGATATAATTGTTTACTAAGATAGATGAGGCTAGAACAAAAAATAATTATCAAATCATTCCATGTTGTGTTGTCCGTTTGCTAGAATTCCAGTATTTATTACTCCTTTCCAAAGCCAAACAGGTGGAGATAACTGGCAAGAACTAAGAACTCAAAATAGTCTTTGCCTGTCTTGACCTTTGTAATAAGTTCCAGCTCTCAATTTAAGTTTGTTAAATTACAAAATGCCTCCTGAAATGTTTAGTATATAGCGGAAATTTTATATTTGAGTATTTCTTTTTTTAATTCTAGTAGAGTAGAGCTATCATATTTCAGGATAAAGATTTTAACAAAGTAAATTTGACTTCATGTGACGTTATTTTAATTTTTACATGAAATTAAAATTGCTTGTTAAAATTTTTATCTCATCTTTCACTTTGAAGAATATATTACAACTTAGAAGTCATGTCAATTCAATTAAAAACGTTTTTTTATGGAAAAGTAAAGAAGAAAATTTAAAATTTAAAAATAAAAAGTACATTCTTAATTGTTAATTGAATGGTTTGAAAAGGAATAATTTGTCGAAGAATTTTTCTATTTGCACCAACAATATTTAATCTCCGCCTTCTGACATCCTGAAAAAAAATGTAAGGATTCTTTAGAAAACGTCAACTCTTTTTAAGTCCCAAAAATGTAGGGGAGAACGAGCCGGGCTTAACTCGTAATTGACTCGTTTATTTTATCGAGTGAGCTAAACCGAGCTGACTTTAGGAGTTTGAGTTAAAATTTCAGCTTGTAATCGTCACGAGTTAGATCGCAAGCTAGCGAGCTGGGTTTGGTTAGACTTTGTTTTAAGAAAAAAAAAAAATTTACAAACTTTTTAGACTGAGCTGGACTGAGCTAGACATCATAAAATGTACACAAAGTGGTACAAATTCACAAATTCATACCTAGCCAAACTAGGTCCCAGTTTGAACTCGTTTAATTTGAACCGAGTTGTTAACGAACGAGTCAGATGCAAGTCACGATCGAACCACGTGCTACCAGCGTTTTTTGCCACCCCTACAAAATGTTACTTCCAACTGATAATGAAAAATCAAACTAACGTAGGGGGGCTTTGTAAAAGAGCTGAGGAGACGTAATGCTCAGCTCATCACTCATCTCACTACTGAGCTTCCTGTGGACCCCACTGAAAGGGACACCAGAGCACCCATATCGGCGAAGGTTCCATCTGCCACGTCACCCGCCGCCTCCATTGATCGCCTCTCTCACCCACCACCCTCATACCCTATCTCCTTCCCCTCCTTTTCTAAGTATCTTGTTTTTTATATCCTTTAGTGTATCAAGTGATTTTTTTAAACGATACAATCATTTGTTACATGTTTTCATACTAGATAAATGTTACAGAATATACAAACACTGACATCCCGGGACCCACTATTAAAATATCGCGGTTTTGGGGTTGCTGCGGGACCCGCAGTCTTCTCCAATGAGACTTCAAGTGCGAGCTCCTTCGTGGAAATTAGTGTCGCGCCATTACTTTTTAATCTATCTGAAAATTTTGCACGCACAGTATTTATCATTTAGACTGTGCACCGTAATGCAAACTCTAATCTCTTATTAGGAAAATAACTAAACTCTGAAGAACATATTCGGTCGGCTCATACACTTTTTTATGAACCAAGTTCTTCATGGTGTCAATATTTAACTAAGCCATCGCTCTTCATATCTCCTTTCTTACTCTCAAAGCTCAGACCTCTACTCTCTCCTCTAAACTCCTCTCTACGCCATGCGTGCCTTTTGGAGAAAAGGTAGCAAATCAAAATCTAATCCGAAATCCAAATCAAACCCCAATTCAGCGTCAACTAGTCCCAGGAAGAAACCATGGTTCTTCCCTGAATCTCTTTTGTCTAACAAGGTCGCTGCCACTACTTCGGATCCGACTCCGGTAGCACCCGCGCACCCGCTGCCGCGCCCGGCTTCTTTGCCCGAATCAGTTAGTGTCTCGGGCGCGTCGAGTCTCAGTTCCGGAGGCTCGGGAGATGATGCACGTGATTTTGCAATTGACAGGTACATGGTTCCATAACTTCTATAATTCTATTACTTCTCAATTTCTCTCTTTTTCTTCAGCTTTTTTTTTTTCTCTAATAATCTTGCGAGTTCTGTGGTTGACTCAAAACCTTTGTTTGACTTGAGCAACTTTTAGAGTTCAATTCGGAACTTTTTCTTGAGAGAGAACGAAATGGTCCAATCGGAAAAAGGAGGATTGTTTTAGGGAGATGAAGATGACAAATTCTTAGGAAGGTTTAATATAAGTCTTTGTTAGAGTTGAGGATAAATAGGTATTGCTTGTTTTTATTAAACTATTAAGGTATCTGTAATTTCTGGCACTAAAATGAAAAGACTAATCAGCTTACAGGAGAAGAAAGACCAAATACAGCTCTTTCTAATGTAAATCATGCAGGTTGGCACTTGATTGAAACCATAAAAGCCCTATTATGCTGCAATAGCACAGAATCTAAATTTTATTTTAATTTTCTTTTGAGGGAAGAATTTTATTTAAATTTTTAGACTTATTTAATAAATAGGCACCAAGATGCAACAAACACGCAAAGGGAGAGAAAAGCCATGTCCGCTTCGCCGAGAATCCACCATGTGCCAGAAGAGAAGAACAGGAGATACTCTGAAGCCTCCATTTCCCCGCGAACAAGCGATTTTGTGTGTCTCGGATCTGAGGTATCCACAAGCTATGGGGCCAATTTACGTAGCAGCCCCCTGCTGAGCCCACCTAACTCGAGACGGCACCGAAACTTCTCTCAGTCCCCTGTTCACCCAGAACTACGTTCTTCAGGTGGTGGACAGATTGATGGGTTGCGGAGTCCACCTCACCCGTTACCACTCCCGCCCGGTTCATCAAACGGTTTCTGTTCTGGATCGAATAACTCGCAGTGGCAAAAGGGTAAATTGTTGGGTAGGGGCACTTTTGGTCAGGTCTACCAGGGTTTCAACAGGTATCATTTTTACCTGTTATTTTATTTATCTTTAAAATATTTATTTTAACAGTATAATTAATTCTAAGAATGCTTTATATTTTTCAGAGAAGGTGGGCACATGTGTGCAATTAAAGAAGTACCAGTTGTCACTGATGATAATAATTCAAGAGAATGCCTTAGGCAACTCAATCAGGTAGGTCTTCTTACTTCTATTTTTTCTTTGGTAGATCAACCATGTTTGCCAATTGCGATTATTAATTGATGCTGAATCATTAATATATTATCCATTCATAAATTACAATTGGCAGGAGATATCTTTACTTAGTCAGCTCAAGCATCCAAACATCGTGCGATATTATGGCAGCGAGCTAGTAAGTCCCAATCTGGTCTAGTCTTTTTCTATTTTTCTCTTTTCTTATAACTTGTAGAAAGCATGGAACTCTTTTTTTATATTGAATTGTGGAAGTTTATGCTTAATGATGTGTGAATTAATTATATATTTTTTTGGTGGAACAGACCGATGACAGACTGTCAGTCTTTCTGGAGTACGTCTCAGGGGGTTCAATTCACAAATTGCTTCAAGAGTATGGTTCTTTCAAAGAACCTGTTATCAGAAACTACACCCGGCAAATACTTTCTGGCCTTGCGTTTTTGCATGGAAGAAACACAGTTCATAGGTACATCTCCTATTTATTTTTATTTTCCTTTGGAAAATTTGGCCTGTGAACTTGGTTCAAGATTAGGTCAGGTTTGGTTGGATGACTAGAGGTGCTGGGTTGAAACCAGGTCACTGAATTTGCAGTAGTTTGTGCTAAATTTTAAGAAACAGGTTGACTAGCATGCCTGACCTGCCAATTGGGCATATGGGGTCAAGTCAAGCAGGTCAAGTCCATTGCCTGTTGACCAGAGATGCTAAAGTCAGCCCCCACCTCGGGAAAGAAAGATGTTTGCCCGGGCTCAACTCTTGGCTAGAGTTGACTTTATAAATGACTCAGTCAAACTCTTTTGGGCAAACATGCCTGACATGTTTACTTTTTTTCTTGATTTTGGAGTGATCATATTTATTTGATTAAGTTGGTTCGTTCCTGTTTGGCAGAGATATAAAAGGAGCAAATATACTTGTTGGCACCAATGGCGAAGTCAAGCTTGCTGATTTCGGCCTAGCTAAACATGTATGCCTTTTATTCCTTTATTGACCTTAGAGGAACACCTTTTGTCCTTTTTCTTTTTGTTGACTTTTTCCTCCTCTCTCCTTTTTTTTTTTTTTTAATTTTGTTCTTTTTGACAAGTTCTAGCTTGGACTTTTGGTTTCATTAATCTAATTGTTTGTTATTAAATTTATGTTGACAACCATGTCCTTTCACTTGTGCAATTTTTTTAGTTAGAGAGTATCATTCTTAGTGTTTACCCAGTAATATCCGAGGTGCAATGTGAGACTAAGTCCATGTCACTGCAACTTATTGTTGAACAGATATCATCTTATAATTCGATAAGATCTTTGAAGGGAAGCCCTTATTGGATTGCTCCAGAGGTACTTGCTACTGTTCCTTTCTGTAATATTTTCTCCCATTAATCACTTATTCTTTTTTAGGTTTTGAAAGTTGCAATTTATACTTTGTTTTATCAGGTAGTAATGAATTTAAATGGATATAACCTTTCGGTTGACATATGGAGCCTTGGTTGCACGGTTATCGAAATGGCTACCTCAAAACCTCCTTGGAGCCAATACGAAGGGGTAAATTAGTAATTCACTAAATTCATTTTGTAAAACCAAAGTCATTATCTATTTGTCTTTTTCTTTATACTCTTTCTAATCTGACAGGTGGCAGCCTTATTTAAAATTGCAAATAGCAAGGATATACCTGATATTCCTGATCATTTATCTCCTGATGGAAAGGATTTCCTGCGTTTGTGTTTGCGGCGGGACCCGGCAACTCGACCTACTGCTACTCAGCTTTTGGAGCACCCTTTTGTGCTGGACCAATCACCGGTAAGAAATTTGAGCCCCAAGCACAGCACTTCTCCAGCAGCAGTCTCTCCAAAGGTATCACTCACTCTTTTGAGAAACAAGTGGAGTTATATAAATCAAATGATTGCTGTTAATCTTTTCTGATGTTGGAATAACAAAAAAGTCTAGCTACTATAAGAAGATATTTTGCAGAATGATTACCATGAAATGTGATGGATGCCCATTTCCTTATTTTTTTGTAATTGTCAGTTAATCAAAATATGTCATGTACTTTAGGAACTATCTGTTGATAAAATTATCTATGCAATGCAGTCGAGCAGAGAGTTCTACTCGAGGAGAAGTATTTCCCCTTTAAGAGATATAGATGTACAAATCAGTGGAAGAGGCAACCCGGGATTTCCCTCCTTTTATTCACCCAACAATCAGACTAGGTACGTCCATCTTTACCCTTACAAAAGAATAATACAATGAATATGTTTCAAATCAACTATAATGCATTGTTATTTCTGTGAATAACCAAATTGATTTAAAATGCCAGTACAATTAGAGGTGGAAGAACAAATTCAATACATAAACCAATTAGAGAACTGAACATTGAAATGACAGAAAAAAGGGACTAGAACAAACTCTCATATAATGAGAGTTACTGATATTCAATTGGTACAGGACCAAATCCTACCGTAGCCATAATAGATTCTTTATTTGTACCGACCTGTAATTTGACGTTATTTTTTCCTTATTTTTCTAGTGGTATTAGCATGAGAGCAAACTTATCCCTACCCGTATCGCCTTGCTCCAGCCCCTTAAGGCAATCAAGAATTTCAAACACCAACTGCTTGCCTTCTCCCACTCACCCATATTACGCTCCATTTGTACCAGTCAACCACAGCCCTCCTGTTAATCATTCTATCAGCCCGATGAGATCTCATGGCACAGAGAAGGCACAGTTAAAGATCCAAAGCCCGTATGACTCCCCTAAGAGATTTTAGAAAGTTACTAGTTTTGTGAAAAAAGTTGTTAGCTTATTTAAAAATGGGTCTGAATGGAGTCTTGCAATGCATGGCACTTGGAATCGGAATGTGTATGCACACTTTTTTGTACATTAGATAAAAAAAGGACAAATTAGGTTTATGGAAAGTTAAAAATACCTTTTCTTCATTTTTTATGGTTGCAGTTTAGTAAAGCAGTGTTGTATATCTTTTGAAAGGAGTCTGAGCACCAACTCCAATTACCCAATTAATTATTATTATTATTATATATTAATTCGATAAGTTGCGCCTGAAATTTAAACTATTTATATGTCATTTCTGTATTTTATATTAGTTATTTTCATCGGTGAGGTACCTCAATGCCATAGAGACATGGTGCTTGCAATTTCATCTAGGTTTTATGTTCTTCAATTTTGTAGCGATACCAGTCTGTTCCGGTACCAATGTTAAAACATATTGGTTGGAGTCCCTGGTTATAGCCTGCTTGGAGTGTAATTTATGCTGAATCCTTACATTTTTGTTTCCAATCTGATTTGAATATGTTTGTACCATGAAAGTACCTGCTTTAGAGTCAATCAAATATGGGCTTGACCCCTATTTTTTCTCAAAAAAAAAAAGTACCTGCTTGAGAGGTACTGCATGTCTACAGTACTGGTACAAAGTATAGCCTTCTGGTTCCTTCTTTTTAGGTCACCTCTTCTTTTGGAGACTTCAATAGGAATTAGCAAATGTTCTTACGGCGATGCGAATGTGAAGAATGCTAGTATACTTATTTCGTTTTATGTAATTCTTTTTAACATATATTCAATTGTTAAAATATAAACTTGAAATATCTAAACGATTGTTTTTTTCAAAAGAAATAATAATAAGGCAGCCAGCATAGCTCCTATTTCATTGAATGAAACATAACACTGAGGTGCTATCGGGTCGGGTAGATCCGAATACTATTATATTTGAACCCGTATCTCGAAAAAGTATTCGAGTCTGAATTTTGATCCATATACTTATTAGTTTTAAATCGGATCGGGTCCGGATCCGGATACCTATCTACCCGTAGATATTTCGGGTCTAGTCTTTCAGTTCCAGATAGATAGATACTCATAACTTGTTTGTGAATTATTGGGTCCGGATCCCAAGCGGGTACAAGTCACAACTCACAAGCATTTGAGAAACTTTTTATGTTAAAATATAATTATAATTTGTTAAACATCTCACATAATATATTATTATAATATTCATAAATAATTTTTGAAAAGTAAAATATTGAAGGAGAGATATAATTTTTGGAAAGTAAAATATTGGAGATGGTGATTTCCTATTCTATAGTTTCAAAAAATTCATGAATGAAATATTAATACCAATTTGTTTCAATCAATTATGAGAGCAATAAATTTCAATAATCTGTGTAGAAAGACAGATATATATGGTAAACATTAGTTCATTTAACAAATTAATAGGCATAAAGTGAGTGACGTGACATTTAATTTAAAACAAATGAAGAAATAAATTATTAATCTAAATATGATATATCTTATGATTTGTTTCCTAAAATATACTTTTCATAGTTATTAATTTATAATTTTTATATTGAAAAATTATAAAGAATGGTATTAATATTATTATTATATCGAGTATTTATACGGGTATCAGGTTGGGTTTGGTTATGGATTAGATAATTAAATCAAACCCATATCCTATCCATCACAATATTGGTCCGGATCGGATATTATAGTATTAATTTTGTAACAGTATCCATAATTTAACCGGTTATATTTTATAAACCATACTCTATTCAAATTAATCAAATCCAGGTCAATTTCAATTCTAATTCGAATCAGAACCGGATTCGGATAAAAGTAGCACCTCTAATAACACGTTGCATGTATAGAAAAAAAAAAAATGGCTCAGAAACGCCTGAAAGCCCCTGATAGCTAGGCACATTGGATCCACACTTATATCCCAATTTTTTATCACTTTATTAAAGTCTTTTCATTTAAAAATCATCTCTTCAGGATAAAATGCACTGATAAACACCACTACAAAAGTAATTACTTGGGCCTTTTACAACTTATATCACTCAATAAAATGCACACCAATGCAAAGCAGTTAGGGAAACAGAGAGAAAAGACAAATAAATTTACCACTTTTACTTGGAGGCTTCCTATTTTGTCAAGTACCTCAATATTTAGGCCCATTTAAATTTGTGAAACAGACCCCTTGATCAACAATTTAACAAATCACTATACATGTGTTTCTGATAAATATTAGAGATCACCGCATCCGATTTATTTTTATTTTTAATCTTTCACCTCGGTTTTGATATATAGTGCCAACAAGAAAAGAATTGATATTATACCTCTATTTTGATTGATGTGGAGAGATCACTTGATAATTCTTGATTTTGACAATCTCAGCAATTTTTAAAATTAAAGCTTAAATTTTAAAATTAAATATTACACATATGGTCACATATCATAGTTTATTAAAAAAAAATGATGAGGTGATATATCTTTTTTTAAAGCTAAGTGGTGAGCGGAGTTCGGACTCTCGACTTTTGGATATCTAACGGTTTTAGAACTTTTTTCTAGCTGTATTACTGCTCCATTCTTGATGAGATAATAAATATATCAAAACATAGTATCAATTCTTCCACCTCTTATCCTTTACTTTTTTTTTCGTTTCTGTTTGTGCACACCCGCATCAAAGCGCTGAAATTCGCAAGGATCATAAAGCTGATATGACGACAATAGAATTATGCTTACTAAGAAAGTCGGATAAGTATAGTACACGCTGGGCTTACAAATTATTTTTCATTCTAAAATCTTGTCAACTTCATAAGCATGCTAGCTGAGAGAAAAAAACATTTTAAAAAAGATAAAAAAAAGTGGCAAGAGAGAACGATGAACTTGTCAAAATATTCTTTGAACATGTAATAATAATAATAATAATAAACATTTTTTCAAAACAAGTATCTAAGTTGCACGCTCAAATAAAATATTGAGTCAATTGTTGAAATTTTATATAGAATGAGGGTCATATTAAGGTACTTATAATATTTTTGTTTAAAATATATGTAAATATAGCATATTACTGTGGTAATTCGAAAAATAATGAATATCAATTATCTTCATTCTCTATATATGTTTCCACCTCCAACAAAATATACATCCAATAATCCAAACACTTTTATACTCTTTAAGTTTGTATTATGTAAACATATTTGATGGGATATTATAATCAATCTGAACGATTCGGATTAATTATCGATTATGCATATAAATAAATTCATAGGAGACATATATCTGAAAAGAAAAAAAAATTTAAAAAAAGAAGCGGCCTCGTGTTATGCGAGGATTTATGAATTGTGAGTCTATATTTTTGGATGTATACAATACCTAGCAAGGTTCTAAATAGCGTTTATAGCGTCGTAGCGGGAAGGCTAAAAAAAAAAGCTATAGCGAATAGCGTCGCTATAGCGGAAGCTATTCCAAATAGCGTTTTTTTTTTTACATTTCGTATATTCAATATTTGTACTAAATATCAACATTATCTAAAGTTTCATAGAACAATAAATAACACCAAAGTAATTAAGAAATTATAATATTCATATTGAGTCCGTACAAAGTCCAAATTGCGGTTCAAAATATCCACAGTAATATCATAAACTATCGATTTTTCCTATTAAAAATATCTTAAGCATCATGATTCATGACATAATCTATTTTTTTTCTATTCAAATTTTAATTTCGGTTTGGACTTTTTTTCTATTCAAATTTCAATTTCTATTCCCAATTTCAAATTGATTTATCTGTAGCAAGTAGCAACAAATTCAATTTTGGTTTGAGATTTTTTTTATCTTTATTTAAAACCCATATAAATTGCTTAAAAAAAAAAAAAAAAAAAAACCCATATTGTATAGCGCAAATAGCGCAAATAGCGGACCGCTATAGCGCTGTAGCGGCCGTAGCGCAAATAGCGCATTTTGATGTCATAGCGTAGCGTTTGGGGTCCAAAAACGCTATAACGCGCTATTTAGAACACTGATACCTAGTAACGTAAAAATTGAGTTTATAAATTTGAATTATGTAATCAGAATTCGAATCAATTTAAAAATATACGAGATTATTTTAAAATGTATGTCACGTTATAACTAATGGTTCGAGTTCAAACTTAAATTAATTTTTTTATTTTTTTTTAGTAAAAATGGTCGTAGGCTTACCGAATTTTTTGTAAGTACGTGTGAAACTAACAAAAAAAAAAAAACTACTTGCATCCTTCTTTAGTAGCGATAAAGTAGCGAGAATATTTCCAGTGGACTGGTCAAATTTTTATTCATTCTTAAAATAATTGATTAAAAATTGTTTGGGATAAATTAAAATTAGAGCACTGGACGAGTATATATAATATTTATTCTATTTTTCGCTCTTACGTAGTTTACAAGCTATTTATTTACCTTTAAAATTGTTTGGGATAAATTAAAAATAAAGGACTGGACGAGTATATATAATTTTTATTCTATTTTTCGTTCTTACTTAGTTTACAAGACTACTATTTATTGAATCCGGACCGTCTGATTACAAGACTACTACTTAGTAGTAACAAAATATCTGATTTAAATCCGGACCGTCTGATTAAAATTTGGGTCAATATAATCCGAAAAAAATGTACATACTTCTTTAATATCCGTGCCAAAGCAGATTGGACGGTACAGATCTAAGTTCAAAATTGTGTGTACCTCAGGAAGAATTCTTTATTTAAAGAAATTACTATTAATAATAAATGAAAACCAAAGGAGTATTTTTATTTTTCAATTGCCATAGATAGATTGGGAAAAAAAAAATCGGATCCAAAGTGTTTTTTTTTTCAAAAAGGATGGCTTAATGTTCTTTTGAAACAGAAAGAATACTCGGATTATTTTCTAAAGATAGTAACTGAGATTTTATTAAAACAAAAGGAGTGGTTGGAATTTTTAATGTAAAAGAATGAGTACAGGATTTTTTTTCTGAAACAAAATAAAAAATAAAATATTTCGGATTAAAAAAAAAAGAATTTTAAGTTCCAAAGTTTGTATCCAATTTTTTTTTTCGAATTCATCTATGTCATCAAAAAACTCAAGCACTCTTTCTGTTTAGCTTTATTATTTAATAATAATTTCTATGAATAAAAAATTCCGTCCTCAGGTGATATCAATTTGGAATCAGAGTAGGTCCGATGCCCATCGGACCTACCTTGTTCGATGGGTGAAATGACCATTCGATCTGCATCAAGATTCGTGTGCTCTGTATCAAAATCCATGCTAGTCTGTATCAATTGCCGTGCGCATAGATCTTGATGCTCATCGTACGGTCGTAGAGCTAATTGAACCTAAATGTAGGTCCGATGCCCATCGGACCTACTCCTACCTTATGAATTCACTATTTATTTATCTTCCACATTTTATCAGAATTTTATACAGAAGTAAGTGCCGCAGAGAATCTAATCCACCCAAGTCAATGCTTTGCCTTGTGATTTGTGCGACTGATTCCATAAACACCGCACGCGACTCGAAACTGGATAGGATAATTTCATTGCGTGCACCTGTTGTTTGTGAAAGAATGAAGATATGATCGGATCATTGGGCCCCTCTCAGGCTTAGTGTACGAGAGTGCATATACACATTGTGTAGGAGAGAGAGAAAGACTGGAGGGGCAATTATGGCAAAACAGCTAATTCCCCACCGTCCAGGTGATAACTCCCAGATGAGATAGGAGTAGGTCCGATGGGCATCGGACCTAGAGTTAGGTTCAATTAGCTCTATCACCGTACGATTAGCATCAAGATCTATGCGCACGGAAATTGATACAGTCTTACACGGATTTTGATGCATAACACACGAATCTTGATGCATATCGGATGGTCATCACACCCATCTAAACAAGGTAGGTCCGATGGGCATGGGACCTACTCTCATTCCTTCTCGAGGATATGTTCAGAGAATCAGAGTATCATACATTTTACATTCCACCCTCGTAAATGGTGTTAGCTAGATAATTTAAATTTACCCTTGAACTTTGTATAATTACCGTTTAATTTGTTTACAACAAATGGTCTGATGATTCAAATATGGAAATCTCAATTCCAAAGGTAAAATCATAGCTCATATTATATGTCATCATAGACATGTTTATCTTTAAATTAAGCTAATTAAGATACCATGGAAAAATTTTCTGAAAAAATTAACAAAATGAACCCTTTTAAAAATTCTTAAATTCAAACTTTATAAGACTAAGCTTTTACACTTTTACAATTTTTAATATATTTTAACTGTGAATTTTTTGGCTCTTTGTAATCATAATATTTCTAGAGAATATTCTTTTAGCTTCTATATAACTAGAGGCACGTAATTAATATTTTAAGTTTCTACAGGACAAATATGACATTTTTTGTTTTCAAAACTAATATTTTACAAATGTAAATTTATTTTAACCGTGAGTTTTTGGCTCTTTATAATCATAGTTTTTATAGCGAATTATTTCTTTAGCTTCCATATAATCAGAGACACGAGATTAATATTTTTATGTTTCTAAGGGACAATATGACATTTTATTGTTTTTAAAAATAGAGCGAAAAAGTCGGAGTTGGTTAATTTCCGCATTTCTAAGGGTAACGAGACAAATTTTCTTCTGCTCTCCCACCTCTTCGCCAATCGCCATTGACAGACAGATCCAAGTAGAGAGGAGAGGAGCAACGGCGAGCTACTTCTCCTTCTCTGTGGTGCTAATCTATCTCTTGATCTGCTTCGCGTCGTGGGATGACGAGAAGCAGAAAAGCATCACTCGAAGCATGACGCATAATAAATCCCCCGATCAAGATTCTCTTTTCTCCGGCGGTGGCATCAGGTCTAGTTTCACCATCTTACTATTTTCCTTCATATTAAATATGATAGATTCTGAGCTCTATTTTAACGCTATGATGCTACCAAGCTACTTTCTTCCCCTTCCCTGCAGTAAATTTCTAGAATTTTCTATAAAATGTGATAACTTTCTTGGTCGTCGAATCCATTTTGTTGAAAAGATTTGTAATTTTTCACTGTAAATTCATGCTAATAGCAACCTGCTTACTAGGAGGTTTTACTTGTTTTTTAATTCTGCAAAGTTAGACTAGCAAAAGCTAGAATCTTTGCATGTTAATTCAGAAGGATGTTCGTCATAATCGCTATGTATTAGGCTATTAGACCTGGCCAGCATGTTAATTTCAGAGGAATTTTTCTCATGATGTCATTCGTCATTGATTATTTAAGCAGTTTTGTAAGTGGTGCGAAGAACGGCAGTTTCAGTTATGGCTACTCATCTTATAAGGGGAAAAGAGCATCAATGGAAGACTTTTACCATACCTCCACTCGAGAAGTCAATGGTCAAATGGTTGCCTTCTTCGGCGTCTTTGATGGTACAAACACTCAGTACTTGCTGTTTACCTCTTGGTCTAAGATTTCTGAACCATACTGGTACTGGTACCAATCAGGGTTGGTATGGGTAAAAATACTAATGGAAAACAATTTTTGTGGGTTCGAATTTATTGTTATATTTAGTAATTTACTTCCCTCCTATCCAATTTTTACTGGTACCACTCAGGCCTGGTCCGATTTTTTCAGTACCAGTCAGGTCCTGTACAAGCCGTACATTCCTGTAAATACCTGCACCCGTGCTTGTTGTGTTCTTTTTATTTTTATTTTTTATATTTTTTTATTAGTCTGGATCGTGGGAATATCATCATTTGCTACCAAGCCCCTGTTGATGTGCCACCTATTTTTCTGCTGAACTGTTACATGATCAATTGCGTACATTGCCAATATTAGTGTCTTTCTTTTTTCCTTCTCAGATGGTTATTTTTTATTTCTTTTTCCTTTTGGATTAAATGAATGGAAGCTCAATGAATCAGCATGACATGCACCTCATGTAATGTATAATTTATAGGTCATGGTGGGGCCCGCACTGCAGAATACCTGAAAGCTCACCTTTTCAACAATCTGATTGGCCACCCTGATTTCATCACCGACACCAGGACCGCTATTGGTCTGTGGTAATTCTTCTATTAGTTATAATTATTGTTATTTATTTTCAACAATCATTCAACATGCTATATTTCATAAAGTAAAACGATGCTTTGTTGTATAGTGTTACTTGCTTTTATCTCATATTTTATTTTAATATTTTCATTTTGGTTGACAGTCCAGTCATTCAAGCAAACAGATGAGAACTATCTCTCAGATGCAAAAGGGAATCAGAAAGATGCTGGTTCCACTGCATCAACCGCTGTGCTGATAGGTGATCGGTTGTTTGTGGCCAATGTCGGTGACTCCAGAGCTGTGGCCTGTAAATCCGGATCAGGTCAGTTTTACTTCTTCTTTCATTTTATTGTTTTTTTTCCCTTCAAAAAGCAGTATTCTCAAATTTTGAATTCTTTATTCAGCTGTGCCATTGTCAGTTGATCACAAACCAGATAGATCTGACGAGCGTCAGAGAATTGAAAAGGCTGGTGGCTTCATCATCTGGGCTGGTACTATCATAATAATTTTTACGTCTTTCATGTTTTGTTTTTTTAATTACGTCTTGACCCAAAATACTAAAGCAATGCTGATTATAAACAAAAAGGGACATGGCGAGTAGGTGGTGTTCTTGCGGTTTCTCGAGCTTTTGGAGATAAATTACTGAAGCCTTATGTAGTAGCTGATCCTGAAATTCAGGTACTTTATTTTAGTTAGTTTGCTTTACTAGAATTTTATTGATTTTTAATTAATCTAGTTGTACTTTTGATAACCTTTTGTAATGTTACATTACATACATGCCCTTGATAGGAGGAAGATGTTGAAGGTGTTGAATTTCTAATTATTGCCAGTGATGGGCTCTGGAATGTTGTGAACAATAAGGTAAATGTCTGCAACTGCCCTCCTTTTAGTGATATTACTTTTGTGCTACTAAGTGTTAATTCTTCTACTATTTTCTCAAAAAAAAAAAAAAAATCATGGCTTATGCAGGATGCAGTGAACCTAGTACAGGAAATACCAGATGCCGAGGAAGCTTCCAGAAGGCTTGTAGAAGAAGCCTACGCTAGGGGAAGCAGTGATAATATTACTTGCCTAGTGGTTCGATTTGGCGTTTCATGAAATTAATGGAGCAAATTTGTTTCCAACTCTAATCGAACCGGAGAACCTTTTTTCGGATGGTTTTCCATTTCTAGCTAACAGGCCAACTTGTGTTGTATTTTTCGAATTAATTTTTTTTTTTCTTATGAGGCGCTTGTTATGGGTTGTAATATTTGACATCTAAAACTATTTTTATTTTAATTTGGGTAGCTTGCTTTCTTTTATTTCCTTTATTTACTATGCTGCATGGAATGATCTTGCAAGGATGCTTACTTCAGTTATAGACCTATATAGTTTGATAATTTATTTTCTATTTTCTTCTTGGTTAAGCACTTTGGATGAGTCGTGTGTAAAATTCTGGCGAAGAAAAAAGTTACAATTTGTGTCGAATTCTGAGTGTGTATTGACAGAATTAGGACTCATTAAGCTTCTCTCCATTTAGTTACGAAATGGAGAAGATGCCTACGGAATAAACATAGCTAAATCAAATGTAAATGAACTGTCGCCAGTTAAAATGCTAATTACTAATTAGGTCTATATATACTTATTTAGCAATGAATGAGCTAAATCCATGATGTTTTGGATTTATGATTGTCTGGCATAACTGGTAATCAGATGTTGCCACCTTTTTCTTGTTCCAGGAACATACAGCTTATGGCTACATAAAATCAGGATTATAGTTATAAGTTATAACTTTGTAATTTGTTTGATTGAGTATAGTAGGGAGTCTTTTATTCCCAAAAAAAATTGGGTCAGAGTGTCACATAACCTTCCAGGGTGGCAGGGTCTGTGGCATAACTTAGCAACCGTCTACACAGTCATGACCTGTTGGTCTCACTGGATGAGTATTAGTAATATATAGATATGCGCTGCAGTTCTGTTTTAAAAACTGTAAAGGGAATGATCACAATGGTTGGATAGTGTATTAAGCTTAATTTGATCCTCATCTTTCGTCTCAAATTTTAGGTTCAGATTGTCCGAGTTTTGTTAGTGGGCCGCCTAAAAATTAAGGCCCGGTTGGATCTTACTCGGTCCTAAGTCGTCATTGAGTTGTTAATTTTGTAGTTTTTGATAATTTTAATTGCACTCTTATTTAATTATTATATGAATATATATATATATTGTTAGTTTTGTGTTCTAAAAGTTATTTTTTTGTTGATTACATTTACATATTAAGTTTATGAATTGGATGTTATATACATTTTGTTTCTTGAGTTTGATGTTTGACTTTAGAAGTGTTCAAGAAAACGCTCTTGGTCTTGAACCATAGAACTCTAAATCATAATAAACATAAACTCTAAAATGTTCACAATCTTGATAATTAGCATGGAACACTAATATATCGCAAAATGATTGTCGTGTTAATTAAAGTACATTGTAGTTCTATAAATGTTGATAAAAGATTATCATTTGATAACACGAGTGTATGAAATGTTTTATACATTGAACAAGATCTTACAAATGGAACATTATATGGATTGTGTTTGTGTCATTAATATTTTCATTGTGTCTACGAATTCTAAGATATGAGACTTTATTTTTTCACATGAGAAATGTATAATATAATTACTATTAAAAGTTGTTTATTGCAAGTGATGATAAAAATAGTAGTTCTTTGTATATGACTTGTGCGGAAGAAAGTAATATTTCAATAGTATCATTGCCCCTCATTTATAATGAGTGATGATATTGCTGGGCCCCTTGGTAGAGTAGAATTATGAATACATAATATAGTTGAAGCGTTGCCAACTCTATATTTATAATTTACTCGAGAGATCAGGAAACGAATATATTACAAAGATGATACCACCCTACTTTGTATATTATTCATAATATCATGAGGTAAGGAATAGACACAAGTAATGTTGTTTGTAACATTGCTACAGGATCGTGTTTTGTAAAATGATTTATACCACTACCAATTTAGCATAGATCCTTGATAAAGGTCACACCAACTGAACAAGAAACAATAAAGTTATTTTATATTTTTATATGGTGTGTGATATTTCATATGATATGAGATAAAACACATGTGATAAAATATTGAAATAAAATGTTGCATGTCGTAACAACTTAGTGTAAATTAAATTAGATATGTGAATAATATTATTTGGTAAAAATTAATGTATATTACATAGCATAATATTTGTGTCACATAAATATAATAATGTACATTATATTATCAACGTAACTCGAACATTAATTAATTTAGAATTAAATATGCAATTGAGAGGTACACCATGGGATATAATTGGTCATGGTGTGATTGGCCACACAAAGATGACATGAGATTGCATGTGACAAAAGGAGGGTAATTTGGTCTTATTCACTCCAAAGTTGCTCTAGCTTTTTCTCTATATAAAGAGCACTTCACATGTGACTTCTACATACTTTACGCACTCTCTCTCTTCCTCTTTGTGGCCGAAATTACACCAAAGAGACAAAAAATTCTTCCATCTCTCTCTTGTGTTAATTCTAAGTTAACTGAGTTAGGTTGGCAAATCAATCGAGAAATTAACTGAATTAGGTTGGCCAATTTATTTTATTGTTGTTGTTTGCTTTTTAATTTCATTGCTTGTTGCTGATGCTTGCTTGTTTGCTCGATTGCTAATTAGTTGTAGTTAAGTTATTGATTGTGCTTTTGAATTTCATAGCTTGAATGCATGATTAGTCATATATAGCATGAACATATTTTGTAGAACTGAAACGTGACATAACTTGAAGAGTCTAATTAGGAATATGAGATAGTAGTATGTGTTGGGAATTATTAGAATTTAATGTTAGATCCAAACCTGGCCTGACAATGATATAACTTATATCAATTTATATAAATGTGGACTCGATGTTTGTTGCTTGTTTGCTTGGTTGATAATTAACTTATAGTTAAATTCATAATTGGGGTTTCGAGTTGCATGACATAAATGCATACATGTCATATTAGGTAAAGTCACATTTTATGAAAACAAAGCATGATATCAATTTTGCATTTGGTTCTAAGACATGAGTTTATAGATAATGTGTGTGTTAGTGTTATATTGTTAGATTGAAGCATAAAGATGCATGATCATATCTTTTTATAGCAAAATCTGAAAATGAAGCATGATGCTAAATTTAGAATTTGGTTTAGAAACATGAGTTAAGAGTTATTATATACATGATATGCACATGAGGCAAATTCATATTTTCTGAAAATAAAATATAACGATTGTTTTCAGCATGTGGTTTTGAAATATGAAGTCGTAATTAAGTTATGTGTTATAACTCTTAAAAATAGCATTTTATAGCAACATGACGTGACCATGTTTCATATAAGATGTAATTTAATCTAAATTTCATTCAAGGCATGATGGGATCTAAAGGAACCGCAGTATAAATTCCTACTATTTCGTTGAAACTTCATCATTATTATACTTTGTATATTTGAATTTATGAGTTACCAAAATAAAGCTGCATTCTAGACCATGTTTCATATAAGATGTTTTTTTTTGTCTATTACTGTTTATCATTCAAAAGTACGAATGCAACCATTCAGACAATGATGTTAAAAGTATGCATTTGGATTATTGGATTACAAACTAGAATCTGTGATTAATTGGCTGCTTTTATTTCTCTTTAAAAAATGCAGATATACAAAAAATTCTTACGTACATATTCATATAATTTTCTTATCTAGTGTTTACGTGTGGTAATACAAAATACTTGTACACATGATTTTGACATGATTTAATGATTTTTCTTTATCATGTGCACATTCTTAATAAGAGAACTAGTCTTTGTCTTTGGTCTAGTGACAAAGATACATGATCACTGATGTGAGAGGTCATGAGTTTGAAATTTGAATGAGAAAAATATTTTATTGTAATAACAAAAATATAGAATTTGAAAACTTGACTTCTATCTTTTTTTTTTTAAAAAAAAAATCTACATGCTTCTCTTTAACTGAGATCAAAGGTGGTGACATACATCAGACTTTTAATTATATGCGTCAATTAATTATTCAGTACGACATGTTCAAAACTTTGAAAATCCGAATTTGTAAATTGAATTTTTAAATGCATGACTGGTTGGTTAGCTTGTACGCTATCAATATATGATATGACACTCTCAACAATAAGGTGGTTTGGTCTTAAATTTGAAATTTCAATTAATCAATTTGGTCCAGAAATAGAAACTAAAGGTTGTTCAAAGGTATGTCCGTATGAACAAACCAAAATAATTAGACCAATTTTTTTCTCTACAAAAAAGTAAAAGTCTTTGATCCCCTATAATTCTTTGTTCTAGCTAATTTTGAAAGTATTCCCTGCCCCACCACCTTTCCCCTTGAATTTAATCTTTACTTTTTTATTCATATTCCAAATTTTTCTTGGAAAAGATCTTTATTTTTGCCCGAATATATAGTTTCATCTCGCCTCACCAACCAATAGAGACCTCACATCAGTACACAACATGCCAAAAAATATGAACTCTATACAACTTCAAATTTATATAGGATTCATTTCTTAAAACGAATAAGCTTTATAGGACAAGTAAAATATTACTTCATATGTCTAGATTTTTTTAATATCAACAAGTAAACTTTCTAATTTCCCTTAAGTAGATTTTTTTAAGACATGTCTCTACATTTTTATTTTGGTAATGGATAAAATATGTGAAAACAAAACTATGAGCAAGTTATCTTGCTCCAATTTTAAAATGCATGCATGTATAGTTGCATTTGAGATGTTAGAAAGGAAAAAAATATGTCTAATGGCACTAGTAAGTGGTGGCATAATGTGGAACCATAATATTGGCAAGGTATTGGGAATTATTGACCAGAATAGTTCCTAGGAACAGTGTCAGAAAATAGAAAGAAGTTGAAGAGAAATTTAAAGAAAAAAATTAGAATTAATCTCAGTATGCAGTATTTTTAAACTATTATATTTAAAACTAGCACCAAGCTAAAATTTGGTAAATCTTTGGCGGGTGTTGATTTTATGAATATCTGAGGAGAATTGAATTCTTTCATTCACCTTGTAATTTTTACAGAGGAGTTTGCTGTATATATATGTTACAGAGGCTAATAGCCGTTTATTGTACCGTTGCCTATTATTTCTATTTTTGGTACCTATGAATAGTGTACCGTTGGTACTTAAGAAAGTAAAATAGAAGTTGACTCCTAAATCTAATCCTAGCCGTTTGATCAATGATGGACAGCTGAGATCATGTCCCTCTATTCTTCTATATTTTCAACACTCCCCCTCAAGCTAGGAATGTATATATCGTACAATCCGAGCTTGCTTGTAATATCTTCAAATTGTCGAGGATCTAATCCTTTAGTGAAGACGTCGGCCAATTGTTCTTCGCTTTTAATATATGGTGTTTCTATTTCCTTGGATTGAACCTTCTCTCTAATGAAGTGGCAATCTACTTCTATGTGCTTGGTTCGCTCATGGAATACCGGATTAGATGCGATGTGTCGTGCCGAGTTGTTATCACAATACATTTTCATGGGTTGATCACTAGTAATGCCCATGTCTTTGAGTAGTTGCTTGAGCCATGTCAATTCACTCGCGGTTGATGCCATGGCACGATATTCCGCCTCGGCGCTAGATCGAGCCACGACATTTTGTTTCTTGCTTTTCCATGTGACTAGATTTCCGCCTACAAATGTGCAAAAACCGGTAGTGGATTTTCTATCGAAACTTCCGGCCCAATCTGCATCGGAATAGCCACATATTTTATTAGACTTATTGTTTTTCATCCAAATTCCTTTTCCGGGATTTTTCTTTAAATATCTTAAAATTCTATGTATGGCCTCTAAGTGTGGAGTTCTTGGTGAGTGCATGAACCTACTAATTTGGCTTACGGAAAATGAAATATCCGGTCGAGTAACCGTAAGATAAATTAATTTGCCTACTAATTTTTGAAATTGGTTTATGTCTTCTAATGGTTCACCATCCTCACTATTTAGTTTACACTTGTTATCAATCGGGGTAGAAATCGGTTTACAACCTAATTTTCCGGTTTCTTTTAATAGGTCCAAAGTGTATTTCCTTTGAGAAATAAAAAGGCCTAACTTAGAGTGTGCTACCTCTATTCCTAAAAAATACCTTAAATATCCAAGGTTTTTGATGTCGAATTTTCCTCTTAATTGACTTTTAGTTTTTTTAATTTCTTCTATGTTATTTCCGGTGATTATTATATCATCTACATATACTAATACAAGGGTTATGTTTTCTTTATCTTTTTTTATGAATAAAGAATGGTCAGCACTACTAATTTTAAAATTGCAAGAATTTAAATAAGAGCTAAGTTTTCCATACCATGCCCGTGGAGATTGCTTCAATCCATAGATTGACTTATTTAACCTACAAACTAGATTATGGTTGTTCTCCAATTTATGACCGGGTGGTAGGTTCATATATACCTCTTCTTCAAGTGTTCCTTGAAGAAATGCATTCTTCACATCCATTTGGTATAAGTTCCAACCATTATTTACCGCAATGGAAAATAAAATTCTAACGGTGTTCATTTTTGCTACCGGTGCAAAGGTTTCATTATAATCTATTCCATAGGTTTGGGTATATCCTTTAGCCACTAATCTTGCCTTATATCGTTCTATGGTACCATCACTTTTATATTTAATTTTGTATACCCATTTACACCCTACGGATTTTTTATTTTTTTGTAATTGTACGATTACCCAAGTTTTATTTTTTTCTAAGGCATTTAGTTCTTCCCTCATGGCATTACACCAAATTGGTTTTCTTATGGCCTCTTGGTAATTATGTGGTTCTACTTCTTTACTAACCGAAGTAAGAAATGCTTTGTATGAGGATGAAATATTTTCATATGATACAAAATTTTGTATAGGATATTGCACGGTATATGTTACAAAGTCTCTAAGTCTAGTAGACGGTTGAGGTATTCTTGATGACCTTCTTACTACCGAATTTTCCTCTATTTCATTATCAAAGTCATTATTATTTTCACTCATTTCTTCCTCATGACTATAGGTCTCATCAATATGATCAACATGTTGTAGAGAATTTTGTATGTTTATGTGAGGTACTATAGGGCAAACTTGGTCATTTGTATGTGGTTCTTTGATTATTTCTTTATTTTTAAAATACGGTTCATCTTCACAAAATATGACATCTCTAGATAAATATAATTTTTTATTTTTTGGATCATAGCATTTATACCCCTTCTTATAAGAAGAATATCCAAAAAAAATAGTTTTTGTTGACATATAATCTAATTTATCTTTTCTTTGAGTCTTAACCCAACATACACAACCAAATACTCTTAAATAATCTAAATTATATTTTTGTTGATAAAGAATTTCTAGTGGACTTTTATTATTTAGTACACTACTTGGTAATCGGTTAATTAGATGTGTGGCACAAAGAATGGCATCCGACCAATATATTTTTGGAACATTATTTTGAAATAATAAAGCTCGTGTCATTTCTAGCAAGTGTCTATTTTTCCTTTCCGAAACTCCATTTTGTTCGGGTGTGTTTATGCATGTTGTTTGATGTATAATTCCTTTAATTTTAAAAAGATTTGTGAAATTTTTGTTTATAAATTCCGTACCATTATCCGATCTAAAAATTTTAAGTTTAGTATCAAATTGATTTTCTATAAGATTTAAAAATTCTTCAAAACATTTAAATACTTCATCTTTTGATTTTAACAAATATAGCCACGTAGCTCTTGAAAAATCATCGATAAATATAACAAAATATTTAAATCCATTATATGAATTACTTGGGGCCGGTCCCCATACATCGGAATGAACCAAATTAAACATAGCTTCACTTTTACTATTTGAATGAGAAAAAGGAAGTCTTGTTTGTTTGGCCATTTTACAAATATCACAATTGATACAATTTAAATTTGGAAAATCTACAATACTAGTTAAAGTCTTGTCGGAAGGATGTCCAAGTCTCTTGTGCCAAAGATCACAACTAACTAATTTTGCGGAAGCACATAAATCTAATTTGTGTAGATTCAAAATATAATGTCCATTTTTAAGAAAACCTTCCCCAATCGTCTTCCCGGTTTTCCGGTCCTGAAATATGACATTTTTACAAGAGAAAATAGCATTACAATCAAAATCTTGTGTTAATTTTTTTACCGAAATTAAATTTATAGGGAATGATTTCAAATATAGTATGTTTTCAATTTTTTTGTCAAAAAGATTAATTTTTCCTAAACCATCTATTTTTGCCCTCATACCATTTGCTACCACAACATATTGATTATTATTGGTTGAATCTAAATTGATGAGAAATTGTTTATTTCCAAACATGTGGTCGGTAGCACCGCTATCTATAATTATTTGGTCAAATAAATTAAATTTGTGTGATTGAGAAACGATACCACATGAACCAGAGGGGTTCTGTTGAGTGAACCACACAGAGAACTGCTTCAGCATCTGCTGCATCTGATCCTCAGCCTTATACCCGTTCAACCCACTTGAATTTGACCCGCTTGACCCGATTCCGAAAGTCGGTTCACTTGGGCCGGTTTGGGTCTGCGCAGAGAAAGCCCTAGAGTTGGGGTCGGTTTGAGTTTTCGCTGAGTAGCCCCTGTGCGCTCCCTCATTTTCGCCTCTTCTTCTCTCTTCGTTTCCGTCGCCTCCTCTCCCTGATTTCTCCGCCGCAGCTTTCCATTTTTTCGGCTGAAGGTGTGGATGGAGGAACCAGCACCTCTCTTGATTGTGCCCTTCTTTTTTGCAGTGAGAGCACCTATCTTTGGAATTTTGCCGATTTTGAAAACTAGGGTTTTTGAAGTTTCTAGCGGCGAGGCCGTGGGTCTCGTGTTCCTCGCCATTTTTGGCTTGTGAACCACCCATGGTCTGTCGTCTAGTTTCTTCTCGATGTATCATGGCTGCGACGGCCGAGTATGAGGGGAGCTCGGGTGCGAGGATTATTTGTGACCTCACAGCTTCGTAGCTTTCATCTAGACCCGCGAGGTACACAAAAATCTCATCCTCTTGTTCCTTTTTTGGAGCTCTTTGAGATCTGTTGTGAGAGGTCTATAGATTTTGAGTTCATCGAATTTTTTCTTGAGGTGACCAAGGTATTCGGTGTTGGTCATGGCACCTTGCTTTGCTGTGTGGATTTCTTGTTTGAGTCTGAAAATATGTGAGTGATTTTGTTGTTGGCCGAAAAACGACTTCACATCTTCCCATAGGCCATGAGAAGAGGTACTGCTATGCAGGAATAAGTCAGAAATTTGAGGTTCCATGGAATCTAGAAACCAGGCCATGATTTTGTGATCTGTGGCTTGCCATTGTCTCAGTGTTTGTTTTTGTTCTTCTGTGGCTTTGGTTGGATCTGTGATTTTGGGTTTTTCGCTTTCTCCAGTGATGAATTCGATTTTTTCTCTTCCACTCAGGGATAGAGTTACTGATTTTGCCCAAGATAGATAATTTCTATCATTTAGCAAGGTATTGGTCAGTTTAGAATGGTTGGTGGCTTCGTATGTTTGCTGCCCCATTTGTGACATCCTTGCGTTTATGTGGAATTTCTCCTTGTGGTATTTTCAGTACTTTATGCTACTGATTTTGGATTATGGAGGGTTATGGAGATTATTGGATTATCGAGCCTTGCTCTGATACCATGTTGATTTTATGAATATCTGAGGAGAATTGAAATCTTTCATTCACCTTGTAATTTTTACAGAGGAGTTTGCTGTATATATATGTTACAGAGGCTAATAGCCGTTTATTGTACCGTTGCCTATTATTTCTATTTTTGGTACCTATGAATAGTGTACCGTTGGTACTTAAGAAAGTAAAATAGAAGTTGACTCCTAAATCTAATCCTAGCCGTTTGATCAATGATGGACAGCTGAGATCATGTCCCTCTATTCTTCTATATTTTCAACAGCGGGTCATTTCCGGAAATCAACATTCGATTATCTAATTAATTACAAGATATTTCAACATGAATAAATCTAGCATTTTAGAATTGAGAGCAACTCATATTCCTCCTGTAGCAAATTTAATCATTCCACCATATATTGATCTATTCTAAACCACCATGGTGCATGATCAGAGGTGGAATTACTTGAGAGGAATGAGGTCAATTGACCTCCATTTATTTTTAATTATTTTTGTAAAAATTATTTTTACACCATTTTTTATGTATTTAGAGTAAAATATGGATATGATAAAATTGATCCTCATTTACAATAAGAAAATTTTATTGATCAACCTCTATTCACCTTTGATCTCTCATACTATGAAAGTCTGACTCCGCCCATGTGCATGATGCACCATATATTTTTTTTACATAGTTGGCATACTGGTTAAACCCCAAATGACAGAACAGATATGAAATTAAGTTTAAGAACTTTAAATAAACTGAATCAACCTATAAGAATTATTTGGCAACCATTCATTTGCTCTGTTAAGAAGCCAGAATGAACTTATGAGCTAAGCATGTCTCATTTTATTAATATATTTTAAAGAAAGAGGAGGGTTCAAATGCTTTTATATTTTTGTGTTTTATCATGCTTTCATTTTTTAATTTTCTAATAACAAAATTCTAAATTTTATATGTCAAAATAAAACAGTTAAATGTGATATTTTTTTCTTTATGCATATAGAAATGTATCACTTTTGGATTTTATTTTTATATGAATCAATAAGTTGAAAATTCAATATCAAGAAATTATCCACATCAGTGTATTTCACAAACTCTTGATATTATTCAAAAGAAAGTTAAAATATCATAATTTTTTATATGTGCACAGAGAAAATAATGTATATGTCATATCTAACCGTTTGACATTTAAATTTTAAATATTGAGTTATTAAAATTATAAAAATAAAGACATGAAAGAGACATAAAACAAAAACATTTGAACCCTCTCGAAGAAATGGAAATGAATAATAAAGTCGCAAATGGTTCAAATATCATATAATTTATTATGACCAACAGACTTCTCCTACAAAATATCCAGCAAGTACATCAAATAACACTCTTAAAGCCATTGGTACCTTTTGCAAAATTAAAAGGTTGACCAGAGATCAATTTCCCATGGTATCCTAGCTTAACTATAGCTAATTAGCACATTAAGGCTTTTTATCACATCCCTTGTATTTCAACCTTAATAATTTGAGCAAATTTCTGGCAATTGTTTTAGCTCTGGCACTACTTTGGCTTTGAATCAGAAGCAAAAGTTGTGACACTACACCGGCACCGATTGCTTCGTCATAAGCCCATTCAAATTTGCAAAACATTGTTTGAAGCATTGATACTGCATATTCACTTCCTTCATTTTCCGACGACACCTCGAAAATGTGTTTCACAAGAACTCCAGTCAAATTATTAATCTTTGCAAAATTATTTTTCTCAATTTCAGGTCCTAAGAGGCATTCCAATGTTTCCAATGCCTTTGAAGATTCACTTTTCTTAGTTGAATTTCTTGATAGATAATTTATCAAACCATGCACCACACCTTGGTTTATTGCATTTTGCCTATTCGCCTCTGGAGAACATAACCCGTTTATTGCCTGTACACAAGCATCGGATGCTAGTTCATGGTCATCAGCATTGCTGCGAAGGATAACAACCAATGATCGCATGACATGTGGCGATTGACCGATGATTATGGCTACCTCTTGAGTTGGTTCTGACAAGGCAATTGTTTTTAACAAGCAACACAAGCTTGTTTTGATTTTTGCATTCCCTTGGCTTAGCAAATGTACCAATGAGGCCAATTTAAGGTCGTTTGTGAGAATTTTGTTGAGAGAAGCCAAATCGCTCAATGGGGAAAGCATTTGAACACAATCAAGAGATAATTCTAACAACTCAAGATTGGAAATTATTGAATTCATTGGAGATTGAAATATTAGTTCTAGCAACAAAGGAAAGAACCCTAATTGGATCAAACAAGCCTGATTCACATCTGATTCAATCGATAAATCTCTCACCTTTCTTAACATATCAACCTTCAAATCTGCCTCAAAACTCTCTGATTCAAGGATGCATTTAATTTTGGTGAGAGACATTTCCATGTCAGTAGTCGGGCTCGGTTTAGAACCCGATGGCTTGACTCGGGGGTTCATGTCGGGATTTGTTATGAGCCACTGTTCAATCAAATGCCGGAGATTGTGGTTGGGTACAAGATTCGTATCGTATAACGGTTGCATTGTGACAGGACATGTCCGGTTGCCAGCTTGAAGCCATTTTTCAATGCTGTGCCGGTCATACGTCTGACCGGTGCACAATGTGACCGGGTCAGTGAAGAGGTCTAGGCTAATTGGGCACCTAAAGAGATGAGGAATGCTCATTTAACCTTCAAAGGTTAGACAGAGAGAGAAGGGGAGAGATGAATGGATGACTGCTTGATAGTTTGATACAGAGAGAGAGATTACACTTCAATGGCAAGACAGTGCAAGGATGATTGTCACAAAGAAGAATAGAGAGAGATGGAGGCAGAGAGAGAAGAGAAGAGATGAGTGTAAAAAAGGGTGATCCGTCAAATAAAAAGGTGTGCTTTCAGTTACTAATTCTGTTTTATTTTTTCATTTATTTTATGTGTACTTTTAGAATTTTCAATTATAAAAATTATTATAATAAAATAATATAGGATAATAAATAGATTGTATAGAAATGTTGATTTTATGAAGACACTGAAAATATTTTGCGGTACCTTTAAATAATTTTTAAAGAACCGAAAAAAATTAGTTTCTTAAGATCTAGCATATCATTCACATGATGCCACATAAAATCGTCTAAAGGAACCGAAATCACTTTTCAATTCCTTCTATGAGATCAAATCTCAAGTCAATCTATCTATTACTCAATATTATTTTCAAATAATATCTATGAATAAAAAATTATGTTGTGCTTTGCCTTTGAACTTTCATAAAAAAAAGTTACATTGTTTTTTTTGTGTTGTACTTTGTTTAAGTTTCTACAGTTTTAGGGAGGTGCACTCAAAAAAGAGTAATTGCTCAGATATCTAGAGGCGTTTTTTAGTTGGAAAAAAAATATTTGGTGATAGGAAAAAACAAAAAGAACAAAGTTTAATTGCTTATGATTTTGAACTATCAAACAAAAGAGTGTTCGTGGGTAACTGCAAAATTGCAGAACCAAACAAAAAAAAATTAAAAATTTAAAATATACCTCTGACCGCTGCATTGTCCCAGATCTTTTGTAGACTGGGATTTTTAATACGAGAATAGGGAAAAATAAAATAAGTTGTCAATTTTCTAGAACGCATCATGTGTTAGATTTTTATCAAGCACAAAATCAAATGTAAACTCTATATAACTTATTATTAAATATAAAATATATATACAATTTAAATATGTGAAAGGTTGATATTTATCTGATGAAAAATATAAAATATAAAAAAAGCAAATAGCATTATATTTTGTATTTTGTAATTTTGTTTTCTTCAAGGAAATCGTTAGTTGATAACATAGTGACATAATTTGCGTTTTATTTATGAATAATTCGTAAATAAAATATTTTTTTGGTGTTTCCGTATTGAACAGGAAATTATTCGGCCGACCAAATTATTCGCTAATAAAACGCTAATTATGAAATATTCGCGAATAAAACGCAAAAAAAAGTGCGAAAATCTTTTTAATTTTTAATTTGTCAGTGTGTATTTGGCAAATAGTAATAATTTAAGTATTTTACGATGTTTTAAATGCATCAAACGAAAGTGTATTCACTTTAAAATGAAATAAAGCTAGTTAATACACCTCATTATAGTTAAAGCATAAAAAATTTTGACGTTATTTTTTATCGTTACTACTACGGTTACTAACATAATACGTGTGTATTGGCAAATCTTTAACGTTTTTTTTTTATCATTACTACTACGGTTACTAGCATAATACGTGTATTTGGCAAATGTTTAACGTTTTTTTTAATCGTTACTACTACGGTTACTAACATAATACGTGAGTGAGGACAATTTAGTCTCTTTACTCAATTTTACTCAATTTACTTAATTCACTACTTACAAACATAAATAATTTAATATCTAGCCCGCTTGCCAAATATAATGTCAGCAATTAACAAACCTACTTTACAAAAGAGCAATGAAAAGAAGAGCTAGTATCTCGAATTTGGATCCAGTGAGGTATTGCGGGATGTAGAATGAGATCTGAACCGTCCGTTTTAATATGCCACGAATTTTAAAGGACCTGTGATGACTCTAAAGCGAATTTTAAATAGGTCTTCTTTCCCCTTGCTCAACCACAATTGTGCAGCCCCTCTTAACACCAAGCACGGAGAAATATTGCAAAGACAACTACCAAGGAACCACAAACAGATTGTTGCTAGGTGATGACTCTAAAGCGAATTTTAAATAGGTTTTATGATCCTTGGTGATGTTACTACTGCTGATATCGTTGCTTGTTGTGTGATGTCATTGTTGAATGTTTTAATTAGATATTTAGTACTTTATCTGAAGGATTTAGGGTTTCGACATGGTGTTGTATGCCATTGATGTTATTTATTCATCAAAGATAATCAGGGCGATCATTGGTTTTAATTTTAATACGGTTGTTATTAGTAATCTTCCCCAAATTTTTTAGAGAGGACCCTGATCTATACATTCAGTAAAAATCAATAGCTACCACAGAATTTCAAAACACGTACAAAGTGATAAGAGGAGCGACAGTTACTATGCGCACCAAAACATCTAAATAAATTACGCAAAAAAAAAAAGATAGATCCAGTGGAAGAATAAAAAGCAAATTACACATTTTACTAGACAGAATCAACTTAAAACCACTACCATATATCTAGTTAAAAATGGAAAAAAGAAAAGAAAAGGAAGCGAAAGCATACAAAAGGTAAGAAGTAAAATTTAGTTTTCCGTCATAGTAGCAATGCCAGTAACTAAGTCTTCCATCTTCTCATGCTCCTTGTTCAACATCTACCAATCCAACAAACGCAAAAATACTAATAATGCTGCACAATATACACTAACTTTCACAAGAAACTTTTACAAGGCTGCGCTATATTTTGGGGGAATGATGTGAAAAAGAAAAAGAAAAAAGTGAAGTACCTTGTTGTTGATGAGGTTGTGAAGAGCAATGACACTGCGAATGAGTGAAGAAAGGTATACAACCAGCATCATGTCATTTGTTTTCACTGCATTACAATATGAAAATGTTAGTTTCTTTACTGTTAAATTAACCGGCTTTGAACATTAGACAAATCAGACACAGCTCAATGTACTTTAGCTTTCTCGAGTATTTATAGAACCATTACCTGAAAATGCCTTGACCAACTCATTAACATTCAGATTGGGTAGTAGATTGAATATGTCCTGTCAGAGAGAGAAAAATGATAATCGGAGACATTAATTAACAACAACGATACAAAAATATTAATACGAGATGCTTTTCCCACATTAAAATATGCAAAATTGTATCTCTTGCACATACACCATGACATGGCTATTTCACCTAAGATGTACCTCCTTTTTTTGTTTATGTATCTAT
The DNA here is from genome assembly GCA_025461125.1 of Carex kokanica. NCBI lineage: Eukaryota > Viridiplantae > Streptophyta > Magnoliopsida > Poales > Cyperaceae > Carex > Carex kokanica. Next base: position 178,042 of record JAJGRX010001263.1, read on the forward strand.
ATGTTCCGTGCAAATGATACTTAATATTACTCACATCTGAAATTTACGGGTGTGTACAAAATTACCTAATTATAAAATTCTATAGAAAATCAGAAAACCTAATGAACTCTTGCTAGATTGCGGTATGTTCTTTCTACCAGAAAACCAGAATTTTGTTGAGTACCTGCAAGTGGTACAAAATTTCATGATTGAGAGGAAGTTTTCCATCAACAACAAGTTCAAGATAACTACGTATCTCTCTTAGCCTCGCATCAAGTCCCTTCAGTGCTGTAAGTTTGCTTGTCACCTTCACTCAACCCACATCAATTAGTTTCATTTAATTATATCAAATTAAAGCTGTTCAATTACTGATTCTTACCTCTGTTGCAAGTGTGCTGATTGTTGTGTCCTTGACGTCTCTCAGTAAGTGCTCAACCCCTACATGAATCAAACAATTAGAAATGATAAAAGTTGTTTATGGAGCATCGTAAAGCACCAGTTAAAAAACTGCTATTGGTATTCACGTGTTGAATGTCAAACTAATAAAACGAATACAATAAATATTAAAATTGTTTACAATCCATACCAATTTTAATGGGCTCTACCATCAAAGCCTAGCAGAAAGATCAGGTCCAGCCGAACCGTAAAATTTCAGGAGCAAAGCCAGGAGTAAAAAAAATAATGCAACAATTCAAATAAATTACATACCAATTTCCTCAACCTCATGGGCAGCAATCTCTGAAGGGACATGCACAAATACCTTCTGAGACTTCTGAGTTGCATTCTGTTCACAAAATCTTGGAGTTAGCTCATAAAAAATACTTAAATATATCAAATACTTATGGCAGGGCCTGAGTTAAGAGAGCAGATTTTTTTATTTATAGAAATTATTTGAAAATAATATAGGATACTAGATGGATTGTCTTGAGATTTGGATCTTACAAAAGGAACTGAAAAAAAAGTTCGGTTCCTTTAGGCGATCTAATGTGGCATCAGGTGGATGATAAACTCGACTTAAAGGAACCAAAAAAAAAATTCGGTTCCTTTAGAATTGCCTAAAGGACCCAAAAAATTCTTTCGGTTCCTTCTATGAGAATAAAATTTCCATGCAATCCATCTATTATTATAGACGAGGGTTCAAATGCCTCCATTTTTTGTGCCTCCATCATGTCCACTTTAAATTTTCTATAACAAAAGTTCTAAATTTTATATGTCAAAATAAAATCATTAGATATGATCTATATTATTTTCTCTACATGCACAAAAAAAATTTATCACTTTTCAATTTATGTTTTATATAAATCAATAAGTTGAAAAAACAACCTCCAGAATTTAAATTTATCCACATCGGTGTATTTTTGCAAGCTCTTGATACTAATGAAAACAAAATCGAAAATGTCATGATCTTTTATGTGTGCATAAAGAAAATGATATATATCATATCTAACATTTTTATTTTGACATTTAAGTTTTAAATTTTAAGTTATTGTAGTTCTAAGAATCTCGGCACAATAAATGGAGGCATTTGAAATTATTCCAAAGATGTGGGGTTGTTTGTCTTACCTCCTTGACTTCTTCGATAGCATAGTAGGCTTTAGTAGGTATTCCCAGCTCCTTTGGCTGCACATCTATTATGACCAAAACTGGGTTCGGCACATATCTGAAATTATTCCAAAGATGTGTCTTAAGGGCTTATCACATATTAAAAACCACAAAGAGAGACTACTTGTGCATTTTGGTGGAAGCTGCTCTAATAATTGTGTTGATTGATTTTTATGGAGTTAAAGCATTCCAGTGATGGTCTTAAGTTCTTAACACATACAACAAAGTTCATGCCAAAATAACAGAAAATGAATTTGACTGGTATTGTAAAGGTACATTATTTGCTTGGTCAAGTGTGATCAAATGGCTTTGAGTATCTTACTGAGTAAAAAGAGAATGAACACTCAAATCATTTTCACGCAGCTTCGGGCCAGTGCTGTACCATCCAACCACATGTTCCTTGGCTAATAAAGGTAGCAAATAAACAATTATATGTCATAAAAATAAAGATTACATCCAATGAACCAATCCAGAAGAATTATACAAAAACTCATTGAAGAAAAGTGTAGGAAATTACCATTGATTCTTTTGAACATGCCGAACATTGCTTCATGGTAATTGTGATCAAGGAACCAGATGCTTGGATCTTTGTCATCCTCCTCAAAAGGCACTGTTAATTTTTTTTTTTTCATATGAGCAAAATTTATTTAGAATGAATAACTAATATGATATTTTTAAGATAGAGGCCACATTGAAATTGCCCATTGGACCAAAAGACAACCTTTTTCTTAACATAAACAGTACAATCTAGTGGACATCAATCCTATTCTTGCTAATCATCCAATGTACGACTTATATATTTCCAGAAAAAAAGTAAGAGGATAATTTAACAAATGAAAAGTGGAGTTTTAATGAACTAAACCTAGAACAAACCGCAAACTACTTCACTTTGTTTAAAAAAAACGCAATTAAGAAAACAACAGAGAAGAGGAAAAAATAAATACAAAGAGAAAATTTGGTCAAAGAAAGAAGAGAAGAGACCAGCATAGCTGTTGCAGACGTCGACAACTCCACGGTGCACGGAGCCAAGGAGTACTCCAACGACTCTCTTCCCCGAAACCCTAGCGACTCTATTGTAGTTGTCGACAATGCTAAGCAGCACCAACGGGTGCACCACCACCTTCTCAATCGATCTCGAAGAAACCTGTTGCGCCTTTATCACATCCATTTCTCTCTCTTTCACTCTCTCTATAGATTTCTACACCTCAGAGGTAGGCTTAGATAGAGGAGGTGAGCGGATCGGGAGAGCTCGTCTGTGGCAGAGATCGGGGTGCTTAGATTGGAGCAGAGGCTGCTTGAGGAAGGGGAAAGGAAGGAGGAGAAGCAATAATGGGCTAAGCCACTTCTCTGGATATAAATTACTAAGTTATTTTTATATTGGGCTATTTTTACTCTGTAGGTTTCGTTTCTTAATGAAATTGGTGGTATATACCACTTTTATCAAAAAAAAATATTGAGCTATTTTTTCAAACGAGCCCAATAGAATTTCAAACTGGGCTTTTTGGTGTTAATAGGCCTTCTAATTTAACGAGTGTGCAGTGCGCTCCTGTTAAGTAATTAGGCCTAATAATTCTTTACGGTGCTCATTCTACTTCGCTATATTTCTCACAGGCTGAATTAACAGTACAATATCAAAATATTCTGTGCTGATTACTCTGTAATATATTGTGTAACGGATTTAGATACGGACTGATCATTGTGAGAAAATAGCCGCGCCATTTAACTATTTAGAAAAATAGCCTCAAACTCTTACATTCAATGAATTTTCTTTTTACTTTTTAAGTCTTTATGGCGGACACAATAGGATGTTTCGTGTAACATGAGTTAATTGGCTTTCTGATGGGTCCTGAACTCCTGATAACCAATAATACATTCAGGGCCTGTTCGGCAACATGGGAATTTTGTGGGAATAGAAATTTTTAAGATGGGAATGGGAATTTCAAGTTGTCAAAACTAAAGTTATTTAACCCATGAAAAATTTTAGAATATAGGTGTTCGGCAAATGCATGGGAAATTTGTTTGGATGTTAATTTATTTTTATTTTTATGGAAGATGTAATACTACAATTAAACTATATTAAGTGTATTAATACTAATCACTGATTATGATTAATATAATTATATATATCAGATTCTAAAAAAATGTAAATGAGTGAATTGACTATACAATGCAAAGTAATATCAGAGTGAACTGACCACACACTGCAAAGTGATAAATGAGTGAATTGACCACACACTGCAAAGTGATAAATGAGTGAACTGACCACATACTGCAAAGTAATCCTTCTTTTAATTAATTAAACAAGTTAACTATATCTTTTAATTAATGAGCAAAATATACTGTATCTCAATTTTAAACAACTTTCAACTTTCAACAGTCAACAATTAATTACAAAGTCAATAAACTTTCAATTGTTTTTTATTTCCTCACAAGAGCCACGATATATGGGAAAAAAAACGGAGCTCTCACTGAATTGTTTTTTCCCTATAAAAACTGAAGAAGATGAGGGAAATAAACCTATATGAAATTTGAAATGGGAAATAAAAACTGACTGCCGAACGAGTAATAGGAAAAATTCCGGCCAATTTGCTTTTTCCAAAGAAAAACCCATGGGCATCGAGTCACTGAATAGGCCCTCAAGCAGTAGAAAATGAGGTAACGAGTCGGAGAAAAGAACCCCCAAGACCCGACATTTTTATGAATACCCAAAGTTAATTACAAATTAATAAATATACCCACTAATGTTGAGAATTTATAAAAATATCCATACCGGTCAGAAAATGACCGGTTTTAATTTTTTTTGGTACCGGCCATTTAATGGCTGGTACAATTTTTTTTTTTAGATGCTGAAATCTAACACTAAAAATTCAAATTTTTGTTATATATAATTAGCATTTTATATTAAAATACTAACTTAGTGTAATTTAACATAATTATTGTAATTTAGTGTAATTTATATAATTCAGCGTAATTTAACATAATTTCAAGTAATTTAGCGTATTTTAGTATAAATATGCTAATTATATATAAAAAAAAGTAATCTAACAAATATTAAAAAAAAATTGAATTTTTAGTGTTAGATTTCAGCATATTGCTATTCATAGTGTCTCTAACAAAAAAAAAAAATTGTACCGGCCATTAAATGGCTGGTACCAAAAAAAATTAAAACCGGCCATTTTCTGACCGGTATGGATATTTTTATAAATTCCCAACATTAGTGGGTATATTTATTAATTTGTAATTAACTTTGAATATTAATAAAATGTCGGCCCCAAGACTGACAATTCACAAACAATTAAATATCTCTCTGTGCGTTCTCCCGTGTTTGTTCCTGTTTTGAAATTTGAAGACCCCGTTTTTGAAGACACTTTCTGATCATATTTGATGAAATAAGTAAAAAATAAAGCGAATTTAAAGAGGAATAAATTAATCCATTATATATCCTTACCTATTCTCTCTCTTTTTCTTAAACAAACCTTTTATTACTGTTATGTTATTATTATTATCGTCATCGACATTCTCAACAAAATATCTTTATCATTATCATTGTTATTGTTATTATTAGTATTAGTATAATTATTATTATTATTATAATTATTTTTATTATTGTTGTTGTTGTTATTAGAACACTTTTTTTGCCTTGTTCATTTTCTCCTTACTAAAAAATTATTATAATTTCTTATGTGCTTATAGCTTTGTTAGTATTTTGGAAATATTTCTTTGTGCGGTGGTCATTAGGGCTCTGTATATTTATTATAAATATTTTTTTAGGTGTAAGGTCTAATAAAATATTTAATATTCATAAGAGATCTCAATCTAATTTTGAAACTTGTGACATACCATACGGAAAGCATTATCACAAATATTTTTTATAGTAAAGATGCAACGACAAAACAGATTCAAAATTTCACAGATGAAATTCACAGACACTGATTTTGAATGCAAAACTTTCAAAAATTTAGAGTTCATTCAATTCTATCTATAATCTGGGATTTTTCTAATGAGCGAAATTATGTAATATGTTTATTCAGATGGACTTGGTCCGAAATTTGACTAGATATTAAACAGTAAAACCGACCAAAAATAAACGGAGAATTTGGACCAATTGCTTTCTCTAGTGGAAGTCTTTCGTGTACAAATTTACAATCCCTATCCAGCTAATTTCAATGCAATTGCATGTGTTTGTGAATATCAAGGAAAGATCTTAAAAATATCATAATTCTTCTGTTTTCATAGTCTTTTTATTTGAAACAAAGATTATGCATAAAAATTTAATTCATTTTTTTAAATAATGGTGAGTTTCAAATTTGTAACCTCTCATATACAGAGTACATTGTTTTTAACCATTAAATTAAATACTTGTTCTTAACATAGCCCTTTTAAAGTGTCAAAAGCTTGTTAATCATGACAGAATAATTAAACAAGAAATTATAGTCAGTCTAGATAGTAATTACTATCTGATTAAGGAAATCACCACTTGCACTAAATAAAGCTTCAAATCCTACCGTTGGCCAGAGGGTTGACTAGATTTTTAATTTGGTGCAAGCTTGCTTCTAATCCAAAGCGTTGGCCAGAAAGTTGACTAGATTTCTTCTTTGGTGCAACCACAAACCACTGTTTTTTTATTAAAAAAAAATTAATTGTTTATGTGAAATTGAAATGTAAAACCCGTACCATTCGACAGATTTTTTTAGAAAAAAATACATATTTTAAAAAAAATGGAGAGATGATGAAAATTTTTAATATCATAGAAGGAACATGTATAGTTCATTTGAAAATTCGCTAAGAAATTACATATTTGATGCATTTTTGTGCATATGGTTTTCTTAGAGTTATCTTATATATTGGAGAGAGGAGAGGTCTTGCACGCAAAATGCAAAGCATAAAGGAATATTATCAAATATATGATTTCTTTAAAAATAATTTTTTTATGACTGTTGAATATATATCTTTACAAATATTTTTTTTTTTGTGACTGTCGAATATGTGATGTTGTGGTATGCAAAAAAAAAAAAATTGCACCAAATATGAAAATTCTTAGTGAATTTTTAAAAGAAACACACATTTGTTCTTTCATGCTATCGAAAATGTTTCTCTAAAAGTTTTCTATAAAAAGTATTTATGAGAACCAGTTTTTGATTTAGTGGCAAAGGCACATGGCTCTAATGTGAGAGGTCATAAATTTGAAACCCACAAAGTGAGAAAATCCTCTGTAATATAAATATGAGTTTGAATGAAGCTGGTAGGCTAGACCTCCACCTTTCATTTCCAAAAAAAGAAGTATTTATCATGAAAGGGGAGGTAACAGTTGGTTAGAAAAAAAGTTTTAAGATTGTTGGTTATCTAAAAGTCAAGAGTTCGATTCCCTCTAGTGGACTTCGTAGCTGCAAAAGTTTAAAAGAATAAATATTTATCAAGGTTCTAAATAGCATTTATAGCGTCGTAGCGGGAAAGCTAAAAAAAAAAGCTATAGCGAATAGCGGAAGCTATTCCAAATAGCGTTTTTTTTTTTTTTACATTTCGTATATTCAATATTTGTACTAAATATCAACATTATCTAAAGTCTCATAGAACAATAAATAACACCAAAGTAATTAAGAAATTATAATATTCATATTGAACCCGTACAAAGTCCAAATTGTGGTTCAAAATATCCATAGTAATATCATAAACTATCGATTTTTCCTATTAAAAATATCTTAAACATCATGATTCATGACATAATCTTTTTTTTTCTATTCGAATTTTAATTTCGGTTTGGACTTTTTTTCTATTCAAATTTCAATTTCTATTCCCAATTTCAAATTGATTTATCAGTAGCAAATAGCAACAAATTCAATTTCGGTTTGAGATTTTTTTTATCTTTATTTAAAACCAATATAAATTGCTTAAAAAAAACAAAAACAAAAATCATATTGTATAGCGCAAATAGCGCAAATAGCGGACCGCTATAGCACTATAGCGGCCGTAGCGCAAATAGCGCATTTTGATGTCATAGCGTAGCGTTTGGGGTCCAAAAACACTATAGCGCGCTATTTAGAACCCTGATATTTATCATGTTCTAAAAATAGAAAAGCTTTCTATTCGAATTCTCCACAGCAACCATTTCAATGTCATTAACTCACTTGAGATTTTAGATTTTTAAAAAAATCCAATATATTTATTTTCTTCTTGTGACAATTTGTCCAAACAAGCTTGGCCGCAAGTTTTGACCGACTACAGCGTCACTTTTTTGAAATAGAAAAGGAAATTTTTTTAAAAACGTACTATGCAAAATTTGCATATTCTACGAAGAGATATTGGTTCAATTTCGCATCGTAAGTGGTATCAATTTTTTTTTTTTAATTTAATGTATGTTCGAGGTTTATGTTTTGAAATATATACTTTGCAAAAAGTGATTTTTAAATAAATATTGTCAAATTAAGTATCTCTTATATAAAAAGAAAAGAAAAAATGTTAGAAAACTTTCTCATCTCCAAATTTGTACATTTAATGTATTTTAATATAGGATGTTTATAAAGGATCATGAATTCATATTAATAGAAGCAAATAGATTGGAATGGGTGATGTATTTCTACAATGAAAAAAAGTTATATGTATTGATAATAAATAAACTAACAACTAGAAACCATTCAAAGGCACTGTGGAATGTCATAATCTCTCTTACACGTTGCACAGGTAATCTTGCTGCATTTGGTATACCCATCCATTTGTTCCTTTTTTCAGGTTTGACTAGCTTATTTTCTCAGTCATGTATATTCATTTAGTCAATATTTTGTTAAATACAAATTTGTAAAATTACATGCAATACAAGCATTTCCAATTTAGCTGATGTTAGAAACCTAATTAAAAATGGTCTCAAAGACTCACAATCTCAGTAAACTCTAACAAATTAACACCTACATCACAATTAGTTACAGCAAAGAAACGTATTCATAAGACTTCTAGTACATGCACCATAATAGAAATTTTAAACCATTTTGCAATAGAGTGCCAAAAGTTATCAACAATGTCCGTTAGCACTCCCCTCTATTTTTACAATTTTTTGTCACAACGCCTACATTTTGACCTTAACAACAAAAGCAAAGCTCTAGCTTTAGTTTTAGCTCCTGAACTACATTGGCTTTGTATCAGAAACAAAAGTTGTGTTACCACGCCGGCATTGACGGCTTCACCGCGGGCCCACGATGACTCCCCGCACATTGCCAAAAGAACCGAAATTGCATATTCGCTTCCTTCATTTTCGGACGAAACCATAAAAATGTGTTCTACAAGGACTCTTATCAAACTATTATTTGCTATCTTTGCAAGGTATTTTTTGCCAATTTCCATTTCTAACAAGCAATCCAATATAGCCAATGCCTTTGGAGAGGCATTCTTCATAGTAGAAGTGTTTGACAAGTAGTTTACTAAACCATGTATGGCACCTCCTTTAATTGCAATTTCCCGGTTTATCTTTAAAGAACATAAACCATTTATTGCTTGGACAGCAGCATTAGATACCAGCATATCAGTTTTGCTGTCAAGGATAGAGACCAGTGATCGCATGACACGTGGCAATTGACCGATCGTAATGGCTAGTGCTTCGGTTGATATTGACGTGGCAATTGTCTCCAACAAGTGGCATAAGCTTATCTTGATTTTGGCATTCCCTTGACTAAGGAAGAGTACCAACGAAGCAAATTTAATGTCTTTTGTTAGAACATTGTTAAGAGAATCCAAATGGGTAGATGGTGAAAATGTTAAAAGACAATCAAGAGATAATTCGAGCAACTCTTGATTGCATAGTAATAAAGGAGCAGGAGATTGAAAAATTAGTTCTAGTAACAAAGAGAAGAACCCTAATTGGATCAAACAAGCCCGACCAACATCCGAATCCATCCATAAATTTCTGACCTTTTTAAGCACATCAACCTTTGATTCTGACGTGGCACTTTTCGATTGGAGGAGACGCTTGAGTGTTCTGAGAGACAATTCCATGTCACCGGCTGAACCTGAATTCGAACCGGGATCGGGTTGTTTTAGTTGGCAGTTCAGGCCGGGGCCTTTTAGGAGCCACTGTTCGATCAAATGCCGCAGAGTGTGGTTCGGCACAAGAGTCGTGTCATGCAGCTGTTGCATTGTGACCGGACACGTCAAGTGGCCTTCTTGGAGCCATTTTTGGATGCTAAACCGGTCGTAGGTCTGGCCGGTACACAATGTGACCGGGTCGGTGAAGAGGTCTAGGCTAATTGGGCACCTGAAGAGATGAGGAATGCTCATTTCCACCATTAATGGTTGATTCAGATAGATAGAGAGATATATATGCTGGATTTGTAAAATTGTAGTAGAGAGAATGACACTTTAAAGAAGATTGGCCAGGAAAATATGAGTTGATTGCTGTGTGTGTGTGAGAGAGAGAGAGAGAGAGAGAGAGAGAGAGAGAGAGATGTATAGCTTAAAGAAGTGAGCTGTCAGAGGGGAGTGGGTATGTAAGAGTATGTATAAGGACAGAGGTCAGAAAAGAGGAAAAGTCTCTTGATGGGACCAAGAGAGATCCTTTGCCATACACTTTTGCTTGGTATATGGCACAGTTGCACAGAGAGAGTAGATTAGACTAGCACAATGAGAGGGACAAGAGGGGTGTGTGTGTGTTTGTGTGTGTGGGGAGAGAGAGAGAGAAAGAGAGAGATGGTCAATATTTCTAGAGGCATTTTGAGTTGAAAATTAATTAGGTTCTGAAAAGAAATTGGAACCAAAAGAAGTACTTCCTCTATTTTTCAGTTTGCAAGTTGCAACTAGCAATACTATTCAAAAAGAAAGAAAACAAAAAATATGTGTTTGCTTCTTATTGTTCATAATTTTAACATTGTAGAACCAGACAAAAGAAGTAAATAAACAAAAATGTGCTTCTGAGTTCTGACTGAAATGCCCAACTGACCCCATTTTCAAGAGAAATTTGTGTTTGCCATGCTAGCTAGCAAGCACAAGAGACAGATGAATTAGTATGAAGCAAGGTTCTAAATAGCGTTTATAGCGTCGAAGCGGGAAGGTTAAAAAAAAAGCTATAGCGAATAGCGTTGCTATAGCGGAAGCTATTCCAAATAGCGTTTTTTTTTTTTACATTTCGTATATTCAATATTTGTACTAAATATCAACATTATCTAAGGTCTCATAGAACAATAAATAACACCAAAGTAATTAAGAAATTATAATATTCATATTGAACCCGCACAAAGTCCAAATTGCGGTTCAAAATACCCATAGCAATATCATAAACTATCGATTTTTTCTATTAAAAATATCTTAAGTATCATGAATTCATGACATGATCTATTTTTTTTTCTATTCAAATTTTAATTCCGGTTTGGACTTTTTTTCTATTCAAATTTCAATTTCTATTCCCAATTTCAAATTGATTTAATTGTAGCAAGTAGCAACAAATTCAATTTCGGTTTGAGATTTTTTTTATCTTTATTTAAAACCCATATAAATTGCTTAAAAATAAAAAATAAAAAAAACCCATATTGTATAGCGCAAATAGCGCATTTTGATGTCGTAGCGTAGCGTTTGGGGTCCAAAAACGCTATAGCGGCGCTATAGCGCGCTATTTAGAACACTGATATGAAGTGATGAAATTTTTCAGAAATGTAGGCTATAAAATAATAAAAGAGGGGTATTTTTGTCTTTTTTCCTCACGGAATAATAAGTAGAGAGAGGAAGTCACAAGACTAATGAGACTATGAGAGGGACAGCAGCTATTGGTCAGAGAATACCATAAATTGACTATACCAAATGTATTGCTTTGAACAAAATAATTGGTTTAAAAAACTATGTATTATTTTAAATTAGGAAAAAAAGGTCAAGAACAGTACAGTCATGGAATTTGTAAAGCCATACGTGTGCAAACTTCAATTTGTAAAATTGTACTCTTTAACGTAATAAATAATGTCGGAAACACAAGCAATTGTTTCAAGTTGAATGCCCTTCAAAAATGAAATTTTTATCCGTGGAGAAATAATTTGATATAGTGGTGGGATAGAAAATATTGACACCTAATTTTTAAATAATTAAATTATTTGCTTCATGACCAAACGATATTTGATTTAATTTGACATATGCATTATTAGAATAATTAAAAGTATCTTTCATGCAATATTAATAGACTTTTTTTTTAGAGGAAGACGAGGATCTAGTTTTCAAAATTTTCATATTTATAAAGAAACTTTTATTCGTAAATCTTCTATTTGATTCTCGTAAAATTAATTAATAGACATAGTATTATAATTGATATAGAATATATTTTTGGCACCTTAAAACATTTCCAATAAATAAATATGTATATAGTGTCCGTTAGTGAAACTGTGAGTGTTTCATAAATTTAGGGGGGGCTCCTCGAGCCAACAACCTGACATGTAAATATTACTTGAATATTTAGGTAAAATAGATGATGGCTAGAAAAGTTGTGGTAGGGTTTTGCACCCATTAGAGCTAGCAACAGATCTCAAATTAAGGAGATCATGTCACTTTAGCAATATATTTCTAGGAATTTGGACAGAGTGGAGGATGCAACCAATCTCAATAAAAAGAAAGAAGAAGAAAATAGCATTATTATTTTAAAAGCTAGTCTATTCAACAATAGAGAATTAGAGAGCTAGCACTAGCATTCAATTTTAACAGTGGGTTACAACTCATGAGTTTTGACCAAAGCCAGAAAAATGTGGAGGCGCCAAATCTCTTGGAACAATCACTAATCTCATTTATACAAGAGTAGGATTAAAATTTTCTATTGTTTTAATTTTACATTTTATATTTTTATTGCTGTTTTTAATTTCAAACAGTCGATTCAATCTGCTTAACATGACCTTCATATTAAAATATGCTCGGACATTACATTTTATTTTTTTTTTGGAATTTTTTTACTATTGTTTAGATAGATACAAAAATCATTGTTTTTGGATGATCTAAAATATTGTGAAAAACACAGTGACTTTGTATGTATGTAAAAAAAGTACAAACAAAAATCCCAAAGAAAAAAATATATAAAATTTGATCTCCAAGCACATTTTACTATAGAGATCATGTTGAGTAATTCGAATCAACTGTTTAAATTTTGAAAACGAAAATAAATAATGTGAGACATAGTTGGATCACGACAATAATGGAACATTTCTCTACTATTTATACAATTAGAGTAATTTGTATTCTAATTGTATGAAAAACACAGTGACTTTGTATGTATGTAAAAAAGTAGAAACAAAAATCCCAAAGAAAAAAATATATAAAATTTGATCTCCAAGCACATTTTACTATAGAGATCATGTTGAGTAATTCGAATCAACTGTTTAAATTTTGAAAACGAAAATAAATAATGTGAGACATAGTTGGATCACGACAATAATGGAACATTTCTCTACTATTTATACAATTAGAGTAATTTGTATTCTAATTGTATGACATGAGAAGAATATTAATGTTTAGTTTAGTGACTAAATTCGTATGAGAGGTTGCATACTTGTATGTTTGAAATTCAAAATTATTTATAAATATTTAAATGTGAAACGCTTGTTTTTTCTATTTATCAAAGATAGTTCGTCGACGACTATATATGTATGAATCTCTACAGCTCTACATAGAGATGAAAGTTTAACTTGTAATTTTTTTTCAAAAAAAAATGTAAAACATGAGATAAAGTCCAAAAGACCACAGGAAATCAAAATATAAATTTGAATCGCACACTAAAACCGACATCTTATTCATCTTATTCATCTTATTCGGGGTAAAGATTATTGTGTCAAGCAGTGTTATCTTATCAAAATGTCTTATTCTTGTTTTAAAACTATATGTACCAAATACTTACGGTAATCATATGATTTATATGAGTTTCTTCATTAAAGTTATATATACTTGCCATTTTCACAAACAATATTTGCTGAATGCATGATCTCTTACAACCAAAATTCTTTACAATTCTTTTTAAAAGTAATTTATATAAACACAAAAAATGTTTATACATTTTAACTGAATATTAGTGATGTGACGATTTAAAATATTGATAATAAATATTTATACAAAACTATTATGTAGTAAGGGCTTGTTCGGCGGACGGAGGGGAACGGAAATGAGAATGGGATTGAAAATTTTTTGAACTGCCGATTACTGTGCGCGTGGGACAGAATTCGCGAAGTCTGAGTGAATTTTTTTTCCCATGCGCACAGTAATGAGCCAAACAGCCCTAAACCAATCAAATTCATCTGGCATGTTGAGCAAATTCTTTGTTTAAATCTTTCTGACCTGATGAAGCTTTTGAAATTTGAAACAAACGACAAAGAGAAATTAACAAAGTCATATATATGGATAAACAACATTAAAGCAATGCTTGGATCGCTTCTGTATAAATTAAATGACAAAAAATAATGTCAATTTTCAACCATAATACATCATGAATGAACACACAAGCAAGGATTATAGACGAACTTTTTTTTTAAAAAGATTGGTAGAGACAACCAAGTATGCATGAAATTAAATATGTTTACAACTACACAACCCTAAAACAATAAATTAAAAATGTTTTATACTAATCTCTTAATATCAACGACCCTGACCCACTACCATGCATGGTCTCGTAAGAGCCCTTACAAGTTACAAAACAGTAAACATAATCTCAACTCCTCAATAATTCTACTTGCTAGCAGCTCATGTGCAATCTCCAATTCTCCATCACTGGACCTTTGACTGCCAGATCTTTTGCGTCAATAACAGACTGCAGTATGTGTGGCGAGTCAATAAAATTTGTCATATAATTATAAAGGAAAGGGAAAGAAGAAGAGCGAATAAGTCACCATAAAAGTTTACTTTATCTACATCCCGATTTGGTCACGACAAATATTGCTGAATTTACATATTGAATTCACCAAGTCTCCTTTCCGTATCCTTCCGATTTTGTTGTTTCGAAGCAGGTATACAAATCCGATCAAGTTGGATCTCACTGTGTTTTCCTTTTCTTCCCCTCCTTGTTATGTAATGATCGAGTTATGGAGGACAGTCAATACTCTTTTAGGCATCATTTTTGGTATTATTGTATGAATGGTGTTTATCAGGGATACGCCACACATAAGGAAACAAATATATGCACCTCACAGGATCAGATTCAAAGAAAATTATGAGTCAACTAAAGAAGAGAATTAGATGGTGATGGCTTGAAAGAACGAATGGTGTTGTTCCGGATAAGCCCAAATACAAACTTAATTAGAAAGTGACCTTTCTCATTCTTTGTCATACGCTGTCGTTTTCAAAACATGCCAAAAATTAGATTAGACTGCAATCATTTAATTAGCATCAAAAGTTCCTTGGCGATTAGATTATTTCTATTCGGGTTAATTGGAAAAGAACTTAAAAGAGTCTTGCTCATACTAGCACCGATCGGTTATGGTTTTCAATTTTATGTTAATCTATTATACTTGGAGTAGAATTACAGTATTGTTAAGTTAATTAATTTTTTAATGAGTTTAATTGTAAAATTTACTAGAATGATTTCAAATGATAGATTCAAACTGTTGAAACCTATCTAGTTAAAGAGTAATGTGTTTACATGTTAAATTTATAATTTTTTGAATTAATTTGACATAAAGTCAGTGGTAAAAAAAGTTTATAAATTAATTTATACTTGTATCAAATTAATTTGAAAATTTACAAATTTGTTAGTGAACGCATCTCTCGTAAGTAGATTTTTAACAATTTGAATTCGTAGTTTGAAGTTAATCTAATAGATTTGAAATCAAGCTCACGAAAGAGCTTAAGCTCACAAAAGAACATTCTATCGAAGTGGCTTCAAACCTATCATAATGGCTTCAAACGATGAATCCAAACAGTTGAAACCAATCTACTTAACGAGTGATGCGTTTATATATAAAAATTTTAAATTTTCAAATTAATTTCGTATGAAGTCGAGCAGTCAACAAAAAAGGTTTATAGATTAAATTTAGTACATTCATTTATTCATTTTTTTTAATCCTTAACTTTATACTAAATTAATTCAAAATTTTATAAATTTGAATGTAAATGTATCACTTTTGAAGTAGATCAGTTTTAACAGTTTGAATTCGTCATTTGAAATTAATTCGATAGATTTTAGAATTAAGCTTATCAAATAGCTTGATAAGGTTAATAACACCCTAGTTCAACTATCTACTTTTATACTTATTTCATATATGGACAAGAGCGAGTAGTGAGTTTTTTTTAGTAAATGTTAGAGGTCAAGCCATCCAACTATTTAATATTCACAAGAGATTCTTTCATTCGGATTTCGAACCTGCGACCTCTCATATGGAAGGTATTGTCTTTGTTACTATACCAAATACTAATTTTCAAAACGAGCAGTGAGTTAGAGCATCTTGATATGTGGTTTTCAATTTATTGCCCATGTTCAAATTAAAAGATCCCGTAAATTCTAAGCATGTTCAAGTTCTTTATTGCCCATGTTTTGAATAACTTCACGAGGTGAGGTACCTGAGAGGATACTCACTCCTCTTTAGGGGTGTCAAAAAAGCCCGTAGCTCGTGGCTCGATCGCGACTCGCACCTAACTCGTTCGCTAACAGCTCGCTCGTTACTGGACCGAGCTGTTAACGAGCCAGCTCACCACTAACTCAGTCCAGAACGAGCTAGCTCGGCTAGGCATTAATTTGTAAATTTTTATGAATTTGTGTACATTTTATACTGTCCAGCTAGGTCTGGCTCGGTTCAGCTCAGTTAAAACAAGATCCAACCAGACCCAGCTCGTCAGCTCGCGAACCAGCTTGGTCTGGC
Organism: Carex kokanica; assembly: GCA_025461125.1. Classification (NCBI taxonomy): domain Eukaryota; kingdom Viridiplantae; phylum Streptophyta; class Magnoliopsida; order Poales; family Cyperaceae; genus Carex; species Carex kokanica. The sequence goes on from JAJGRX010001263.1 coordinate 194,409, forward strand.
TCGTCACGAGTTCGAGCTGAGATTTTAGTCCGGATGTTCTAGATCTAGCTCGCTCGGTAAAAGCTCGATCCAGAATTAACGAGCTGGGTTAGGGCCCTACTCCTCTTCAAGTGATCCCTATATATATTTTTTTTCTAATGTAAAACATTTTAGCTCTCTCGTCAAATTTATTCGGCTTTCCTCAATTTTATTTTTTAACTCTGCATTATAAATTATGTCTATTTGAAATATAGAAGATTCGCTTAAAAAGTCGTGTCAGATAAAATCCGATTATTGTCCTCGATCTGAATTCCAACGGTGCCACGTGAGAACTAGTATCTCTTTAATCATAATTTGCATGCCTCACTTGATCGATCAATTCAAAAGGCATTTTATGAACTTATTTTTTTTTTAAAGAAAGGGGGACACTACGGCGTCACTTGTTTACAACAGAAGGTTGCTTAAATTAAAGCGCCTGTTCTATGCTTCTGTTGCATTTTCTACGCAAAAGCATGCATTCTTACATGCCTCTTGAAATTAAAATACTTAATTTTTGGATTTATCGATTTAATTTTTGTTAATTACGTGTTTCTTACAATCTCAATTCATCCAGCGGCGGATGGTATTGAGAGAAAACTAAGCTAAGTTCACTTATAAATTGTAAATTTATAAATTTATTTTATTGAATTTTGTAATATATATTAGAGTGAGGCTATGATGCTATGCATAGCACCAATGGCTAGTGTACTACGGCTCAATATGGTACTTTTTAAAATCCTAACGGTCGATCCGAACCGTTCAATGTGATATCCATATGAATATGTACTTGCAAACTAAATTTTATATTTTTTTGAATTTTTTTACTAGTTTTTTAGATAGGTAGAAAAATCAGTGTTTTCTGAAAATTCTGGACCATCAAAATTCTACCTATCTAAAAAAATAGTAAAAAAATTCAAAAAAATATAAAATTTAGTTTGCAAGCACATATTCATATGGTTATCACATTGAACGGTTCGGATCGACCGTTAGGATTTTAAAAAGTACTATATTGAGCCGTAGTACACTAGTCATCCGTGCTATGCATAGCACCATAGCCTCACTCTATATATTATATGTAGAGTAGAACTAGGGTGTGATGTGCTCATCAAACTCTTTGGTGAGCACAACTCTATATAAACTATCGGATTCACTTCAAACGAGATGAATCCAACCGTTGAAACCGATGTACTTTACGAGTGATGCACGTATATGCAAAATTTTGAATTTTTTGAATTCATTTAGTCTCAAGTCAAGTGGTCAAAATTGATAAAAAAAAATGAATGATCCAAAATGAAGTTGTTTTAATGCATTCAAAAAATTCTCAATTTTGACCACTTGACTTGAGACTAAATGAATTCAAAAAATTCAAAATTTTGCATGTACGCACATCACTCGTAAAGTACATCGGTTTCAACGGTTGGATTCATCTCGTTTGAAGTGAATTCAATAATTTATGTAGAGTTGTGCTCATGAAAGAGTTTGGTGAGCACATCACACCCTAGTTCTACTCTTATATGTATATATACTTCTCAATCTCTTTTATAAAATAAAATAAAATCATATATATATTTTTAATATTCCAAATTTTTTTTTACAGTTCCGCTTCTGAATTCACCTATAAAACATTATGCATGATCCAACTTCTATTTAACATATAAAGTTATAATTTTTTTTGAGAGAACATATAAAATTATAAATGTTTACAGTTAACATCTGAATACCGACAATATCTGAAATTCGTGAGTGTGTGTGTGTATATATATCTCACCGGTGGCTCTATAAAAATATCACGAGTAACTTTGGAGTAGTGTGGTTTTGGTTGTAGTAGAGGCATTTTGTTATTTCTAATTTTTATATCCAAATAACGTTGTCAAAATCGTTAATTTTTTTAAGATCAAATAACAAATTAACAATTAGATCGTTATGATTAATTCACGAGGGATCCTTTGAAATAAAAGTGGATGAATTTATAATTAAAATATATTTTGACCGAAATCTATATGCTTATAGATTACATAACGACATAACGTAGATAGCTCAGGTAGTGTTTAGTCTATATTAACAATTTATTATTCTTTTAAGAAAGATAATTCCTTTCCTTCTTTCTAAAAATATTTTTGCTTCTTTTACTTACTGTAATTATTTTTTTACACATTTTTCTTTTCTTTCCATGCAATGTTGTCACCGTCATAAATCCACTTTTCTAGAAGATTAAAAGAGGAAGGAAATATTGGGTGAAGATGGGGTTGAATTTTAAAAATGGACTTGCACCCGAATTTTTGAACTACTTTTTATCCAAATCAGAAAGGAACAAAAGAAGGGGAGAGCTGTAAAATTTGACCATGTGTTGGCGGTCAAATGTAAAATTTGAAAACATTAGGATATTACTAACGCACGCCCGTGCGGTCGTGCGGCGGTAGGAATGAAAATTGAGGTCCACCGTCCACCGCATATCGTCTAGCATTTTGATATTTCTTCTTTGTTTTCGAATATTTTTTTTCAGATTTTTTCACCAAAAAGTTGGAGGCGAATTTTGATTCTTGATGAAAGGCCGACATTATTGTTCCGTGTTATGTGGTCAAGAAAATTGTGATTGAGAACTGAATAAATTATTGTAGTATAATTTTATAATATAAAAAAAAAACTTATATATTTATAAAAAGAGAAATTATTTTGTCCTTTTTTTAGTTTTCTAGGAAATTTTCAATCCATTTTTTTTTTCTAGATTTCATAATTTTTCTTTATTGCCGAACTCAATTTTCATTTTTATATTTTTCCACACACATTTGTAACATTAGGAATAAATACTTTATAAATTATATATAAATACTTGCACACAAATCAATATTTACATTACATTACATTACAAAGAGAACGTTTATTAATTTATTTTTCTCATTACCCATTCATCTTTTGCACGTTTTCAAAGGAGAGTTTTTTCCTCCATTCAATTGTTCTCATATATCTGACGATATTTATAAAATTTTGTAAATCTAAAACTACAAACTTCTTGTATTCGATTTTCTCTTTCAAATGAAGTGCATATTGAAGTACATTCGGATTCTATTTGCTCCACTGGTTTTTTCTTCTTCTTGATATACTATGTATAAAGACTTAATACTCTAGATATAAATACTTGAAATCTTAAGCATTCAGACTTAAAAGTTTAAATATAAGACTTCCGAGTGTATAGGTACGTAAATATTTGATACGCTTGATATGCTATGTATAAATAGTTGAATTTAAGGTGAAAAGTTTAAAATCAATATATTTTTTTAATATTTTACGCTAGTTAGTTCTACTTTTGATGTAGAGCATTCATAGAATATTCCAATTCAAATTATAGCCCAATTAGTACAAAGCCTACGGGTGAAAACGGTATGGATAATATCCGATTTGTATTCAATCTGTATTCGAAAAATTAGATGTGGATATCCGATATCCGAATATCCGTGTGGATATGGATACTGATATGGTTTTACGTTTCAATTATCCGTGTCCGAATAGTAGATATATATCATATATTTTAATATATATTATGAAAAAATATTGTTATTCACCATTAAAATTAGATAAATATTATAAACTTTGGTATTTTTAATATTATTTTAATAAATATCCGATCCGATCCAAATCCGTATCCGAAAAATTAAAAAGGAATATGAATATAGTTTTACCACTACCCGCTCCGTATTCGCTCCGTTTTCACCCTAGCACCAGCTGTACAATCTATATACAAAATTTACATGTTCAATTTAAAAAAAAATAGTATAAAGCTGTTTTTTAGCTTGACAAATATAAAACTATCTACTTTAAAGAAAAGATAGGCTAATAAAATTGTTTTTTATATTTATAGATTTTAAAATCAAAACAGATAATATTGTCCAACATACCTCATTATATAATTATATAATAGTATGCACTTGCCATTATTTTTTATCTTTTGGTTTAGACCAGCACAAAATAATGAGAGAGACTCGGAGAGAGGGGTCAACAATTTTGATTTACTAGAGAGATCTTTAGGAGACTGAAAAAACAGAGATACTACAATTATTCTAAATTCTAAATCCATAATTTCTCAAATCGATTGGTCAAATTAATCCGATTTAGACTTGCATCCCCCCTATGAGGCTATGACTACTCTATAAACTCACCTTTTAAGGGCCCTCAATACAACTTTTACATGCTCTCAAATACACAATTATTACATAATTCACACTCAATACTACAGAAGGCACGCTCAACTATTACAAAATGCACACTAAATAACTTATTACATAATATGCCATTTCTTTACAAAATAAGATCCAATAAACGAAATTCTTATTCATATCCTAAAAAAAGACAAAATTTCAAACATAATTTGGAATTTCCGAAATTCCAAAGCGTGCCTCTACCGCTGGCAAGTGGTACAGGGGTGCATATTGTTGTCAATGCCAGCGGTACCATTTTTTTTATAAGTATTTATTTTGCTCCGAGAGAGAGAATGATTGGAATTCTTTTGCATCGGTGCTTAATCAATATTTTGCAATGAAACATCGATTCACTTGTACTGGGATTAGCCAGGGTATAAAATATCAGCGTGTCGTCCATGTTTTTGCAATAGAACATTGATACATTGTTTCCAAATTTTAAACAATCTTAACTTTTGGTAGGAAACTCTGATTTGAGCGTTTGACCACTATTCAAAAAGCTCGCGAAGAGACGGAGAGCATGGTATCTCAGGCATAGCCCATAATATCAAACATATAAAAATTGCAAAAAAAAAAACATTGTTTAGAGCCTCCAAAATTCAGTTAAAGTTTCTGATTCTACGGTCCATTAATTATTTATTAAGAAATTTTATTTAAAAAATTACAAAGTCAACAAATAAATTAACGATACATGTTCTAACTATATTTTTAATTTTGTTTGAGAAGTTAGGAAAAAAAAAAAAAAGTACCACTGGTATAGGAGGGAAATAGTACCAGCAGAGGCGCACATCAGCTGTTGAACTTAAATTATATTAGGCCCACTGATACTGGACCGAATCACCAACAAGCCCATATATCATTCCTAACCGAAAATAATTTTACTTTGGTGCCTTTCCAATTTTATTTTAATTATTTTTCTGTGCATGAAATATATAAGCAGTTAGGATCAACTATCGTTTTCCTCTAATCTATGTATGACAGAGAAAATAAAAATAAAAATATTATTTTTGGAATTGATATATTATGAATTCTTTCATATTTCAAATACTGAATAATTTGCCAAAATTAACAACAAAATCATATTGAACCGTGTGTTTTACGTACGTATATTTTTCGTGGAAGGGCCACATAAAATCAGAGGAACACTTATCCCTCCTTGGCCAAAAAATAATCATAATTTTTCTTCTATTAATATTTTTTTTTAAATATATAACAATATACTTAAGATACGAAAAAATTAAATCTCAACCTTAAATTGTTCTTCAATAAATACTTTCTGCTTTTTCCAGAAAAAAATACAAGAATATATTAATATTCAAAATAATCATAAAATTCTGTCCCCCCTACTAAATATCTTGACTCAGCTACTTTATATTTCTTATCTAATGCGCTTCGTACATCTTTGAATTTTTTTTTTTATCATGACAGAGTATAATTGAAGACTCCAGGCAATCAATTATATTTGTAGCTATCATTACCGGATACATTTGTAGTTTCTGTTTTCTGTGAGCAAATTAAACAGGAAAATATTATAAAACAATTAAAATTTAATAATCAAATATGGCTTCTGTGATCCAACCCCCACAACCCCCCATCATTTTCTCCCATTCAAAATTCCAAAAGCTATCTTATCAAAATCTTTTTTGGGGCCCAAGTCCAACTCCCGGCACTACGCAAGATTAATTGCTTCCGACATTTTTATTAATATCCAACATTAAATAGAAATTAATAAATATATCCAGCTTAGCTGGGTTTTATTAAAAATGTCCAAACCGGCCATTTAATGACCTACCCCAATTTTTTTTTCCAAACCAGCCATTTAATGGCTGGTCCTCAATTTTTCTTTTAGAGATTATGAAAAGCAAGATGCTAAAATCTAATAATAAAATTCGAATTTTTATTTAATATTTGTTAGATTACTTCTTTTGATGTATAATTAGCATATTTATACTAAAATACACTAAATTATTTGAAATTATGTTAAATTATGCTGAATTACACTAAATTACGTTAAATTATGCTAAATTATGTTAAATTACGCTAATTATAATGAAATACGGTAAATTACGCTAAATTACATGTGAATAGGGACGATATCTTCACTGAGAAGGTGAAAAATGACGACGAAACTTCAAACGGTCATAAAATGGCACTCAAGTGTCCAATTTCAGCAAATGACCACTTTTCGAAAGTTTGCAAAAATACGCATGCGTCAGTGACGGCTATGCCGTTTTTCAAAATTTAGAATTGCCAAAAAAAACAAACGGAAGAGCCTCAAAACTTGAGTTGAAGTTTCCGATTAATTTTCATTTCTATTATTCGATTTAAGTAGCTCAGTAAATTAGTTACATAATGAACTTGTAGAATACCAATTTTTACTATTTTTAGAATTTTTTTACTAGTTTTTATGATTTATGAAAGATGGCACAAAATCGGCCTAATTTAGCGTAATTTTGTGTAGTTTAGCATAATTTAGCATATTTCATTATAATTAGCTTAATTTGCATACTTTAGCGTAATTTACCGTAATTTAGTATAATTGACCGTAATTTAACATAATTTCAAGTAATTTAGTGTATTTTAGTATAAATATGCTAATTATACATCAAAAGAAGTAATCTAACAAATATTAAATAAAAATTTGAATTTTTATTGTTAGATTTTAGCATCTTGCTCTTCATAATCTCTAAAAAAAAAAATTGAGGACCGGCCATTTAATGGCCGGTTTGGAATAAAAATAGGGGCCCGGCCATTAAATGGCCGGTTTGGACAATTTTAACAAAATCCAGCTAAGCTGAGTATATTTATTAATTTCTATTTAATGTTGGATATTATAAAAATGTTGGAATTGCTTGGGTACCCACTTTTAAAATAACATTACCATCTAATAGTACTGCTAACAGTTCATTAGAGTTTTTAATTTTTGCAAAATTTTAATGTCATAAATTACCATAATTTTTCTCTTTACCAATGCTTAAAAATGTAAAATCTAAACATCTCATAGAGCGAGATATATCGAGATAAAAAAAATATAATTTTGGAGTTCAGTACATACAAAACCAAAAGTTAATAAAATGGAATCAATGTGCAATGTTATTAGCGTAAGTTAATTTTTTGTACTTTTTTTTGAAAGCTTGGTAGAGGTTACCATTAATGTAATTTTTTGTACTTTGATAACTTGAAGAGTTTAAAGTTTGGTCTAAAACTCTAAATTCATTTTTTCCAGGAATATTCAAGAATTTTTATTAGTTCTGAATTCAAATTTTGGGTAATATTGTGGACCTGTAGCTAATTTTACAAGGAAATACTTACAAAAAAACTACTAAAGGGTTAGTTATGAATTTTGGTTGTTTATCAGGGTATGCAAACATTATGGGAAGAAATTTCGAGTAAAAAAAAAGGAGAAGAGAAGTTGAATGAATGATGGATTGATAAACAAAAGAAAAGAACAGTAGCAACAACAACTCAAAAGAGAAGCAAAAAGGAATTAGATTTGAAAAAGCTTGTTTAAGAAATCATTAAACAAGACACTTTTCATCTTTCCACCATTAAGCACAAACAAAAGTTCCCATATCGTTCTCCTACCAAATCGAAAACTATCCCCCCACCTTCGCCGAACGCCATTTCTTTAATCGCAATCGCAAATCTCTCCTCTTGTAAAGGAAAACGCCATGTGGGGTACTCTCTCTCTCTCTCTATCTCTCTATCATCATCCCTACAACCTCTCGTGTGTTCCGACACACATACACAGAGAGAGAAAAAGACTCTCTGTCATACCTTTAGAGAGAGAGAGAGAGAGAGAGAAGGGTTTTGGGTGAGGAAGAAAAATGGCTAAAGAAACAGAGTACTACGATATCTTAGGCGTTGTCTCAACTGCATCAGAAGAGGAAATCAGAAAGGCGTACTATCTCAAGGTATGGCTATGATCCTTCAAAAAATGTTTATGCTATGAAAAATATTCATTTTTATGGCCATAGGGATATTCTGGGTATTTTGTAGATTAGTTCATAGTTCCAATTTTCTCTTTTTTGAGGTTTTTCTATTTGGCATGTTAAATGGGGTGCACTATTGCTTGCTCAAGCCTGGAAATTTGCCAAAAATAACATGAACAATTACAGAAGTTCATGCTCGATTGGTTAAATATAGAAATCACTTTCAGTTATAATTATGCATAGACAGTTTCTAATTACAATAAGCTATCCTTTTGCGCAAGATAATATAATATGCCGTAATTGCAGTTTTGGAATTAGAATAAAAGTAATATTCTTTTATTGGTTAGGCAAGACAAGTTCATCCTGATAAAAACCCGAATGATCCCCAAGCAGCTGAGAGATTTCAGGTACTGGGAGAAGCATATCAGGTCTTGAGTGACCCGGTACAGAGAAAGGCTTATGATGGCTTCGGTAAAAACTGCATATCTCGGTAAAATTCTATCTTTTTTTTGCATGCTATTTTTTTGAAGTACCAATTCAAGTATTGTGCCATTGCCTATGCATGAACTACCCATTTATACAGGTCCAATTTGGCACCTGGCATCAGTAGTACCTTGGTTTCAAACAAGATTGTATTGATTGGTACTGATATAATTGCATCAGGTGTGATACCAGTATAGTTGGTATGGGTCAACTTTGTTTTTACGACTCAATTTCTGTAAAATGTTATCTATTACTCAATTGAGCTGATAACATAATTGATATAATGTATATCTAGGGAGAATATGTTGGATGGAGCAGTGGTATTTACACTTCTATTTGGAAGTGACCTTTTTGAAGATTATATTGGCAATTTAGCAATGGCTGTCATGGCTTCCTCTGAGATGGCAAGCGACTCTGACAATTCTGAAAAGCTACAAGACAGGCTTAAGGTATTAATACAACAACAAAAACCAAGCCTTTAGTCCCAAACAAGTTGGGGTAGGCTAGAAATGAAACCCAATCATAAAAATAAAGTCAAGGTACTAATCTGATTTAAATATAATAATTATCTTTGGGTGCTATTATTTTTCTCATATTTACAAAAGGGTTCTAAGCTCCCTGTATACACAATAACTTTCTTATAGTTCACATAGTTCTCAACCTTTTAGGATAGCAATATAAGGTGAAATATCTTGTAAATATTAAATTAGTAGGGTACCCTTTTATGTGTAAGTGAAAGGAAGAAATTGTTCCCAATATCAATTTATTGTCAGATTTTGAGTCTAATTTATTAACAACTCTGTTGTGAAATATAATGATATTTTGCAACTACAATTGTATTTTCATTGGGATCTTTTATTTGTCTACCAATTATGTTCACAAATTATCTTCTTAATTAAGAAGAGAACCAAGAAAAAAGAGTTGCTTTACCCCCTTGTAACAATTAAACTAAGTTAAGAAGGGTTATGGATAGTTTGAGAGTTGTTTACCTTTTCCTTGTATAGTTTTAATTTGTTTAATTATTATTTAGGTCGTACAAAGAGAGAGGGAAGAAAAACTAGCAAGATTTTTAAGAGAATTTCTTAACCAATTTGTGCGTGGTGACAAGGAAGGGTTTATTAATCGTGCTGAAGCTGAAGCAAGGCGACTTTCTAATACTGGTAGATTCCTGTAATTTCAATTTGGAGTTGATGTAATTATTTGTCATCCATTTCATATTAATATGAGAATTAACTTTTTTCCTGATACTTTTTTTTTGTTCATATACTTTTTCATAGCATCTGGCCTTGATATTTTGCGAACCATTGGGTATGTCTATTCAAGACAATCTGCAAAAGAACTCGGAAAAAAGGCGATGTACCTAGGGGTGCCATTTCTAGCCGAGTGGGTAAGGAACAAGGGGCACCATTGGAAATCTCAAATAACAGCAGCTAAAGGTATATACATTAATGTGTTTTTCAGCCTTTCAACACTATATTGTCAAGTTATTAACAAAATAAATAACATTGGTTTTAGGAGCATTGCAATTGCTGCAGTTGCAAGAAGACGTGTGTAGACAAACAAACAAAGAGGGCAGTGGGTTGGAAAGAGAAGTTGATTTACAAATGCGCATGAATAAGGAGTTGATGATGAATTCTCTGTGGAAGCTTAATGTCGTAGATATTGAGGTTACTCTTCTCCATGTGTGCCAAATGGTATATATGACATTTTATGTTCTTTTTTTTTTTTAAAATTGGCGCCTTGTGTTAATTTACCAAAAGTTGTTTTTTAACTTTATTATGACAACTTAAATATTAATATTAAAAAAATGGGCACTGTGGGAACCATATTTTTTTGGGTATCTTAGGTATCTTCATCTTAATTTCAGTATTCCCTGAATTTGTTGATAGGTCTTGCAAGAGAGCAACGTGAAGAGAGAGGATTTGAAGGCGCGTGCTTTAGCTTTGAAAATTCTAGGGAATATATTTCAGGTATGGTACAACTGAGCACTGGGGCATATATATACAAATAGTGTTAATTTTGAGGTGGTATGTAAAAGAATGTTTTTCCTTGGCAGAGGGAAAAGCAGGCACTGCCAGGTGGAACATCGAAGCAGAACATTCTAGAAGATGACAATGATGCCAGTTCTGATACCAGTTCAGAGGATGAGGCACCTCGCAATCTGTCTTATCGAACCCCTCACTATACTCAGGCAAGTAATATTTAGTTAAAAAACAAGAAATCTTATAACTGCGACCCTGTTTGTTGTAAGTCTTACTGAAAACGTACTCTTTTAAGATCTTATTTTTATTTCAGGTTCACCAATAATTATTTCCTTAAAAATCAGACAGTACTAATACTTTTGTTGCCTGATGCAGGGAATTGGAAGACTGTTTAGATGCCTCTGCAACCCAGCCTATGATGTAGATGATGATTTTGAACCTCCTCAAACCCAAAAGAAACCTTGAAATTTATGTTTGTATTCCAAAGCTATCTCCTCTGTAGATTGTTCTTCACCATAATGGTCTCTATTTGCATTTTTCCAATTAACCCTTCACTCGAGATGTCACTGTAACTGATTTGTTTGTTGATGTACAATAGATCATCATACCATATTACCATCTTTGTTTACTGTTGTTATTTTATATATATATGTAAAATAGTGTTTATCGATTCTTTTTCTTGCACATTTATTCTTCCTTTGGTTTACTTCTTTTATGAAGGCCTACCAATGATTGCAAGAGTCTTAACATCGGCATGGAAGCATGAAAAAACTAGGACTCGATTTTCCTGAACTTCTGGTTTTCTACACATAATAGAAATGATCTACGGCAATATAAAAAAAATTGAGGGACTCATATGCAGGTAGCAAAAACAGTTAATAATGATGTTTCATGTCTTACGTTCCTTTCATGGAGAGCATTAGCACGGAGGTCACAATTATGTACAACAATTAGTGACATGATGCTTCACAGCCTGGAACTGGCACACTTATTGAATGTCAATTTACAATTTCGACCCTTCCAGACTCAGCTTATTTTCAGAATTTACACCATATTGCTTCCACTTAGCATCTTTCCAAAGAAACCCCCGAAAGAGAAGAAATTGTTCTTAGCCAAACCGGTACTGGCAGCCTGCTCTTGCGCAACCTTAGTAGGTGTTGCAGTGTTAGATGGCACATTTTTCACATTGAGCATGATGGTTTGACCGATTTCCTTTCGTACTGCATCGATAGTAGTCGGGTTCACGGGTTTGCCGGATGGGTCCCGCACATAAAACACATTCATGGCTTGTTCTCCCACCGTCGCCACGTCAGCCCTAGTGACAGTCAGACCATGCTCACGCAAGACCCGAGTAACATCAGAGAGGAGCCCAACTCTGTCCCTACCACATAGCTCCAGACTGAATCCCTGTTTTAGTTGGAGAACACGACAAAAAATCAGAATGAATTAATTACACAAACTACACTCGGCTCAGTATAACTTCTTTCTGACTTGGACACAAATTTTGGGTTTTTTTACACCTGGCCAGGTTGATTTGCTGGTGATGACAGGTTTTATAATTTTTCCTTCAAAGTCATTTATATTTTAAATTAACATCGTATGTACCTCAGATACTCGTCTAAGAACAGCGGCTTCAAGACACTTGATGACCTTTTCAACCTCATCTTTTGAGTCAAGGGTTCCCCCATCCATTCTTCTTATATACAGCTCCTGATATATGTATATACAAAGTTATAAAAACAAGATAACATGTATAATCAACATCACAAGTACAATTATATTTGATATCCCTTCTAGACCTACCTGTAAACCATAGAGGCCGTCAGACGTAACAGAGGCATGAAACACCACAAATTGCATATCTGTCAGGGTACAAACTATATCGAAAAGCAGCTTTGGCCGGTCTTTGCACCTCACATTCACCACAGAATATGCCTTCTCTTCGCATCTTTCAATTGCCACTATTGGTTTTAAATCAACTGCCTCACTGGGCCCCACAGTAGCATCAGTGTCAATTTCCACATCAGCAAGCATCAATTGGTGCAGCCGCCGGTCCACTGGTGTGGATCCCATTGAGAAGTTGGTGCGTGCTCCCCTGAAAGTTAGGATTTGTACTTGTTGGTATAGCATTCGCATATTAAATAAGATCTACTGTACCAACCCGTTCATGAAACACAAGTACTTGCCTGGAATCACCCCCATGTGCTTTTAACAAATTCTTGAGCTGTTCCTCGATCTTCTCCAAGCGGGTTGGGTCATCAACCGCCTTACCAGAAACCACGTCATTAACATACACCACGCAAGCAACACGCATACTGTGGGTCCACACCTCAGCCGCTATGACATTACATTCCGAATCCTTCAACACAGCAAATATATCTGAGAGTAGGCCCGGTCTGTCAGTGCCTGTTAGCTCTATTGCAGTGTGGTCACCTATGAAGTGCATCCCAACTGATTTTAGAGGTGATGTATCGCGTTTCACGCCTATTATGTTGCTCTCTGGTCCCAGAGCCTGACACAATCCCACAATTGACAATCAATTTGTTGTCTAATCACAGTTCAAATTCATGAGAACTTTGCAAAATAGCCCCTTATGGTTTTAGTATTGGGCTAAATTCCTTCGTAGTTTGAAAATTTCATTAAAGGATCCTAATCATAAATTAAACTCTAGCACCCCTGAGAGATGAGTACTTAGTTCTTGCAAAAGTTACCGAGTCTTAATCTACAAAATTTTCTAATGCTTTATCTAACAAAGTAATAATCAATCAACAAAGAACAAGTCAATATGGTACCGTAACTATTTCAGCAACTACAAATAAAGTACTTGCTTCATATTCTTTCTGGCAGTTAAATACCACTTCAGTAATCTTAATCTGTTACTTAGACTTCAAACAATGTAAGATGCAGGGACTAATTTTGAGTTTCATCTAGCAGCTTTTGCAAATATTGAACAAAAGTAGTTTTTTTGCAACTAAAAATCACAAGGATTTTTTCTGAAATTTCTGCAATGCCATAGGTGCCTACCTTCTCTATGTAATCTATGGTTGTCTTATCAGTCACTTTGCGGCCGCTTGGATCAGTTACATGAAAAACTGCATTTAAAAAAAAAAAAGAATAATCATAAGTAATTAGATAAGGTACCAAGTACAAAATTAGTTAGTATTACAGTAAAATTAGTTAATTACCATCCATAAACCAGCCTCCATCAGAAGTGATGTAAGCTTTGGAAATGGTCAAGTCTAGGTCACTGAGCACTTGTACCACTTCCAGCAGTATACCTGTCTTGTTCATACTATCCACCTAAAATGAAAAAAAGGAGCAAGTTATTATGGCTTTATATTCTACAAGATGTACAGAAAAGTAGGCAAACTGTAGAAGGGCACATCACCTTAACAAGAGTACAGTCATCGCAAGTCAAGTTATCTATGCATACCCTGCATAATCAATTCAGATACAAAAATATTAGACTAAACTATAGTTCTCTAGAGCGCACTCACATGAGAGAGAGAGAGAGAGAGAGAGAGAGAGAGAGAGAGACCTTGGAGGGTTGATTCTCTGATTGAAGTTTTCATACTCTGGATCAAAGTATGGACGCATTTTTGGTTTAACTTGTTGTCTGCAACAGCAAAAGAAAATTATTTATCTCCAAATTAAGACATAGCCATACCTAAAAATGAGAATGTACCAACCTATATATTGACATTGTCTGTGTAATTTGACATTTTCAATAGTTAGTATGCCAAAAATGAAAACTATTTTTTTGTTTGTTTTTTGCTTTGTTGGGAAGTACCATGTACATCTGTACTCGGTATATTTTCTCATTTATGACGAACAGAGCAAGTTGAATTATAAATCAATTTAGACATCAGATATGCATAAAATTGCGTGAAGAGATAAACATCCTATACGCACGATATTGAATAGTCAGATAGAACTTAAAACTAAAGGAATTGATTTATTCAAATCAAATTAGTGATATATATAGTTGGGTTTTGTTTGTGTTTCTTTGACCTCCAATTCCAATTAATAATAATATTATTATTCGACCTTATGTTAGTGGTCCATGACCTCCTAAATAGCCTTATGCAATTAATCTTTTCCAATATATTCAACAATATTTAGCATAACAGATTAGTTGATACAAGGAATCTAACGTGGGACCCAGCTCAGTAGAAGGCAAAAAAATACACGTCAACAACTTTTTAATAAGTAATTAGGCCATGTATTTTAAAAAGAGATGTTATTTCCCTTTGTAAAAGATTACCAATAAAATGGTTAGAGCACCGAAGCGAATCTGGAAGCCACGTCAGAAAGAACCAAGTATCTCATATTTTATTCTAGTGCTTCATCTTGCATTTCTTTATTCCCACCATTGAATAAGTGGCAAAGATAAATTAATGGTATACAAACAAAACTGGCCCTTCAGCAATCCATATTGCAAGGGCAAAATCGTAATTAAACTGAAAGGGGAAATGCGGAGCACTAGATCAATAGTGGTCCACGCAGACACGCATGTGTCTTTCACATTAATTATTAAGAGAACCAAACCTGGTTCGTCATAAAAAAAACATTCTTACTAAATACGTCTTAACTCTTTAAGATCATGTTTGGTGGTGGTTATCTCTATGATTCTAATTTTTTTAATTATGTATATTAAAATTTAATTGAATTGATTTTTTTTTTAAAGTTCTTATATGGCTTAGCCCTCTTCATAAAATATCAAATATTTATTTGTAGCCTAGTGGTTAAAATTAATCATTAGGTTATGAGAGAACTTAGTTCAAATCCCACCACCTATATTATATATTTTTACATTTTATTTTCCAACCCTCCATCTAAATTTTCTAGTTCCACTCATGTTTAAATAATTCACTTGGAGTAAGATGTTGGAAAATATATCTCAATCTATGACAGTGGGTCTTACAAGTGAAATAAGCTATCTATCTAGATAGAGTAAATTAGTCCGGATTAACTCATCTCTTATTTTGTCTTACTCCTATTTTACTTTTTGTTTGACTACTTAAGTGTAGAGTAAGAGATGAATGCTTAAATGAACCAATGGTGCAGGAATTAAATGGTATGCTACGCCCAAGCAAAAATGTTCTAAATCACAATATACCAGTGTTCTAAATAGCGCCGCTATAGCGTTTTTGGACCCCAAACGCTACGCTACGACATCAAAATGCGCTATTTGCGCTATACAATATGGGTTTTTTTTTTTTTTTTTTTTTTAAGCAATTTATATGAGTTTTAAATAAAGATAAAAAAAATCTCAAACCGAAATTGAATTTGTTGCTACTTGCTACAAATAAATCAATTTGAAATTGGGAATAGAAATAGAAATTTGAATAGAAAAAAAGTCCAAACCGGAATTAAAATTTGAATAGAAAAAAAAAATAGATTATGTCATGAATCATGATACTTAAGATATTTTTAATAGGAAAAATCAATAGTTTATGATATTACTATGGATATTTTGAACCGCAATTTGGACTTTGTACGGGTTCAATATGAATATTATAATTTCTTAATTACTTTGGTGTTATTTATTGTTCTATGAGACCTTAGATAATGTTGATATTTAGTACAAATATTGAATATACGAAATGTAAAAAAAAAACGCTATTTGAAATAGCTTCCGCTATAGCGACGCTATTCGCTATAGCTTTTTTTTTAGCCTTCCCGCTACGACGCTATAAACGCTATTTAGAACCTTGCAATATACATTACAGTAAAAACTACATGAACCTCGAGCTCAAAGCAACGGTGAAAATCCTTTTGACTATGTAATTGACAAACATGTGGTGATTTGTATGGATATGATCCAGGTGTAACCAACTTTTCTAGACGAATAAAACCAAAACAACCTGACGCCGCGTCCGCATAAAATCTGGCAAACATTGCCCCGTATCTCCTTCGCTTTCTCGCAGCCTCCAAAGAAGTGGGATTTTGTAGAGATACCCTTGTAAAACTGTACTTTAACATTTCACATGATTTCTTACCAGAAAGGCAAAAGGCGATTCATTAATAAACACCTTTTGTTAGATTAGGAGTGTCAATGGGTATAGTACAGGTTGGGTGGAGGCATTTTCATACCCATACCCTACCTATACCTATTAAAAATTGACCCTATCCTACCTACTCTACCCTTATCCGATAATATTATCGGGTAACGAAACGGTAGCGGATAAATAACGATATTGCTAATATAATAATTAGTTTTATTATATTTTACAAATTAAATATAAAAAACTCATTCATTTCACACATATGTAATTATATTTCTAATTAAAAATAGAAATAAATGTGTAATCAATTCCAATTAAATTATTTTTTATAAAGAAAGAAAATTCAAAAACACAAATACATATTTAGGTGAGTTGGAAATTGAATTGAATATATGTTTAGATTTTATAATTACCTTATAAGGTAACGGGTACGAAATAGTCATTACCCATATCCTTACACATTTGGTTAACAAAAAAAATTTCCTATCCATACTCATATCCAATAAGCTAACGAAAAAAAATCTTATCCATACCAGCTTTATCGAATACGATAAGGATCGGATAAACTACTAAAAAGGTACCATTGACACCCCTATGTTAGATATGTCCAAACAAAATTCATCCTACTGTTGTTGTAACCCTTTATTTTTCTATTAAAAAGAAAGGAAAAGAGAGAGCGTTGTGTAATTGTGTAACCGTTTGCTTGTAACTCCTACAGCTGTTAAAGCATGAATCCCATATGTAAAAGAGCGTTAATAGTTAATACAAGGGTAAACGTGAAAAAGGAGCACGAACGCTGGTTGTGTGCGGGCAAAGAAAGTGACTTTTCTGATTGGAATTATACGTACGGTACGAAACAGACAAAAGAATGACAGCTCAAACCCGATTGGATAAGCACGGCCGTCAAATTTTAATCTAACGAGCCAGGATTAGTTCGGCCCATTTAAGTAAAAAAAGAATAATGCACCGGGAGTAAATCCGTCGACACTACACCGCTCTCCCGAAAAATTGGGATTGAAGTCGACCATTGATATATAGTTAATTAGTCGACTATAAGGTTGATTATGTGGTTATATTCAAACGGTAATATGACAACACGTATTTCTAAATTCTAATAGGGGTTGTATCTACATAAAAAGACCATGTTATGCACCGTCGTTCCATTTAAAGTTTTTTTAAGGTTTTAGTGAAGGATTTGGGAATTTGAGGTCTTTCAGCTATAAATCCTAAAAAGAAGGGGCATAAGCAAAATTTTACCTTTAGAACACCTCAGAAAATTCCTTAAAAAGACGAAAATTTCAAAGAAAGCGACTCTGGCAAGACGAAATTTCTCAACTCACTAACTAGTTTCAGCAAAATTGTTCAGAAATAATCAAACTCATAGCAAGAAACAAGTATAAAGTTCCAAATCAATCCGAACTCAAACAAACAAACGAGAAAGAGAAAATAGAAGAAATTACAATTCTAACCTCTCTCTGAATTGAGTCGTTACTCTGTTGCTCCTCACTCTTAGCTTCTTCTGGATTGTGAGCTTGATTAAGAAACGTACCACTCGCGCTTGTTATTGGAGAGAGATGGAGATCAGATGGGACTGAGAGGAAAGACAGAGAGAGTACTTTGTATATAGAAGAGGAGAGGAATATTAATTAGATGAGCATCAGAGAGAGCATAGAGAAAAAAGTAAGAGACGAAGAGGAGAAGAGGTGGTTTAAGGGAGGGAGAGGAGAGACGGAGAAAGAAATAGGGAATCTTTTTTAGAGGTCGGTTAGGGGCAGCACTTGATTTACCTCTTAAATTCATCCACTGGCCAGGGACTGGACTGGGTCCCGGAGGGAGAAGAGAGACAAGGCAACAAACAAACAAACCCTCTACTCTCCTCCCGGGGTTTTTATATTGGTCTTCCAGGCTTGATTTGATACCCGGCTTTCACCAAATGCACCCTTAATAGTGAGTAGGGATGTATATTCCCCAAGTATATATATATATAGAGGAGGGATCCGATTACATCTTTTTTGGTGACACACTTTGACACCTACCATTTTCAAAGTCCAAATAGTCCATTCAAACCGTTCAACATGATGGATATATTAAAATGTGCTTGGAGATCAAATTTTACATTTTTTTGAATTTTTTTACTATTTATTAAGATGGTTACAAAAATCGTTGTTTTCAGACCATTGAAAAACAGCGATTTTGTAACCATCTTAATAAATAGTAAAAAAATTCAAAAAAATGTAAAAATTGATCTCCAAGTACATTTTAATATGGTGATCATGTTGAACGGTTCGGATCGACTGTTTGGATTTTGAAATCGCAAAATTGACCTATATAAAAAATGGTGTCATGATGTGTCACCAAAAAAGGTGTAATTGGATCCCTCCTCATATATATATATATATATATATATATATATATATATATATATAGAGAGAATGGCTAAGCTCAAAACGTTTGTTCCTGGGCTCAGGAACAAACGGGTCGGTTCTCCAATTTCCGAAGTTCAAACAACAAATCCAAACCGTTAGATGTTCAATCTATATTAAAATGTGCTTGGAGACCAAATTTTACATTTTTTGGAATTTTTTTACTATTTATTAAGCTGGTTTGAAAATCGTTGTTTTCTAATGGCGCAGAATTTTAATAAAAACAGCGATTTTCAAACCAGCTTAATAAATAGTAAAAAAATTCCAAAAAATGTAAAATTTGGTCTCCAAGCACATTTCAATATAGATTGAACATCTAACGGTTTGGATTTGTTGTTTGAACTTCGGAAATTGGAGAACCGACCCGTTTGTTCCTGAGCCCAGGAACAAACGTTTTGAGCTTAGCCATTCTATATATATATATATATATATATCGACCTACTGCTGTAGGCACTTCTAATATTTATATTTGAGTTGAGATGATCAGTAAGGGTGAGTTAATTAATTTGATGATGTTGAAATATTTTTCAAATTAAGTCAATAGAAAATCTAAAATAAAAAATAGTTACAGGCATATTGTTTGGCTAAGAAATTCATTGGGTATCAAATTTCATGCAATTTGGTATCCTTTCATATAATTCTATGAAAGAATGTTAAGTGTTAAATCATTGTAAAGTTCATGTTGTTTGATAAATTGTAATTTTTTTTATTTTTTTATGTGCATGATATAGTTGTATAGAAGATACTCTACATTTCAAGATTTTAAAATTTAAATGTGAGTATGGTTAGTATGATATTAGTATCATTTCAATATATATAACACCTACTTAAAACCTATCGAATCGTCTTCAAATGGTGAATCCAAACCGTTCAAATCGATCTACTTCATTAGTTATGCATTTACATGTAAAATTTATAATTTTTCAAATTTATTTAGTATCAAGTCAAGTGGTCAAATGTGGGAGTTTTTAAGTTAATTTTAATGCATTCATTTTTCAATATTGTTTACCGCTTTACTTGATACTAAAACAACTTGAATAAAATAATATTTTTGCATGTAAACACATCACTCATAAAGTAAAACGGTTTGAACTGTTTGGATTAGTCGTTTGAAGTCTATCCAAGAAGTTTTGGAGTTGGTGTTATATGCACTGATATCATACTAGCCAGACTCTTTAAAAGTAATTTTAAATTATTGTTGAAATTGTCAATATCTCCGTCCCTTATATTTTTAACTCTTATAATGTACATTTTGATTGTGCAGTAATAGAGCAATTGAGATGAGTAGATGAGAATAGAGAGAAAATAGTGATCTTCGGATTATTATGAAAATAGTGTAATGTGGTGCTATTCGGATTGGTGAAAATTTTGTTTGCAACTTCTCTTGCGAGCGAGATAGCATAGAGCTAAAGAAGAGAAAATATAGGCAAGTGGTGTTTCAAACGAATTGTCAAGACGTGGAGATAGCGGAAACAACATCAACTTTGACAGATCTGAGCTGTGTTGGCAAAAATTCAAGAAATAAATATTTTATTCTCTCTCGTCACACACATAAATAACTGCTATTCCATCCGACACAAGGAACAACGGATTAGCATCCGACACAAGAAACAACAAATTAGCGAAAATAGTAGCTATTCTGAATAGTAAATTCTTTGTTAGATACACATACATTGCTACTCTCGAAAAAATGCTATTCTCTAGCAATCAAAACACGTTGATTGTATATCTAAGTCGAAATATTTAATAATTGAATAATTCAATCATATTCAAATCAATGAAAATGAAATGACAAAAATAGCACTTAAAAATTTATAATTGCAATGAGATTCTAGCTTTTTTTTGAAACAAATAATGGAAGAGACCTAGTTCTAGTTTGGTAAAAAGATAAAGCGACAATACTTATTACATGAAAAAAGTTATCCAATTATCCATTCGCTTTTTTCCTCCTCTAAACATGGCCTAAAAAACCAGGAAAAAAAAGACCAGACGGTGTGTATTATAATGTACTTAATATCACGATAGTTTCTATCCGTGATAGTGTTAGATAGTGGTATATATATGCAATGTTTTATAAGAAATATAAATGATTTTTTAAGCTTAATTATGATACTAATAGTATTTATTAAGTGATCGGCACAGAATTATTAATAGTCCCCTGTTAATCAAGCATTAAATTTTATTGAATAGGCTCAGTCAAACATAAAATTAGTAATATCCTGACGGGTTTATTTATCTGATATATAAGACTCAAATTTAAAAAAAAATATAGATTTTGTCTTTTATTGAAACTTTGATATATAATTACAATTAATGATTGGTTTGAATTTCAATAAGATTATAGAGTGCAATATTCTGACTATCATTACAATGATTGGTTTGACCATCAATAAGATTTTAGAGTACTGCAATATTGGTATTAATGCTAGTGACGAGTCACTCTCAAATTAAATGATGCAGTTATAAAATAATTCTACATCAATCCCCACAATAATAACATTTTAGTATTACAAGTTTACAACGACAATTAATTATGTCCACAACCTTGATAAATTTGTTCTATTCAGGGTTCTAAATAGCGCGCTATAGCGTTTTTGGACCATAAAAGCTATGACGCTATTGGCGCTATAGCACGCTATAGCGGTGCAATATGGCAATAATGTCATTTTTTTAACCGTTCCGCTATGAAGCGATAAACGCTATTTAAACCTTTAATTCTATTACATTGTATGCAAAAATATAAGACATCAGTGCACTAGAAAGAATAGGAAGTTGCTATTAACCACAGAATAATCAAATAAAAACTGGATTTTTTTTAGGTGAAACTTTTAAAAATAAAAATAAAAATCACGCCTACAAAAAAATAACAACATTCTTAAACATTTGCATATATACCATGTATTACCATTTTATTGAGAAAATAACATACTATACATGATTATTAGAGTTGAATTAATTAGGGATCCAAAGAATGTCCTTTAGAAATTTAATCATTCCAAACAACAAATGTGACTTAAATATTCAACCTAGCTATTACGTAAATTTACAATCATATAACGTATTCATTTACGAAATGTCTCTTCTTCTTCTTTTTTTCTTTTTTTTGAAAGCTTAACGTATTCTGTTTTCTAAACTCTAAACTCTAAATCATAAATCTTAAACCCTAAACAGTGATGCCACCATTATACTATTGTTTTAAAAATGAACAATTAATACTATATTTTTTTTAAGAGTAGCGTTAAAATGCATCTTGATTTTTTACTCCAACCATATCCTACATCTCTATTTTCATTTTCATAGTTCATAGCTCAACATAATATCTATATTAAAATGTGTTTAGAGACCAAATTTTATATTTTTTTTTGAAAATATTTTACTATTTTTTAGATAGGTACAAAGTCACTGTTTTTGGATAGTTCAGAAACAGTGATTTTATTCCTATCTAAAAAAATAGTAAAAAGTTTCCAAAACATTTTATTATGGAGATCAACATGTTCGGATTGACTATTTGAACTTTGAAAACAAAAATAAAGATATGGGGTATGGTTGGGGGCACAAAACCAATAATGCATTTTAACCCTATTCTTTTTTTAAACACGTACATTTAATAATTTTGATCGAGCTCATAAGTTCATACACTTAAAAAAACAGATACAATTTTATAAGTACATAATGGAGCAGTTAAAAAATAGTACAAACGGCTATATTAAGCCTTTGTAATTATAAATAAGAGTTTTGTAGTAAGAGAAATAATCAATCAAATACACAATTTTTATCCCCTCGGACACTACAGCAAAACAGTTTTTCAGCGACCGTTAAAATTGCCGGTCGCTGAAGTCCTAAAAAAAAGAATTAGTAAAAATAATAAAATGAATCAGCGACGAGATCTTCAGCGACCGGCGCTGAGATCTTTTTGCGACCGCTCTGGCCCGGTCGCTGAAGAGTGCCCATGAAAAAACCCCGCGCCATCTCTCTGCCGCGCCAAATCCCGCGTTTTAGCTAGGTTTAGAAAGAAAAAAAAATCCCGCTGCGCCAAATCTCTCCGCCGTGCCAAATCCCGCCGGAAAATCTCTGCCTCGCCGCCAACTCTCCGCCCGACCCCCAACCCCGCCTCCATATCTCTCCGCCAAATCTATCTGCCCGACCCCCCCACCCCGCCGTCCAACTCTGCCCCTCCCGCCGCCGACGACTCTCGCCCGACTCCCGCTCGTTTGCTGCACGGCTGGCTCTCGAGAGGTACTACATTGTGTAACCTCAGGAACTTCTTTATTTTTTCTTAATTTACTTGTTTTTTGCTCCAATTTGGGAGCAATTAAATTGGAAGGTTTGATTTCATCTCGGTTTTGATTTTAGCAATTTGGGAGCTCGGCTTTGATTTCAGCAATCTTACAGCAATTTGGGAGCTCGGTTTTGATTTCAGCAATTATATTCTGATTTCTGTCATGAAGGTACAATATATTCTGATTTCTGTCAACTACATACCTCTTTGCAACTGGTATAATATTTATCAGTGTGACTGTGTGAGGTTTGTGCTCTCTCAAAAAGTTATGGAGCTGCCCTATATTCTAATAATTAAATCATAGATATTTAAAAAAGGAGTTGTGTCAAATTTGCCATCTGGGAGCCTGTTTGTTTTGCTCTAATTAGATCACCAAAATTACGAAAATGATGGTTAATATGGAAGTATCTGTGATTTGTAAAATTGGAATGATTTTTCTTCTCCATTTTTAAAACAAATGTTAGTATATAATTAATATCAATGGCATACGCATCTGCAATGTGTAAGCTGTGGAAAATGAAGATAATGTAAATTATTTTCCTTGTTCATTTAGTCCAAGTCATACTATTAATTTGACTGGGACAAGTGTCACATTTTGAACTATTGCAATGATATAGCAATTACAAATTCATTGATATGAGAACCCTTTTTGCACTTTGTAATGGAAAGCATATAATTGTTTGAACTAATCAAGGCATATAATTGTTTGAACTTTGTAAATGGAAAGCATATAATTGTTTGTAACCAATTAGTTTGTAATCCTAAATTTCAGTTTGCTAGCATATAATTGGTTGTAATCCTAAGATTTAATTGGTTTGATTAATTATATTATTAATTGTATACCACAATTCGTTAGTTATTAATATAGTATTATTTTTATTTAGAACTAATCAAGGCAAGGCAAGGCAAGGCAAGCGAAGCGTCCTCTCTCTCTCTCTCTGGTTTGTATGTTTAAATTCATAGTTTATGTAGTGTAGATGCCACTTGTATGGCTGTATACAAGTCCTGTTGCATGGATGATGCAATACTTGATTGTGATTTCTTGATTTGATTGTGAATTTCTTCCATGACTTGCTTTAGAGGTCCGTTATCAATTGATGATATCTGGAGGGTCTAAAGTTTAGATCTGGATTTTTTTTTGTTTGGGTTAAAATTTTAGTGAGAATGCTAAAGTAATAGAATTTGTTATTCTTTTAAATTAAATGAACTAAGGTGTAGTTAGGATTTGAGTCCTCTCAACCTAAATTAGAATGTCATCTATTAATTATTGCATTTAGGTCATGTTTGTACAATATCTTATAAATGTGTATGTCATAATTAGGAAAAAAAACAACGTAAATTACCATATTAGGTTAATATCTTTCAATTTACTTTTAATTGGAAAAACTAGTAACGTATCATTTTTTTTCAAATTATTTGTGAAACTAATTGTTTTTTATCATCTCAACTCTAGATATGGCGCCTTCCAGAAAGGGAAAGGGGAAGGAGATGGCGGGATCCGAAGCAGAGAGTAGTCAGAGATCAGTTCACGGTAGGAATGCATATATTGGGCAGCCGGCAGATCCGCAAACTCGACCAGTGCTTAGGATGACGGGATACAGGTAATATTATAATTATGCATTAATTGTAGTGATTGTAATAATTATTTTTATTTGCAGAACTTTTGATGCAGGGCATCCAGAACATACCGAGAAGGTTAACAAAGTTATTTCACAGATTGTACGTATCCATTACCCTGGTCCATTCTCCAGATACACTAATTTCCCCGAGAACATTCGATCCAGTATCAAGGCAGAGTTTTTGGTGAGAAAAAACCTCTAATAATTACTTGTTTCTTTTTCTTTTAAGCTAACAAACGATATTAATTTTTAACTATGCATTGCAGAAGCACTACTAGTTTGCCGACGGGGTAGATGAAAATGGGGCCTGGGAAACTTTCAGGAAGATAGCGGACAAACGGTTGCAAGATATGCTCAACAAGGCCAAGACAGCAGCGAGAAAGTCGTATGGAGATTCGATCCTCTCGTAGAAGGAGCATTCGGCGCCTCACCCGCACGAGTGGATCACGCCCGACATCTGGCCCGGAGTCGTGGATTATTGGTGCAGCAACGCATTTGCTAATCGGAGCCAGCGCAATAAAATCAATAGGGCCGCAGCTGGAGAAAGTTCAAGTGCCACGACGGGCTCTGTGAACATGCTTGTTCACAAACAACGCTTCGTAAGTTCTTCATTAAGTTAATCAATTTTCATTTCAATTGAATCGAATAGAACTAACCTTGATAATCTTTTTTTTAATTGAAATTGTCTTTCAAATTCTTAACAGGAGAAAGAACACGGGCGCGAACCCAGATGGTCCGATGAGCTGTTTAAGCCGACTCATACGAGCAAGAAGACAGGTCAATTTATTTCCGCCAAGGCTGAAAGGGCACAGGTAATAGAACATAAGAATCGTTTTATGAAATTCATTATTTGTTGTACAGAACATTATTGTTATATTTTACAAAATTTGCAGGAAAATTATGAGAGAGCTATGGTTCAGAAGTATGGAGAGGACAGAAATATATGGCCTCCTTATGACGATGCCGTCTGGTACTCTGCGGCAGTTGATGATCAGAATGCTCACGGCGATAACTATGGTCTCGGTGCTCTAGGTAAAATAAATTTCTCCTTGAAATTTTAAATTTATTTTTAACTATGTAAAATATTACTAATTGTCTTATTTTTAATGTTTCAGGCAAGACGAGGGCCATGGTTCGTGATGGTGGGTCCAGCAGTGCTCCGTCACGTTCTTCACAGTCATATTCTTCTGTGCCTCCACGCCTCAGACAGAAGGATATCGATGCGATTTCTTCTCAGGTATTGTCATCTATCATGCCCCAGATCTCTGGGCAGATCACCGAGCAGATCACCTTAGCTATCAGAGCTGCTCAGGTACGAAATTCGATTTTTCAGTATGTTTTAATTGTGAACCGTAAACCGTAAATCCTAATTATCTAAACAACTAACACATTTACTTTCTTATAATCTCACAGGGAGGTTCGAGCTCGCACCATGCCTCCATGCCCGATGACGGCAATGATGGAGATGATGGGGATGATGGGGATGATGGGGAGGAGCATTGGTCGAATATCGGCGGAGATGGTACTGCTTAGATATTTAGATATTTACATGTTTTAGATGATATTTAGATATTTAGATATCGGCGGTGCACCGGTCGCTGATGCTCATTTCTGCTGTAGTGAGACTCTTTGTTACTCTATATTAAATTTATCAGTCTAGAATCTTTAGATCAGGTGATTTTCTACCTATTTACAAAAAGGGATTGGGTTTTGTCCAAAGGGCTTTGGACAAAGCCTCATTCAAAGCCAAACTTAAATGTCTGATTTGCATTGAGATTTGTGTAAACATATTTAAAACTTAATAAATTTAAATGGCTCCTTGAATTTAAATGTCTGTACGAATTTTGATGTAGATCGGACGGTTTAGGTACGGCTTTGGATGAGACTTTGTCCAAAGCCGTTTGGACAAAACCCCCACCCCTAAAATAATAGTAAAAGAATTACAAAAAAATGTAAATTTTAATTTTGAAGTATATTTTCATATGAATATCATATTGATTTGTTCGAATTTATTGTTTAGACTTAAAGTACGGAGAAATGAATCTCCAGCACGAGCTAATCTGCGCATTGGAAAGTACCATAGCCTCACTCTATAATAGCAACATATTCTTTTGGATGAATTGATTGACATGCAAATGCAAATACATTTCTTATTGTTATAAAATTGTCCGCTTAAATACATAATTTTACTATGAAATTGAAGGCCCATAAAAATCAAGTGCATTTCACATAGTGAAGTATTTTTTCTTCGTTTCCAACAGGGATCACTGAAAGATGCCTTTTATTGATCTCAAAGAAGTGTTCACATCACAACATTTCTCGAGTAGAACTAGGGTGTTCTTAAGCCCACTAAGTCCCTTTGTGAGCTTAATTCAAAAATCTATTGAATTTGTTTCAAACAATGCATTCAAACTGTTAAAATCGATCTATTTTACGAGTGATGCATATACATGTCAAATTTATAAATTTTTGAACTAATTTAGTACAAAACCAAGTAAAAAAATATGGTTTATAAGTTAATTTTTAATGTGTTCATTTTTCATCATTTTTTGACTGCTTGACTTTATATTAAATTAGTTTGAAAATTTATAAATTTGATATGTAAACTCATCACTCGTGAAGTAGATCGGTTTCAACGGTTTGGATGCGTCGTTTGAAACCAATCCAATGAGTTTTTGAGTTAAACTCACACAGAGACTTGGTGAGCTTAAGAACATCCTAGTTCTACTCACATTTCTTTGCTTGGAGGTATATATGTTACTTAAATTAAAACAGATTAAGAAGTCAAATGAATATTCTATAAATTTTATTAGTTTTCCTATTTATTGCATTTCTGATGCACATGGCTTGTAATGGAGTTCCAAACCAAATTTATTATTAGTCTGTCTGGTTTTATATTAGTCTTAATTTTTAATTTTAGTATACTTTTTAAAGAAAGGAATGAGATAACCACAGCTAAATTTTTTAATGCTTTTCAATTTGTTCATCAAACTTTATTTTCTTTTTCAGGAAATTGATCAGCACATCTTTTAATTTTGGATGTATTAATTTCCACGTTCAAGTATCTTTATTGGTACTGATAAAAGATTAGAAACATGAGATTTCTTCTAAAATGACAATACTCTTTAAAGGTCTTACACGAAGTGTTGTTTGGGTAGGTTACTTTGTCTAAATGTAATTGTTTGATTGTTTTTAGTTGCTATGATGTTTTGAAATGCTATTAAAGGTAACATTACACCCGATTGGTCTGTTCACTTCCCGGTTGTGACCCTCCGCGCACTAGAAATGGTCATCTCCGACCACTGTCCATTACTGTTGTCATGTAATCAAAGAAGGACTTCAAAACGGGATGCCAAATGGGAAAATTTCTGGTTTGAATACCCAGAGGTCAAATTAAAGGTTCAATTCATGTGGCAACAGAGTAGTTTGAGTGGTTCTATAGGCCTCGACGGGTTCTATCAGAAGGCTGTAGCCCTACATAAGGAACTACAGCTATGGCAGAGAGAAAAGTTTGGGAATAGTACACGCCTACTTACTCTCTGTAAGCAGGCCATATTACTCTATGATAGATTGGAAGAGCTGAGACCTCTTCAGTCGGCTGAGTTCAACAGGCGGCAATCCCTCAGAACTAAAGCTTTCGAGCTGGCCAACGTCGAGGAGAGACGGTGGTTGCAGCGTTCTCGCTGCAGATGGTTAAAGTTTGGAGATAGCAACTCCAGATATTTCCATGTCCTGGCCTCCAACCGAGCAAGGAAAAGTGCGATTTCATCCCTGACAGTACAAGGACATCTGGTCACAGACCGGACTACTATTAGAGAAGAGTTTTTTACGCAACTTAGGGGCCTACTTGGAACTCGGGCTAGTACAACTCCTTTCAACCCTCAAGTCCTATACCCTAACAACACTGACCTTTCCAAGTTAGTGGTGTCTTTTTCGGAATTCGAGGTCCTTGCTGCTATCAAAGGACTTGGTAATAATCGAGCCTCGGGTCCTGACGGCCTCACGAATGAGTTTGTGAAGAAATACTGGCATGAGGTCAAGTTGGATATCATGCATATAATGTCACAATTCTTCCGGGGCCAACTTGATTTGAGAGAGCACAACCGAGCTAATGTCATCATGATTCCTAAAAAGGATCAGGCAATGTCAGTCAAAGATTTTCGTCCGATTAGTGTAATTAATCTCATTCCTAAAATCATTGCTAAAGTACTAGCGAATAGATTGAGCCACCGACTGCCTGACTTAGTGTCCATCAAACAAACGGCCTTTATCCAAGAAAGATTTATCGCAGAGAACTTCATATCAACTAGAGAAATCCTGCACCATGTGGCACACACCAAAAGGCCGGCTGTCTTTACCAAAATTGATTTTAGTAAGGCCTTCGACTCACTTGATTGGAACTTTCTTAAGGAGGTTATGAGGGCCAGGGGCTTCCCTCTGATCTGGATTAACTGGATAATGAATTTGCTCGAATCGGCCAGTACGAGAATTCTTATCAATGGTGAATCAACGCAGTACTTCTCTCATGCTCGGGTCTTCGCCAGGGGGACCCCATTTCCCCTATGCTGTTTATCCTCGCTGTGGATGTTCTGCAACAGATGGTACAAGGGTTCAACCGCCTTCTTACGGTACCGATCTCGGGTAGGGTGAGGGAATCCCTCCTAGCTTTACAGTATGCTGATGATACTGTCTTCCTCTGCCGGGCGGACCACCATTCATTAATCTCGTTCAAGCTCTTGTTGAGGTCCTTTTCGGCAGTATGAGGATTACAGATCAATTTCGCCAAAAGTCTCTTCGTCCCTTTTAATTTGACTCCGGACCTACAGTGGCAGACGAAGATTATTCTTGGCTGTAATGAGGAGAAACTACCTGTCCTGTACCTGGGCATGCCCCTCTCCATCACTGCCCCGAAGCGAAGTGACTTCCTCCCTCTTATTGAGAAGTTTGATAAGAAACTACAAGGATGGCGGGCTAAGCTTTTATCAAGGGGTGGGAGAGTTCAGCTAGCGCGTTCGGTCCTCTCGGCATTACCGATTTATTTCATGTCCAGTTTTCGATTACCTATTTGGGTGATAAGGCGCATTGATCTCATCCGAAGGCAATTTATCTGGGGATTCAATCAAAATGGCGGCTCCAACATGTCACTCATCAACTGGGAAACAGTGTGCACTCCTAGGGACTGGGGTGGATTGGGGCTCGCAAACTTTAGACTTCAGAACATTAGCCTTCTGCTTAGATGGTGGTGGAGACCTCATTCCAAACCATCGGCGCTCTGGTCGGAAACAGTTCTTCAGATCAAGGTTACCAAACGCAGGGGTATTAATAGATGGAATTCGGGAGGATCATTTTTCTGGAAAAGTCTGGTACGTTTACTTCCTCTGTTCCAGTGGAGTTGCACCAACGAGGGGAGCTCTCTTAAATGGAGATGGTGTGCCAAGGGGCTATACTCGGCTAATTCCTTTTATCGCATCATAATGTCGGGTGGCAAGACGCTCTGGCCCTTTCCGGAGGTCTGGCGCACCAAAATCCCACAAACGGTAAAGGTGTTCCTATACCTCTTCTTACAAGATCGGTTACTGACGAAAGAGGTGTTGCTTCGACGACAATTTGGATGCCCGCCACAGTGTGTTTTATGCACGGCCTGCACATTAGAAACGGCCTTCCATCTTTTCTTCGGGTGTACTTACGCAACACGGGCGTGGACAAGAATTTCAGGGGAAGCCGGTTTTTCCATGCTGGTTACCCGTGCAGATGTTCACTCCACCTGGACTTCCTCCTGGACAAAATTTCCACATCAAGGGAATGGCTCAGTCATTCGGTTTTGGTTCCTCAGTCTCATCTGGCACCTATGGCTACAGCGCAATAACTACATCTTCAAGGGTGTCCTGTTACCGCCTGAGATTTTGGCTCAACGGGCCATGCATGTTGGATGGATGTGGTTTAAATACTGTTGATTAGATAGCTCATGTAAATTTCTTTTTCATTGTTCTGAGGGAAGAGGAGACCCTCAGTGGAGTGTTTGTACATATTCAACTTTATAACTAATAAATTGTTGGTAGCCTCTGCCAACTTTTCAAAAAAAAAAAAAAAAATTTCGTATTTTGGGGGTATGCCGTGTAAAGTAGAGTCTGATTGCTAATTTTGTTGTATTTATGTGTTTATTGGTGCATAAGATGATCCGGGAGAGGAATGTTTTAGTGGGTTTATCTAACAATGTAAGATGCATTCAGTACTGAAGATTCCTCATTCGGGTAACAATACAAGCTTTTGGAACAATGATTGGGGTCTTGGAATTCTTAGAGATGTTTACCAAATCTTATTCACCTATGCTGGAAACCCAGAGATTACACTAACAGAAGCATTGGGTGAAAATACTCTAAGTAATCTCTTCATGCATAATCTATCTGAACAGGCACAGTCACAACTTGATAAGCTTGACCAAAGCATTACTAATCTGAATCTTCAGTTATCAGAAGGGTTAGATGAGGTATCTTGGAAGTGGTCCACAAATAGAGAGTTCTCGGTTAAATCAGCCTATTTCAACATGAAGAACACACCTCGTATAAAAGGAAAATTACACAAGATATGGAAGTTAAACGCACCACCACGTATGAAGGTATTTGCATGGCTACTATCTCTAAATAAAATCTTAACAATTGATAATTTGGTAAGAAAGGGATGGTGTATGACAAATAGATGCATCATGTGCGTAGCTCAGTCGGAATCAGTCAGTCATCTCTTCAATAAATGTCCAACATCCATAGAACTATATAGAAAGGTGGCAACTAAATTTCAAATCAGAATGCCTCGCACGTCCATACACAATGAACAACAAGCTGTCACTTTCATTATTAATCCATTCTACACGATGAAGGAAAAAGCTATTGTGTTAATCACAATGTTTATAATCTGGAGGGAACGTTGTAGCCGAATTTTCAGAGAGAAGATATTAGGGATAAATGAGTTATTAGAGCAAATAGAGGACCAATGGAGATACAGTTCAATGAGTGTAGAAAGATACATCACAGGATGAATGAAGTGGGACACATTGGCGTTGGAGCAAATTTCCTCTTGCAAATTGGCACTGGAGCAAATCTCAAGCTTTAACAATTTTTTATTTTAATAATTTCCAATGTTCTTTTTCTTAAAATAGCTCAATTGTTTTGAGCCTCTTCTTTTCTTTTTTTTTTATTTTGTAGTTACAAACCCTTTGTAACTTAATATCAATATATAAATGAGGGCATTGACCCTCATTTTTTCCTCAAAAAAAAAACAATGTAAGATGCATTTTCTGAAAATTATTGGAAAGGAAAGGTTTTTTTTTGTTTTTTTTACAAAGTTTGTAATTCCCATAAATAGATGGGCTGGATTGTTACATCTTTAGGTGAGCCTGACTTTCCTGTATTGATGCAATATAAGCAAGCATAGGAGTAGAACTAGGGTGTTCCTAAGCTCACCAAGCCCTTCCGTGAGCTCGACTCTAAACCTATCGAATTGACTTCAAACGACATTTCCAAACCGTTAGATGTTCAATCTATATTAAAATGTGCTTGGAGACCAAATTTTTCATTTGTTGGAATTTTTTTACTATTTATTAAGATGGTTTGAAAATCACTGTTTTCCAATGGTGCAGAATTTTAATAAAAACAGCGATTTTCAAACCATCTTAATAAATAGTAAAAAAATTTCAAAAAATGTAATTTTTGGTCTCCAAGCACATTTTAATATAGATTGAACATCTAACGGTTTGAAAATGTCGTTTGAAGTCAATTCGATAGGTTTTAGAGTCGAGCTCACGGAAGGGCTTGGTGAGCTTAGGAACACCCTAGTTCTACTCCAAGCATAGCTATACTGGTATTAAATGATTACCAAATAATCTTCTAGCGATTTTATGATATTTATATTATGGGAACTTATATTCAGGTATAAATTAATAAATCGATGTAAAAATTATTCTTTTATTTTTTTTCTGATGAAAAATGATTTTTATACGGTAAAGGAAAGTGGTGGGGTGTAATGCACCACCATCTTTTGTTTTTTTAATAATAATAATAATAATAATAATGGGAATTTTGTTTCAAGTTTGTCCAAGTCATATTTGCTGAATTCATATCCTCTGCATTAACTCAAAAGAGAATCTTTTGAGTTAATGAATCTCGACTGTCCAATCTGTTTCAAGATTCGTACGAACTAAATCTGTACTAATATTAAAGGGTCTCCTATTTTATAGACACGAATCGGATTAGCTCTGTTTAAAATCAAACGGTTGAAATTCATTAACTCAAAAGATTCCTTTTGAGTTAATGCAGCGGATACGGATCCATATTTGCTCCCTAATTGCAAGATCTGACATCTAGAGCATATTATCAGGATTGATATTTATTGAGTTGACAAGGATACCAGTAAGTCTTCTCCGTGAACAGTAATGCTGAAAGTAATTCCTTTCATCTCTATTTTATCAGTAAGTCTACTCTTGTCAGAATCAGCCTTTTTTCTTGCTTTTTAATGATTGGATGTTTAGTTTGGAATTTGGATTGTTGCTTGATTGATGAGATTATTAAAAATAAAGAGGACCAACAAAATCAAGGAGGCTTTAGCTGATAGCTACTATCAGT
The DNA here is from genome assembly GCA_025461125.1 of Carex kokanica. Lineage (NCBI taxonomy): Eukaryota > Viridiplantae > Streptophyta > Magnoliopsida > Poales > Cyperaceae > Carex > Carex kokanica. The sequence goes on from JAJGRX010001263.1 coordinate 227,961, forward strand.
CTTCTCAAGTAACAAAACAAAAATCAAGTAGGCATATAGAAGGAAAGATAGATAATGAATGTTTGCAAATCTTTTTTCTAGCCATCAAGATGTTTTACATTTTACTCTCAACAGCCTCCTTTCATCAGAAACACAATTGGAAGCAAATTTCTTTAAATATTTTGTCTTCATTTTGTGTTAGTATGGTTCAAGATTATGTTAATAAATGACACATAAATTGTTCCAAATGCTTTATGCAACAAACAAATATTTGTCACAATCATACATGATGCCTCAATTATGAATATTTAGTAACATCAGCTTGATCATAACTTTTAGGCGATTGTCTAAATGAACATGCGCGCATGTTATTATCCGATGAAAGAATTTACAATTTAGCATTATAATTTGTGTGATATCCAAAAAGAAAGGAGAGAAAGGTGGAGTGAATATATTCTAAATTTTTTAATATTAAGATCAAGCATCAGTACCAGTATATGGTACAAGGGAAAATCCAACATTTATTCGTTTCCTGTTTTGAAAATTCGCAAGGACAATTTGCACTTCAATAGATTAACTAGATATGGAGCATCTATGGATGCATATATGAATTCATAATTAGCAATTTGTGGTGGTTCTATTCTTTTTCCGGCGCATCCAATATATATTATGTATTCAAGATCAACCCTGAATTTTGCAAACTTAATAAAAAAATTCAATTCTAGGCTGCAAATATACCGAATTTTTTATTTATATCCAAAAAATAATGGAAATTTAAAAAAATACCCATGTTATCTTGAAAATTCGAAAACTACCCAAACCGGAAAATTTTTTCCGGATTTGGCCTCTAAATCCGGAAAAAAATTTTCCGGAAATTGAACTCCAAAACCGGAAAAAAAAATTTCCGGATTTAACATTTTTTTTTTAGATTATCCGGAAATTTTTTTTCCGGATTTAACATTTTTTTTTTTTTTTTTTTTTTAGAGTTTCCGGAAAATTTTTTTCCGGATTAACATTTTTTTTTTTTTTTTTTTTTAGAGATTCCGGATAAAAAAATTTAACTTAACAAATTTTTTTTTTTTTTTTTTTTTTTTTTTTAGAGATTCCGGAAATTTTTTTCCGAACTAAATAAATTTTTTTTTTTAAGAGAAAAATAGCTAAAATACTGAAATCTAACGCTAAAAAATCGAATTGTTTTTTTAAATATTTGTTTCATTAATTTAAAAAATTTCAAAATAGTGTAGAATAATTTAGAAATTATCAAAATAGCTAAAATACTGAAATCTAACACTAAAAAATCGAATTGGTGTATAAATGGGACTTATTTTGTGGCATCTTTCATAAATCATAAAAAATAGTAAAAAAAATTTCAAAAATAATAAAATTTGGTGTTCTAAAAGTTTATTACATAACTAATTTACTGAGCTACGTAGATTGAATAATAGAAATGAAAATCTTAATCGGAAACTTCAACTGAAGTTTTGAGGCTCTTCTATTTGTTTTTTGGCGATTTTGAATTTGGAAAATTGGCAAAGCTAGTCCGGACGCATGCGCATTTTCGCAAGCTTTCCGAAAAGTGGTCATTTGCTGAAATCGGACACTCGAGCGCCGTTTTATGGCCGTTTGAAGTTTCGTCGTCGTTTTTCGCCTTCTCAGTGAAGATATTATCCCTATTCGTACGTAATTTAGCGTACTTTACCGTATTCTAGCATAATTCTACATAATTATTGTAATTTAGTGTAATTCAGCATAAATCAAGTAATTTGGCTTGTTTTAGTATAAATATGCTAATTATATATAAAAAATGTAATCTAGCAAATATTTAAAAAAACAATTCGATTTTTTAGTGTTAGATTTCAGTATTTTAGCTATTTTGATAATTTCTAAATTATTCTACACCATTTTGAAATTTTTTAAATTAATGAAACAAATATTTAAAAAAACAATTCGATTTTTTAGCGTTAGATTTCAGTATTTTAGCTATTTTTCTCTTAAAAAAAAAATTTATTTAGTTCGGAAAAAAATTTCCGGAATCTCTAAAAAAATAATAATAATAATAATTTGTTAAGTTAAATTTTTTTATCCGGAATCTCTAAAAAAAAAAAAAAAAAAAAAAAATGTTAAATCCGGAAATTTTTTTTCCGGTTTTGGAGTTCAATTTCCGGTTTGGGTAGTTTTCGAATTTTCAAGATAACATGGGTATTTTTTTAAATTTCCATTATTTTTTGGATATAAATAAAAAATTCGGCAAATATATGAATGTGTTTAAACTTTAAACTCGACTTCATGAATTGAACAATTAGTGTACAGGCACAATAAAAAATGATGAATGTTTGGATCGATAAATAAATAATACTATTTGGATTAGTGTATAAGAATAATGAGATAAAAATGATAATTCAAATAATGTGAAAATATAATTTAATACTTTTTAAATTTGTGTAATATTAGTAGATTATATTTCTCTTAATAATATTAGTCTAAAAATACTAATTCACTATTGGTATAAATATTGAGTTGATAAACTAGTGTTTACAATACTATTTCAAAGAAATTGAAAATTAAAATATATAAATTTAAAAATTCAGATAGAATCTTTTATAGACATTAAAATAGAAGTTGAAAGACTGAATCTTCATCTTTGTATCTCAAAAAAATACTATTTCAAAGAAAAAATATAAATTACAATTATATTAAAAAAAACAATAACTTTTTCCCGAATTAATACTATCGTCACGTACATTCAAACGAGATAGGAGTAGGTCCGATGGGCATCGGACCTAGAGTTAGGTTCAATTAGCTCTAGGACCGTACGATTAGCATCAAGATCTATGCGCATGGAAATTGATACAGTCTTACACGGATTTTGATGCATAACACACGAATCTTGATGCAGATCGGATGGTCATCACACCCATCGGACCTACTCTCATTCCCATTCAAACATATGTATAGTGAGAATCTGTACGAGTAGTGAGAATCAATTCAACAGTTCAAGTGATAAGAGCATTTATTGTGTTGGCCTGTTGGGTCTAGGAGTAGAGAATCAATTAAATTTTAATAATTTAATTATTTTTTTCTCTTCAAGGTGGGATCCACTTCAAGGCACATGGTTCCAGTGAGTTGACACTTGATTGGACGACATCTTTTACACTGTTATTATTTTCTGAAAATAAGTTTTTTTTTGTCCGATTTAGTAATAATTACTAATAAACGATTTATGTTTTTATATAGTGATGATAAGGAAAAGCTATCTAAAATAAAAGTAGTTATCAAATAAATTATACATTATATAGTAAGCATTAATTTAGTTAAATTCTAAGAATAAGTTGTTTTAGTCCAGTGATAAAGTCATAAAGACAATATTATTTTTGTTGGAAGTCGCAGTTTTAAAATCCGAATAAAAAAATTAGTGGTGGATATTAAATAGTTTGGTAGCTTGATTCCAACAATTTCTAATAATTGGGTGTCTAAATTGTTTTGTTAAATTCTATAAAATATAATGAAGCTAATAATTATGTAAACGAGGTCCAACTAGCTTATTTCTTCTCGTCTGAACTAGGCATATATTACAAACGGCAGAATTTAAAACAGAGATTTGCAATTGTTTCTATAGAAAAAAATAAACATAATTTAGATAGATTATACTGAAACTAAAAGTTTCCAATTTGAGTACTTGAGATTGACGGAACCAAATATGTTGTTATTCCGAGTAGAATAACAGGCCCTGTTCCCCTTCTCTCTCAAAAAATAGGGTTGTCTTTTTCTTGTTTTAAATCCTGGCAGAAGCTGTCAGATGCATGTATTAATCATCAATCGAAAACAAAATTACATCTCCATGTGGAGTTTCATAACCTGAATGATCAGTTCACCTTTAAACCATCACAGTACTGAATTTAGGATGTAAAAAAGCAAGAAAAAGATTATATGAACTAGGTGCAGCAAACCGATAACACATCGAAGTTTATGCTATGCATATTCAAATATGATAGCATATTGATGCTTGTGCTATGCTTATCCTGTTTGATAGCATACTACTGTTTGTGCTATGCATATCCAAACCGGTAGCACACTGAGCTGTGCTATGCGTACACTTAACCCTAAACCCTAAATCGCTAATATTAGTGTGCTATCAGTTTTGGATATATATAGCATAAATTTCAGTTTGCTTGTTTTTTTACATCCTAAATTCAGTACTATGATAGTTTAGAGGTGAACTGGTAATTCAGATTATGAAAATTCAAGTGAAGATATAATTTTGTTTTCGATTGATGGTTAATATATGCATCTGGCAACTTCTTCCATGATTCCCCAAAAATAAGGCTTTGTTAAAACAATATTTCCTCTCTTTCTCTTTCTAAAAACATGATCACGTTATTCCAGCAGATTTGGATTCAAGGTTAACTAGTTGTATCGAGAGAGACTTAAAGAGTCAAAAATAACATGTAGATGTTTAGAGTTCGGCTAATGTCATAACGTTATAATTTCAGCCTAAATTATAATAAATCAATTTTCACAATTTCAAAATCCGAACAATCAATCTTAACCGCTAAGTACAAAATAACTGTTTTCAGATAATTGTGGACCATACAAACTGTGATTTTGTATATATCTTAAAAATTAATTAAAATTTTCAAAAAATATAAAATTTGATCCCAAGAGCATTTTAATATGGAGATCATGTTAAACGGTCCGGATCGACTGTTCATACTTTAAAATCGCATAAACTGACTCGTTATAATTTAGATTGAAATTATAACGTTATAACATCAGCAGGACGATAAACACCTACATGTTATTTTTGACTCTTTAAGTCTCTCTCGATATAACCATAGTAACATATGAATAATTCGGGTTCGGTTCGGCAGGGTCAAAAATTCGTGATTCGGGAATAATTCGGGTATAATTCGGGAATAATTCGGGTATAATTCGGGAATGATTCGGAATTACAATACGAGACCTCAGTGCATATTTAATTCTTTACTGATGATTTATTATACGAGGTAGTGCTTGTAGTTGCCACAGAAAATCATCAATACTCAAAAATTGAGTAAAATGAGAAATCATCCTTTCTCTCTCACGTGGGTGGCAGGGCTTTAGAAAATTGGGAGCAAGCACGTGGTGGGGCAGGGGTGGCTGGAGCAAATTTCGAAACCAAAATTTTTACTGTTGCGAGAAATTCAAATTTTTCTCCAAAAAAAAAGTGAAAAAAACGCGTTTTATTCGTAAAATTCGTTAAATTCGCGTTTTATTCGCGTTTTATTCGGTCAAAGGTTCGGTCAACGAATAATACGCTATTCGGTTCGGAAACACCCCAAAAACGTTTTATTCGCGAGTATTGTTACTGTGGATATAACAAATAGAGATTGACAAGGTGACTTCACATACAAGAAAACACAATAAAGAGACATGATGACAGTAAAGAATAATGAATATTTTAATCTCAATAAGTTTACTTCAGATTGAGAATTTAGACCATCGCATTAATCTCCATCTACTCGCTCATTTTGATCATGAGAAAATTTTGTTAGATTGTCAATATTGTGAAAAATATATATTTTAATATTGTATGACTTTAAAAATCATTAAAAAAAAATTAGTCCCAAAAAGACTACAACATACTTGTAGAAATTCAGATCAGACGAAAAAACTTTATGGAATCAGATTAGATCCGCACAGTTCAATTTAATTAAGTTTGTATGAATCTTAAAATGAATCCCTATATTTCAAATAGACTCCGAATTTTTTTTTGACTTAGCTTTGAATATTAAATAAAATAAGGCATGTTTAATCCCTATATTTCAAATGGTCCGTATCTGTCACAATGTAACATGAAATGAGTTCAGCTTAAATAAAATTACTGAATGAAATGAATGAATTATGAAATAACATAACAGAGAAGCTAGCTCTTTACATGAGAGGTTGCAGGTTCGAAATCCGGAAGAAAAAATTCCTTGTGGATATTAAATAGTTGGGTGACTTGGCCTCCAATCTTTACTAAAAAAATAAGAAGCGAAATCCCGAATTTTTTATTTATATCCAAAAAATAATGGAAATTTCAAAAAATACCCATGTTATCTTGAAAATTCGAAAAATACCCAAACTGGAAATTTTTTTTTCCGGATTTGGCCTCTAAATCCGGAAAAAAAATTTCCGGAAATTGAACTCCAAATCCGGAAAAAAAATTTCCGGATTTAACATTTTTTTTTTTTTTAGAGATTCCGGAAATTTTTTTTCCGAACTAAATAAATTTTTTTTTTAAGAGAAAAATAGCTAAAATACTGAAATCTAACGCTAAAAAATCGAATTGTTTTTTTAAATATTTGTTTCATTAATTTAAAAAATTTCAAAATGGTGTAGAATAATTTAGAAATTATCAAAATAGCTAAAATACTGAAATCTAACACTAAAAAATCGAATTGTTTTTTTACTACGAATAGGGCCGATTTTGTGCTAAAATACGGTAAATTTACTAAAATACGATAAATTACGCTAAATTACGTATAAATGGGGCTTATTTTGTGGCATCTTTCATAAATCATAAAAAATAGTAAAAAAAATTCCAAAAATAATAAAATTTGGTGTTCTAAAAGTTTATTACATAACTAATTTACTGAGCTATGTAGATTGAATAATAGAAATGAAAATCTTAATCGGAAACTTCAACTGAAGTTTTGAGGCTCTTCTATTTGTTTTTTGGCGATTCTGAATTCGGAAACTTCTATTTGTTTTGAGGCTCTTCTATTTTTGTTTAGCTATTTTGATAATTTCTAAATTATTCTACACCATTTTGAAATTTTTTAAATTAATGAAACAAATATTTAAAAAAACAATTCGATTTTTTAGCGTTAGATTTCAGTATTTTAGCTATTTTTCTCTTAAAAAAAAAAATTATTTAGTTCGGAAAAAAATTTCCGGAATCTCTAAAAAAAAAAATTTTGTTAAGTTAAATTTTTTTATCCGGAATCTCTAAAAAAAAAAAAAAAAAAAAAAAAAAAAAGTTAAATCCGGAAAAAAAATTTCCGGAAACTCTAAAAAAAAAAAAAAAAAAAAAATTTGTTAAGTCCGGAAATTTTTTTTCCGGATTTGGAGTTCAATTTCCGGAAATTTTTTTTCCGGATTTAGAGGCCAAATCCGGAAAAAAAATTTCCGGTTTGGGTATTTTTTGAAATTTCCATTATTTTTTGGATATAAATAAAAAATTCGGAGCGAAATCTATGTCTACAATCAAAGTGTTCTAAAAAAAAATTGAGCAGCCAAAGAAACCAGATATTTTTTTATTCAGGTAATTACAAATATTTTATAAGTTAATTGATTTCTTATTTATTTACATATAAGTTTTAATAGCAAAACTTAATAAGTTTATTGTTTAGTTATATAAAAGATATTTCTAGACTACATTTTATTCTTGTCGTACATAATTACATATATTTAAGAAATTATCACTTAAATTTAAATTTATAGTTGTAGGTGCATTTTGGATTATCTAGATAGAACGTGTATAAAAATTAGTTTGATTTGAAAGATGTTCAGCCTTCCAAGTTCGAACAGTAAAATTTTAATAACTTTATAATGAATAACAATTCAAAATATAAAGAACTCAGACTTCACACGCGCGCGCCAAAGAGAACATATTAATAGTTGAGTGAGGCTATGGGATTATGTATAGTGTAGATTGGCCCGTACTCAGTATCTTTGTTTTTAAAGTTTAAATAACCGATTTAAATTATTAAAAATAATTTTCATATGAAAATGTACTTAAAGACTAAATTTTCAATTTCTTTTAGAATATTTTTACTATTTTTTTAGATACATTGAATATGACTACTTTTTAATGGTCAAGACTTTTTAGATTAAGTGATTTTCTATCAATTTAAAAAATAGTGAAAAGTTCTAAAAAAATATAAAATTTAATCTACAAGTACATTTTCATACGGAGATTATGTTGAACAGTTCATGTTAAATGGTTCAAATCGATTGTTTCAACTTAAAAAATTAAGATATTGATTCAATATGAACTAATACACACTATGTATAGTACCATAGGCTCACTCTTTTGAAAAATATATATATATGAGGAGGGATCCACTTACACTCTTTTTTGGTGACACCGGATTACATCCTACATTTTTAAAGTTTTCAAAGTTCAAACAGTCGATCCAAATCGTCCAAAGTTTTTAGATCCACTTACATTTTTTTTTAATTTTTTTACTACTTATTAAGTATTTTACAAAATCGTTGTTTTCAGACCATTAAATTTTTGTACTCATCTTAATAAATAGTAAAAAAATGTAAAATTTGATCTGCAAGCACATTTTAATATATCCATCATGTTGAACGGTTCGGATCGACTGTTTAAACTATGAAAATGTAGGGTGTAATCCCGTGTCACTAAGAAAGGGTATAAGTGGATCTCTTATATATATATATATATATAAGTGGATTCCTCCTCGTATATATAAAGAGAGAGATAGGCTATCATGCTTTGGAAAGTAAAGAGGGTGTTTTACTTCCCACTCATATCTCTATTTTCAAAGTTTAAACAGTTGATTCGAACATTCCAACATGATCTTCATATTAAAATGTGCTTGGAGACCAAATTTTTCATTTTTTTACTTTTTGTTTAGAATTTTTGAAAATTACAGCTTTTCATTAAATAAAATAATAAAAAAAAATTCAGAAAAACAATGTTTTTTAAAAATTCTAAAAAATTCAATTTTTTTTTCAAAAAATGTAAAATTTGGTCTCCAAGTTCATTTCAATATGAAAATCATATTGAGAATTTCGGATTAACTATTTGAACTTTGAAAATGGAGATATAAGCAGGAGGTAAAACACCCTCTTTATTTTTCAAAGCACCATGGCATCACTATATATATCATAACAATTAAATATATATACAAAGTAATTGTACGTTAAAATTATGTTTATTTAAAAATTTAAAATGTAGAACACACAAGTAAAAAATATATAGTGAAACGTCAAGTAGCTTTCCGACAAAGAAGATAACAAATGTATGATGGAAACCGAAGACTTCACTTTTTTTCTTCGAAAAAGGTAGAAAATGAATGGACATTGGACACCTGAAAAAAATCCCAAATGAGTTCAAAAACCCAAAAGCGGCCAACCCTACCTAATTGGAATGCATCCAAGCCGATGCTTTGTTCAGTGAAATGTACTGTTGTTTGTTGACCAAAAATAAATTAGTCCTCGGTTTATCATGTTATATGTTTTTTTTTTTTTAAATAAAGATTGAAGGTCAAGCTATTTAACTATTTTATATTTTAAAAAATTAACTCTTATAAATTTCAAACCTATGACTTCTTATATAGAGAGCATTATCTTTACTACTAGACTAAATGGTAATTCTCATATTTCCTCACTTTCAACCAGGAGGAACCTTCCTCCTTAATTCATATCATCTAAAATAACTCAAAATTATTTTGAGTTTAGATCCGGACCGTTAGATTTTTATTTTTAGTAAGAATAGTAGTTAGAGATTTTTTTTTTTGAGTAAGATTTGTTTTAAACACAAATATTAAAAGATCTTGTACATTTTATTTCAGACTAAATTAATCCGAATTCTAATAGGATATTCAGATCTAAACTCAAAATTTGAATTACTTCGTAGGATCCGGACCTCTCCCCTCAATGTATACCATTTCAATACATACATAGTCCTTTTAGAAAATTTTAGACAAAAACTTGTGGAAAAATCCGAACAAATAAATTATAATATTTTCAACACAACAAAAAGTTTCTAACTTTTGTCTCAGAAATTTTCCCACAAGTTTGATACTTTAAAAAAAAAAAAAAAATTCAATGAACAATTTAGAATTTAAATGTATTATCACATCATGTTTAATATATCGTGACGATTCAATAAGACATAGCATGTCACAACATAACTAAACAGGATGTGCAATTAATTTGTAATGTACATTTTTTTTTTCATTTTTGGAGAGTCACATTATGTAACGGAAAAATATTTTGTAACATCACATCACGTATTTCGAACTCTAATTTTGTAATTAAATTATAATTCAACTTAGTATTTATAATTAATTTGTAATTCAGATAGAGATGTTGAAATACACTACTCCACGTTATCCAGCAAATTCAACTACTCCACTAGATAATCCTTTCATGTTCTAATTTAGCCAAGATGGAAGATGAGAAGACTATTTTAAAGAATTACCATCAGTATCATATGGGGATAAGTACAAGAGATGTGGTTTCATAGTCGCCAGGAAACATGACAAAAGGCGCACTCTGTCGGGATGATTGCAAAATAGAATCCAGAAATATGGCAGCTGTACTTTCAGTTCTCTCTTCTGGTGTGACATGTCGGAGAAATTTATGTCTTACATAGAACCTGTCAAAATTCTATGGAGAAATTCAATTTTTGTTTTAATTAATGAATTGAACCATAAATCATGCACGGGCAATAGATGAATTTTGAGCAGAAAAAGACTAGAACATGGATTTTTCCCCTTTCCGTAAATTTTTTTTTAAGATTGTAAACATATTGAGCCGAACTAAATTTGATAAAGTTTTAATTCGACTCGTGTAAGAATGAGTTGAGTCGAGTCGAGGCTGATTTCAGTAGGGCCAATCATGAGTCGAATCAAACCAGTTCGTTCATGATGTGAGTCCCGTGCACATCGAAGATTTTTGCCAACTTGGTTATATGAGCAATGGATAAATTACAAATTGAAAACTAATTCCGTCTTTTTTGTGCAACGAATTTCATCCTCTTGTGATGGACACGAAGAGGAATGAGCTTTTTCTTTTTCATTAACAAGCTGAGTCAAATTTGAACTCGACTCATGTCTAAACAAGCTTAAGTCAAGCAAATTAATTACAATTTTTTTTTAAACTGATCTTGATTGAGTCACGAGCTACGAATTTTCTACACCAGTCCTGAATTATTTCAATAAAGGTTTGCAAAACAATCACTATTGATTATATCTGTTTAAATCTAACCTATAAACATAGCCAGACAATAGCTGGGCTAAATAAGAAGTAATGATATGAAAAGTAAAATAAAACAAGTTGATGTGATGGGCTTTTCTATTCTTGCTTTTACCGGCCCATAATATATTGGGCTGAGAAGGTAGGTATAAGCCCGTAGGCAAGATACAAAATATTCCAAAAACCCCTTACAACAGAAAACCATCCCCAACGACAGTGATCAAATATTTTGAACTAAATCACCTATTGATTAAAACATGGGAAGGTATAACCCGAATAATCTCAGCCATTAATTCGCCTCTTCTTTGCCAAATAATCCGTCATATCATTCTGGCTTCTTTGAACATGAACACAAACAAGAGACTTATTTTTCCGCAACAAACTCCAAACATCAAGAATTTCCTCAAAAGCTCGCCAATCAGCATTTATAGGTGGATGTTGAGACGAGCAAGACTTTATCCCGAGATGGAGTACCAGTAGCATGCCATCCTTTAAATCCGCAGCTTCCAGCTGCAAGGGGGCAGCACCCTTTAACAGCTTTGGATTTGTATGAGATCAGCTCCTCCCTGTACCACAACACCACCCCAATTCCCCCTGCCAACCCTCAATCCAAGAGCCATCTATAAAACAGGTACAATCATTTTGTACCTCTGAGATAGAAACCGCTGCTTGACCCGTACCCGGCATTACTCCATTCTTACTCGCCGTGCCCGTATTCGACTCCAAGTGATCGAGTTTTGGTATTTCATGAACTGTTGAAGCTCTGGTTGCTTGCCCGCATAAGCCCGGTCGTTTCTACAGCGCCATAATGCCCAAGCCGAATTGACATAGATCAACCATTGCTCATCATCTAATCTTTCTGACACTGTTTGCAAAACCTGCGCCAAGCTTGCTTGAAAATTCCCAGTTCTAATACTCAAAAGGACCTGCGCCAAGACTTTAGCCCAGATACTAGCTGCTCAAATTAAATCGTATTAGCTTTCTTGATTTTTTTTTTATGAACATCGGACATGAAAATTGATATTAGCAGGCCGAAACTCTTGCTTCCTCGATCCATAATATATTGGGCTGAGAAGGTTGGTGTTCAAATTTTTAATGCTTTTCGCTATTCTATGCAGCGATATTATTAGTTGTTGTTTACTCTCTGTTTTTAAACTATTCAGTAATAATAAAATATTACATCAATTTAGTAAAGATATGCTTTAAGTAAAAAAAAACTCTACTTTTAACCTAATGACATAACTTCAAAAGTAGAAGCCAAACTATGTACCATTGATTTACTTCCTCTTGACTCCTCTATTTATAGTCAACAAAATTCTTCAATTATTGGCAGAAAGGAAAGAATTAGTCAAAATTTCTTTACAGTTAAAGTGTGGCCTACTAACAATTTAATTTAATTTAATTAATCAACATGTTGTTGCTTAATGACTTTTACAAGAATATAGTTTGGTACAAACCGTAAGCACAATTTTAGTTAGGCCGCTATGCACTTAATTTGTTAACTCAGTTCATATTTGTCATAAACATGAATTATGAAAGTTGAAAAGTAATTGTACTTGTGTCTTAACTTTTATATAATATAAGCAATAAGGGTAATGTTACTCATAGACATAAATTAATGCAGATTTTAATCATGGTATATACCATTCTCTGTTATTTAAAATTTTAGAAAAATATGCTCTTAATTCATCCACACTAAGGACGGTTCTTATGAACCATACGTCTTGATGTAGGAGGCGTGAGATCGAAATATAAACATTTTTTAGAGAAAAATGAAGACTTAACCTTTTGAATTCCGATATTATTTATAAGGACATTCCATTCAGGTTTCTAATTTGCGACCTCCCACAAAAAGGAAAAAATCTATTATAAAATGATAAAATTTGATCTGATTTTTTTCTTTGCCACAAAGAACTTTTAATGCATGTTTTTCTTTCAAAAAAAAATTGACAGCAATAGTTATTGATATATCCTTTGTTCCTAAATATAAGAAACGAGAGAAATAACAATGTACAGACAATTGAACTGTTCTAATATTATTTCAAATTTTTAAGATAACTTAGGTCCCTCCTAAACGATATCCACCACACATATATATGTCTTGGCACCATCCGCCACTAAAAGTTAATAACAATGCATTTTCATTGTTCAAAATACGAAATGAAAAATTGGAAATGATTAAAAGGGTGGAGGAAATTATAACGAATAATGGGTGCTTAATCAGCAATCCTTTGCAACAAATGAAAGCTGTGATGTACCCCATAAAAAAATTGTTTATTGTAGCTTTTTTATTTTAGTAGCGACGCTTTCATCATAGTATTTTAGAATTTATGACAATCTCTCCATCATGCCACCTTGACACATTGTAACAAATTAATAGTAATTTTTCAAAATTGTGAATTGTTCCCATCTTTCTTTTCTTTTTTTTGGCAATCAACCTTTATGATTTTTTTTAGGATCACTGTTCATATTTTATAAAAAGGAAAAATAGTTCTCATTCATAACAATCAACAAATAATTTAATTCAGCACATTGTAAACTCAAGTGCTCTTTAATACCTAATTTACTAAATTAGAAACCAACTTTGAGTATTCAAACACATATATTACATAGAAAAAAGAACATACCCAATTAACATTTTCTTCACTACAAAAAATAAATGGCATAACTGTGCCTTCTATCCGTGCATAAATTCATGCATCCAAAGTGTGCTTTGGATGTGTGCTCATAACTGAAAAAATAATGAAAACTAGTGTTACCACTCGGTTCATGATCAATCCCTTTCAGAGTTGCTTTCTCTACTTTCTGGAAATGGTAGAACATTGTTTCCAAAAGATAGGAATGTGCTTCCTAATGCCCCCAAAATGCCATATTTCAATGAGGTGGGTTGGGATGATGGGAAAGTCAAATGGGTTTTCCTAACTTACTAAGCAAAGGTATACTAGGAGTCTAGGAGGGATATGTTATAATTATTCTTGTTGTCATTGTTTGTATTTAACAAATCTTTAATTTTAACTTCATGAGTTACAATCACTTTGTATTTTTTTTTTAATTAAAGGATTTTGGTACACCTCAGATTCTTTTATATATTATTTTTGAGAATTGAACATGCGTCACTTCGAAGAAAGACAGAATTGGTGCCACTGCGCTAAGCTCATGGTTCTAGTTTACATACTAGTTATTTTTTAGTAAAAATTAGAAGTTAAGCCACCTAACTATTTAATATCTACAAGAAATTTTCCAATTTGAATAACTTATGGTTCTTAAGCTACAATGAACAAAAAAAATTATTAAATTTATAGCAAAGAATTAGCATTTAGTCTGGTGACAAAGACAATGCTCTCTATGTGAGAGATTACAGGTTCGTAATTCAGATGAGAAAATTTCTTATGAATATTAAAAAATTGGTGGCTTGACCATCAATCTTTATTCAAAAATTTATAGAAAATAGATAAAAAAAAATAAAAAACTTACTGCCAAGAGATATTGAATCGGTTATGATGAAATAGAGTAATACATAATTCTTTTAGATAATTTGAATATTGTGTTGTTCCCGAAATGTAATAAACCATTAAAATTTTAAGATTAATATAAAATGGTAGAAAGCTACAAAATTTATTATGTAGCGGTTTCAAATTGACTCTGACGGGACAAAACAGAACACACTACTACAAAAAAAGAGATTGCACACGGACATAAATGGAAGAGCTACACGGATTTCCTACCGTGTTTAAATCGAGGGTGTACGAATAGGTCAATAACTACACACGGACATTTGCCCGTGTGCAATTATAACGATTTCTACACGGATTACTTGATAAACAGCCGTGTACAAAGACCTGCCTGTGTCGCTCTCCATGTTACCGAGCTACACGGATATTACCTAAATAACCGTGTACAATTCTTTTTATACACGGACATTTAACTAAATATCCGTGTAGCTCTCCTCTTTCTACACGGACATTTAACTAAATATCCGTGTAGCTCTCCTCTTTCTACACGGATTTTTAACTAAATATCCGTGTAGCTCTTTGAACTATCATACACGGACTTTAGTTAAATATCCGTGTAGAATTAACTAAATTTTTTTTTTGTATTCGCGCGCGATTATTTTTGAAATTACTCTTCTTACACGGATTTTTGTTAAATATCCGTGTAGGATTGTCTTATAATTTTTTTTTTTTGTTTTTTTTTTTTGGCTAGCCTCCTGTTTTGCTAGCCAGTATTTAAATTTTTCAGATAGCAATTTAAAATTCATGTACATGAAATTATACAAAATTATACAAATTTATATTTAGCATTACAAAATTATACAAAATTACACAAATCCATATTTATCATTACAAAATTCTAACCGAAACCATAAAAGCATAAAATTCTAATATCAACATATATAACAAAAAAACATAAAGCATGAAAGCATCAACATATATAACAAATGAAAGGATAAAAGCATCAACATATATAGACATTGCTTTTTGTACATATACAATCCCATGTGATCCACATATAACATATACTCCTCAAGATCCAATACAATGTTTGTAGATCAAGTTATGTCCTTACCACCTAGTAATCATGTGATGGAGGTTTGGCCCAATTTCGCCAAGTTGGGCTCATGTTGCCAAAACGCTTGGTTATGATCTAGTTTGGACAAGAATTTCATACAAACTAAGGCGTATTAGATCCAACATATCAAAAAGAAGAAAGCACATGTGATCCATGACATGATGCCTCTTTGTTAAAGGTCTCCAACATATTGCATCTCCAATAAAAAATACATTTTTATCAACATATATGTGCATGCATGCGTAATAGAGAATAAAAATTCTCCTTTAAATTCAATTTTTTTTCAAACGTGGCAGAAATATAGAGAGGAGAAAATAAAAACTAACCTTAGAAATATAGAGAGGAGAAAAGAAATATATATATATATATATATATATATATATATATATATACTAACCTTAGAAATATAGAGAGGAGAAAATAAAAACTTCAAAGATCTCTGATCCCAGTTGCTAGCCTTTGCAGAAATCAGATCAACATTCAATACAGAGAGAGCAAGAGAGAGACAGTATAAAAAACTTGATCAAAACGGCGCTGGAAGGAGAAGGCCTTTTATACTAATTAAAACCCTACACAGCCTTTTATACACGGATTTATACTTATTAATCCGTGTAGCTCTCCAAATAATCATACACGGCTATTTATAATAAAATCCGTGTACATTTCTACCATTTCTACACGGATATATTATCAAAAATCCGTGTATATATTCCTACACGGATATTTAACAAAAATCCGTGTAGCTCTCTCAATTTTTTCCACACGGTCTTCTTTGCACACGGATTTTTGATCCCTAATAAACCGTGTAGCTCTCTCAAACAATTCTACACTGATTCTTAACTAAATGTCCGTGTATAATTCTCGCAGATTTTTTGGGCTTTCAAAAATTCATATTTGGTACACGGTTTTTATATAAGATAGGGAAAACCGTGTACAATGTGCAGTGTAGAATTACCATTTTTGTAGTAGTGACACGATTCTTATGTATTTTGCTTAAATGAGTTACGATTTATGTTAGATAAATAGTGCGCATGTCTTATGAATTGTGACGCGTCGGTCTAGTCTCCGATGACACCCATATGATAATAACTAGTATCTAGTATCGAGTCCGTTGGATTATAATATTACAAGAGGAAAAAATTCATACAAAATACAAAATAACATATTTTATATAAAAAAAATTAACTAAATGACATATTAAATAGCATTTATATGTAAATAACATATTAAATAACATATTAAATGATATATTTTTTAATTTTTTAACATATTTTCAGAAAAAAGCTCATACAAAATGTCAAATTAATAAAATTTCTTAAATGATATAAAAATAGAAAGAAATAAAGAAATGACTAATCAATTCAAAATTTCTTAAATAATATTTAAAAAAAAGATACTGATAATTGTCCCTGCACCCCTATCCCCTCACTTAACTTCCATAACTATCATGGGGGGACCACTAAAACATTAATAAAAGGGGACTATTTAACAAGAAGCATCAAAGTATTTAACACGAACAATATAAGTATTAATCTCTATGAAGGGAACTATATTTTTGTACGTAAATAATGTCCCCGCACCTTTGTCCCCGCACATAACTTCCATAACTATTTTGGGGGGACCGTCCCTGCACAATTTCCTTATATAATCCGTATCGTCCCCGCACAATTTCTAAAGTATTAATACCTATCAACAAAAGTATTTATATCTATGAAATGAAGTATTTATACCTATGCATGAAAGTATTTTAACGTAAATAATTGTCTCCCCAACCAATTCTCTCAAGCTATCTTCGCACCATAAATATCTATGGGGGACCACTCAAACTAAATGGGGGGACAAGGGGGACCATACACGTTTCTTAAAATATCAATATTGCCATAACTATATGGGGGAACCGCAATACTTAATATTTTTTTACATATGACGCTGGATGACATTTTAAAGTATTAATCTCAAGTATCTCAAGTATTTATATATATCTATGCACTGAAGTATTTATATGTATATATATTGTACAAAGTATTGAAAGTCGTTAACGGATCATGACATCTATGTGCTTAATATAAAAATAGAGATTATGTGATAGACTGATTGTCATGCCATTTATGTTAAATGTTATAAATTATAATTATAGTGGCATATTACTATAGAACATTAAAGAGAATTAAGTTTTCAAACATCTTAATCGTGAAACATCGTTCATAACCGCATTCGTTCCATCATGCTTCGCCCCTCGTATAAAGAAATAGTTTTGTTATCCAAGGGGGGATGAAATTTTACATTAATATAATTCTTTTGTATTCTGCAGCATGAATTTTTGCACAATTTATCTTATAAGTTCTCTGTTATATGGGTATTTAGCATTTTGAAAAACACAAAATAATTGAGGCAATTTCATGCTTATTCCTCAAAAACTTCAAAATTATATATTTTCTCTTGTAAAGTTTATAATATCATATTCACCGTTCTAAATTTCAAAAACTCACAAATTTACCCATTTTATTGTCTTTTCTATTAAAACTCATTTTAATTTATAAAATACCCATTTACCCTTATTAAAAAAATGTCAGTCTTCTAATGGGTCGGTTTTTGAGATAAAATTATTTATTTCTCTACTTCTGACATATACACACTAATATTTAGACATGTGCTTATGTATGCATCAGATTTAAAAAATGAACCATTTGTTCTCAGAAACCGACAAATTAGAAGACTGATATTATTCTTTAACATGTTATCTATTTTTTTTTTTTTTTTATAAAGAGTAATATTGGTAATTTATGAATTTAATGTGATTTTTAATTGAACATACAATAAATGAGTAAATTTGTGAGTTTTTGAATTAGAAGGATAAATATGATATTGCGAATTTTAGAGGAAATATGCAATTTCATAGTTTTTGAGGGATATACGTGAAAAACACCCTAATTATTTTATCAAAAAATTTACTGAATACGAGATTTTTTCTATATAAATTATTTTATTTTAGCAACTTCATTTAATTTTATTCAATATTTTCTTTGTTTGAAACTTTGAATAAAGTTCGAAAAATAGCTCTAATTTTTTTTTTCAACCTATCATTTGAGTTGGCTTCCCTCCTTTGACTGAAAAAAGTGAGTCAAATCATGAGCAAAAATGAACCTCCGTAGCTAAATACAGTGAGCAAAGTTCAGTACTATTAGTTGGCGATTTGTTTTAAGAGGAGGGATCAAATTAAACCCTTTTTGGTGACATACTTTGATACTTATCATTTTCAAAGTTCAAATAGTCGATCCAAACCGTTCAACAAGATGGATATATTAAAATGTGCTTGGAGATCAAATTTTACATTTTTTTGAATTTTTTTACTATTTATTAAGATGGTTACAAAATCATTGTTTTTAGACCATTGAAAAAAAAATCGATTTTGTAACCATCTTAATAAATAGTAAAAAAATTCAAAAAAATGTAAAATTTGATCTCCAAGTACATTTTAATATGGTGATCATGTTGAACGGTTCGGATCGACTGTTTGGATTTTGAAATCGCAAAATTGACCTATAAAAAAACAGTATCATGATGTGTCACAAAAAAAGATGTAATTGGATCCCTCCTCTTGTTTTAATATAAATATGGGAGTGTTTTTCAAATTTTATTATTCATCAAGAACTTTCTATTTGAGTTTTGAACCCGCGAGGAGTCGATTGAGAAAAAAAAATTATATATAATTTTCTATATAATTGAAGTTAAATATCACTGAAAAATTGATATTGATTCTCAATATGAAATATTTAAATGATTGATATTCAATTGATGTTTGATCCTCGTAGTTTGAAAATCTCAATCTAGTACTATTCGATACAAAGAGTGTTATCTTTTGCTACTAAATCAAAGAATAATTTTTTATTAGTCTGCAAATTGATGAACACTTTATTTGTAAGTCATTTTGTCGGAGAAATTTAATATTATAACATTAATGGATGCTTTTGCAAGGTATAATGCATGGCAGTGAAGAAGAATTTTTTTGGCATGAGACTACCTAGGTAATAGGGACCCAATTAGCTAGGAGGTTAGGCACACGGCCCTTTTGAACTTTATGTCACATAGATTAAAGTAACCTCCTATAATTGCTTTTACCACATTGGATCATCAAATTTTTATCTACTTATGTTAAATAATTAATTTCGCTCTTTTAAGGTGTTTATCTTCCCCCATACCATTATTTCTTTTTAGTTTGACTCCCTTTGCTTTGTCCTCGTAGCTCAAGTTACAAACGTGTTCTATCTTTTTAGGTGCTTATCCAGTTATCCTAATTCTTCGACTTATACAATAATTGTTTGAGAAATTTTAGTTTGACCCCACTTAACTAAGACACCTAAGGCTTTTGACATAACATCAAATCATGACATGGATAATACTATAATAGTGATGCAAGCACACTTTGATTATTAAATGGTGATGTGGTAGAGTTGCCGTTTAAAACAAGGAAGCTTAATTTCTTAAATTTTGATAAAGATATTAGCTATCAGTGGGTGTATATTGTAAGAAATAATTAAAAATACAAGAATAGTATGTAGGAGATGTTTAAAAAATTAACATAATCAAGTTTATAAATAAGTTATATATATTTATAATTGTAGTATTGTACTCATTCACATAAGATTATTACAAGATTCATTTTTTTTGTTATCTACCTCATCTCTCTTTTCTAAAACTATCACAGTATCAGAGTAAAAATATATAATAATGTTGGAATAAAACAAACGTCTATTTTAAAAATTATGCCTCGTATCCCATTATGTTACAGCTTATTAAAAAAAAATCAGAATAAATAATTATTTCCTGTTCATCTTAATTCTCTTGTTCCCTAAAACTATCAAATTCTAATTAACAACATTAAAATAATATTTTTATCTTAAACACATATATTGAATGCACTAGATATCTTGCTTGTTGATGATGCTATGAAAAAAAAAGCGTAAAATTATACTTGCAATTGAAGATCAATATTTGTGTTCATAAAAGGTCAATCTTGCAAAAAAAAAAAAAAGGGGGGTGGTTAGACAACCTCTTTTGTGTTTTGTGATCAACCAGAAAATACTGATCATCTTGCTACTTGTCCTTGGATCACATCTATATATGGAATTGGATTACTTCTTACAACAATTTTACTTATAATTGTGATAATTAATGTACAAGACTTATGGTATATTGATGCATTAATCCCTTTGAAAGACATGTTATTAATAGAATTGATCAGGGGGCTGTCCTTTGGGCAGTTTGATTGAATAGAAATGCTCTATGCTTTCAACAAACTCCTACAACAATTAGAAAATTGGTGCCCAGATAATCTCTATTGCTTCTTTCTGGTGCAAAGCAAAATTGATGATTCTTTTTTTTTTATTATTATCTCTCATACTACATAGTGATGTGACACTTTTACCCCTACAACATCCTACACAGCTACTGGTACAAAAGGAGGAATGGTACAGGTACAAGATCTGGTGCTGATAAACTAGCTAATCCTTAGGTGTGGGAAAGGCAGTCAAAACGAGGTTTAGCGAAAGGCAGTCAAAAGAGCTTTTATTTTAATAAAATCTTAAATCTGAGTAATTTTAACTCCTAACTACTTTTATCTTCAAGTCAAAAAAAGAAAATATTTATTTCACCCATTTTTTTATTTCTCTGATCATTCTCATCTATTTTTCCGATGATCCGTGATGAATTTTATGAAACTAAAAATGCAAACGTTTTCCACTCGATTTTTTCTTTCAAACGAGATTAATGAAGAAATATTTTTGAGTTTTTGTTAAGTCATTGTTTTTATTTTTTTTAAGTAAAACCCATTAGCACTTTCAATTATCAAGTTTTTAAACCTCAGTTTACAACATTTTAAACCTGATATAAAAACTATTTAAAAAATATTTGACACAACTACTTTAAACGGTTGTAGATAATGGCTTAAACGCGTGATACTATATGATCGACATCAGAGATTTAAACACTTGAATGTAGTAGTTTAAATTGTAGAACTAGTTGGGGGACGCTCAGGTATAATAGCTCGGGTGACCAAAACATTTCCCATTTTTGAAAGAAGAAATGAGATAACTAAATTGGAGGAAAAACACGCACTACGGAAAGTACTAGGATATAATTGGATTAGGAATTTAAACAGTGCCCCAAATTAATTAAGGATTGATCAAGTGTGCTAGCCAATTAGAGACTCGCATGGCATGTATATTTTCATGGAACCACCACTTACATGCCATAAATGACACGCGTGCAATTGGTGCAACTTAGTAAAGGCGTTTGTTTTGAGTTAAAAGATCAGCGCTCTTTTATTGACGACATAGATAGCGAAATGCTTGCGTAAGCTAGCTCCTACAGAACTACACTTATAAAAATCATGGTGCTTTTGCAAGCGTACCCTTGAAATTGCTTATAAATTGTACAAAATAAATAAATATTTGCCGCTGGAAAATTTTTAAAGACAGGATAAATATTAGTCATGAGTGAGGCTACCATATTTTGTAAAACACATATCATTTTGTATTATGGATCTAGATTTTTATTTTTAAAATTTAAATAATCGATTTCAACTGCTCAACATAATATTCATATGAAATATACTCCAAGACCAAATTTTACATATTAAGTTTTTTTACTATTTTTTCGATAGATAGAAATCACTTGATTTAAAGATTCTGGACCATCCGAAAGATGTTCTACCTATCTAAACATATAGTGCAAAATTCTAAAAATTGTAAAAGTTGGTCTTCAAATGCATTTACATATAGAGATCATGGTGAGGGTTCAAATCAATTGTTTGAACTTAAAAACTAAAATATATATCCATAATACGAATTGATATGCACTTTAAATTTTTTTGTATCCTCACTCTAGAGCCGTTGTCAAATATAAATGGGTATTTCACAACTTCTGCAATTGCGAATATATATGTGTGTGTAATTTCTGTGTTTTCACGGAGAAAATAATAGAATAAATAACTTCTAATTTTAAACATTAATTTTATTCTTTTTACCACTAGGACTACAAGATAAAATAAAACTCTTGACGGCTATAATCAAATCAATACGATGTACGTACGTAGGTCACACACTCAAGATAAAAAAAATAAGAAATATTTAGGGATATTAATGTAAAATGCACACGTACATATTAAAAATAATGTTCTGACAATTAATGGATTGCCAAATGCCTCCTTTGCTTTGTTTTGTGCGCACTACACAATGAAGGCCCGTGGAATCATCCAAGTCACACAGAAAAGGATCATCACTATTGGAAAAGAGCAAAGCATACCACAAAAGGCATCCTTTAAAATCCGTACTCCCAATATTAACACCACAAACCTTCCCCCATCCAGTAGCAAACAATAACACATATGCATGATGCACAACTGCACAAGGACTTCAGATAGATAGATAGAGAGAGATATTTCATATCACTCTTGACAGCCGCTCCCAAGTATTACAAAAAAAAAAAGGGGTTTCATATCACTTAAGTACCTCATCGTTTGAGTTCGAATCCGGTCCGTTCATGTGCCCGCGTTGACTTGGATCCATATCGCATGGCTCGATTATAAACACACCGATTACATTACTTTAGAGGATGTGGACTCTGGGGGGGGGGGGGGGGGGGGGGGGGGGGACAAAAATAAAGTTTACAGTAATTTCAAATATATTTATGTACATATAAGAAATGCTGAGAGATGATCCAGATAATTAAGCATATGTAAGTACTTCATGTAAATAATACATAGTTCAAAAGTTTAACAATGGATGTATGGTTTTGATGAACCATCAGACTGTTTAACCACTAATTGATTAAACAAATACAACTAACTCTACAATATTTGTTCAATATACATTTGAACATGATGTGCTGTAATAATTTTCTTCCTTGCATGTGAGGCAGTCTGATAGGCATTCAACTTAACATGTAACAGATCGGCTCGTCGAACATAATGTACGGGTCTTATTTAGGCAAGCTTACTTCATCGAAATCGTCAAGAGATAAGAAAACCTCATCCAAGCATGATAGTTCAGTGCCTTCATCCTGAAAGCTTGATTGCGAGACACCACTAGAGTCGTAAACCCGGCAAACGACCCATTTGTTGCACTCCTAAATATTAATTGAACATGAAGTTAGTATATATATATGTATTTCTCCATAAAGGGAATTAATGCTCATTGAAGGGTTTTTGAGGTATATTGATACATTAGGTACGTGTTGAACTGTTTGTACATACTTCTGATGGCAGTCATCACACATGCAACTGAATGGTCCAAATAATATATATGAAATGATTTCATTCAAATATATTGAGTCATCAAATAGTTCTAAAAAAATGAAAACTATTACCTTTGTTGAATGACTTTTTTTTGTTCTACTATTAGCATTTCCACCGCTACTGTTTGAATGGCTTCCATCAAGTAAATGGAATTCATGCATAACCCAATTTGTTTTGATTCTCTCTTGTGAGTCTCTGATGTAAAAAACTAGGGTTTTCTTCGATCCAACATCTCTACCGCCAGTTCTAACTTGTTCGTCACTACCAACTTGGCTCCAATACCCATTTGGTGTACCTCTACTTTGTGACATCCGGGTGAAAAAGTAGAACCTATCAGTTGCTTGAAGAGCTTTACCTTCAAATTTTGGAAAAGGTGGTTGGTGTTACTTATATATTGTGAAAAATTAATTTTTATATGCATCCTTTTTCAAAAGTAAACAACTGCTTGCTGAGGTTAATTAAGAACATACTATATTACTTGTTGTGAAATTTAGTACTCAATAAACTCATCTTATACATATTCCATTTAAAGGCTACTTTTGTTTTTAAACTGACAAATAGCTCTAACATCCTTAGTTATGTGTCCTACATCAAACTTTTTTTGGACAACATTATAGCAAAATTCTATTGTCATGATCAACCCTGTATTTTAATATATTTTTTGCATGGTATCATAATTAAGTATAGAGGTATATATATTATATATGTACAACCACTGCTGTTTGCGCACTTTATGAATTTAAATAGTGATGTATGTGCAATTAATGAGTGTAATAATTGATCCCATGCAGAAGGAATATAAGTACAAAAACAAAAGAAGAAAATAATAAAGGCCAATTATATACCATTGAGATCCCAAGGATCGTAACGATGGAGATGAACGGTGGGGATGACGTCTGGATAACATGGCAGTGTCGAGACCTTACAATGAAGAAAATGAACGACTAATTCTTCGTCGGAAGGGTAGAAATGGAAACCCGGAGGTAGGCTTGTGATTCCTTCTCCCATGTGATTATGTGAATATTGTTGATGAATATAAACTTTGCATGTGCTACACTAATTAGAGAAGAGAAAGTGAAGGTGGCTATCTAGATGGAAGCAGGAAACCAAGTGATGTTGGATCACAGCCTACTAGCTAGTGTATATATGTTTATATAGTGTTATAGATAGAGAGGAAGAGAGAGAGAGAGAGAGAGAGAGAGAGAGAGAGAGAGAGGGAGTTTGAAGTATAAGGCGGCTGAACCTATATAACAGCAAATTAAGTTAGATGAGTGATCTCCTCTTCATGGAATAGGAATAATAGAGAATTCCATATCTAGCAAATGGCAATGCATGAGAGATGCATATATTCACAACAGGAAGAATACCAAGCTTACCCCACCAAGGTTGGGTCAATATATAAATCTTAAAAGATTCTAGTAGATCTATTGGTTTGGAGTTACATGGAGTTACTTTTTTGGAGATAGTTAATTAATGGTGTTTGAGTTGGAGACGTCCATTTAGTGGTAATGGATAGATGTCTCAAATCTAATGATGTGTGGTGGGTTCAAAAGGAAGGTACTACTAGTGCATATATGATATTTGGCATATAGATGTACAAATCAAAGAAATCCCTAATAAACATGTGGTACATATTGTTTGATCTATTCAAAGAGCACTCATAAAGGTAAAAAAGGAAACATAGAGGACAAAAAATAACTTAAGTTTACGTTTTGGAGGAAAAAAAAAAATCACATCATTTGTATTATATATGGTGCATGCATGTTCTTATTAATCAAAAAACAATTTCAGTTCATTTAACTAAATAGAGGAGGCTCCCTAATTTCACATTTATATAATTATACGAGTGAGGCTACGGTAATATGCATATTACGTACATAATGATTCATACTATATATGGATCATGCATGTTTATGTTTTCAAATTTCAAACAGTCGATTCGAAACATTCAATGTAATCTCCATATGAAAATGTACTTCAAGACCAAATTTTAAATTTTATAGAATTTTTTACTACTTTTTTAAATAGGTGGAATATCACTTGATTTAAATATTATAAACCATCCGAAAATAGCAATTTTCTACTTATAAAAAATAATTAAAAAATTCTAAAAAAAATAAATTTAGTCTCCAAATATATTTTCATATGAAAATCATGTTGAGTGGTTCAGATCAATTGTTTGGACTTTAAAAACACGTATGATGATATGGATTCATAGTATGAGTTGATGTGTAATATCACCGTAGCCTCACTCTAATTATAGTCATTTCCAAATTGAAACCCTTTGATCTCTTCATTAACACTTAATTTATGGTCATTTGCAAGTAAATGCAGTATCTTTCTTATCGTCAACATGTGATAATTAATTTTGCATTAGGTCGGCTGCTGTCTTTTCAAGTTTTGATGAAACATATGTGACTTCGATATCAGCTAGCTTATAAGAGATTAATTATATTGCAATCAAAATGAGCTGCTATATACACCTATAGATTGAGACTTCTTCTTTGACATTGAGAAGTGAGAATAATTCATGACAAGTTGTAGTCTCATACGTTTGAAGAAAGCTATAATTTGAGAAATATTCTCAAATTAGGTGGTTTGTACTTGTCATGTAACAGTCATTTTAGGGCACCAAATCTTTCTCCAAAATATTAATTAATATATAAGTTCGTATGTTTTTGAAGTATGACACAAAATATTACTTTTTGGGATGTCAAAAGTTGAAACCTTATTTAATACTTAAAAGAACAAAATGATAAATAAATAAAATTATTAATTATCAATTATAAACCCAATAAAGTGGTTTATTTGGTACTTTGAAGGGACTTAAATTGATAATGGGAAGCTGCACTAAACCGGCAACCATGCCATACTTGGACATCACATCAAACCTACCCTCCATTTCTATTTTCAATGGAGAAATCAATTTGAGTATTGTAATTTCGTAAAGTTCCCATTCTACTAATTTTAATCTGTTTCCTACTAGTGGAGTTATATTTAAAAGTTACTCATACAAGTTAGGTATTACTATTTTCATAATTTCTTATCCTAAAGTAAGTAGTCATGAAAGGCCCAAAAAAAAATTAGATTGCATTTCTTAAATCTATTCAAGTTTTCTGCAGTTCTTGCATAAATGGAGGGAACTCAAACCGGTTGTGCTTACGTCATGCAAACGTCACATGACACCAGTAACCTTTCTGATCAGGAGCAATGATAGATAGCCCCAGGAGCACCATAGAAGTTTGTGACAAAGTACAATAGCATCACTTCAACAGGAAGCCATGAAATAGATTACAATACAAAGCTACTACATTCATACCTTCTCTCTCATGTGCAAAATGATGCATATAGAAATTTCCTAGAAGAAAATATGATGCATGTTGAGGGGGCTATCGGGTCGGATCTATCCTCCATCATATGATATCCATTAATTACTAGTTTTCAAGGAATTTCGTTAATTTAAATTAGTGATATAGGGTATGGCCGTATGGGTTAATGGATAATTAAGTTCTGGACCTTCTTTCTGGTCGTAGTTAGCGGATCGGATCCTCTTCAAGGTGCAACTGGGAATTAAAAAAGAACCAATAATCATAGCAGAGACTAAGCACACTCCAGCAGATCTTCTCAATACATCTCCAATTCGTAAAGCTGGAGATCTCCAGTCTCAAAGGATTCCTTACTTGATCAGTTGATCGTCAGACGTCAGTCTTCATTGTCCAAACTTGGCAAATCAACACGTAATGCTATTATGGAATTGGAGATATCCAGTCCTATCGGTGTTGGCTCAACTGGAGATGATTTTTACCTACTTTATACGTACGGTTTCATTTTCTGTTTTTTAAGAAATTTTTTTCAAAATATTTGTGCATATACGTATGCTAGCTGCTGCTTAAAAACGGGACAACAATCAACAAAATGGTGCCCACAATATGGAATGAACAGTACTTAAAAGCAGGGGCGGATTTATAGAATTCAGATCCTCTGTGTTACTCGAGAAAATAAAATGAGCTCTCAGTCAGTGGATTTAAATTTACACGAATCTCAAAGCACAAATAATACTGCCCCCTCCAATCACCCGAATATCCACCGGTTGAGAGCTCATTTTATTTTCTCGAGTAACACAGAGGATACTGGTTCGGATTTATATAGGCTCAGGTGCAGACAAGTGCTTGCTTCTGAATTTGAAATTTTTTTTAGATCCAATACAGTTTCAGCTCTGTGCCTACCCCCTGGCCCAAGTATGTGCCTACCCCTGAGCCCAAACAATTCCTTTGCTAGAGAGAAAGCCCTGTTCGCTACAAAAAAAAAAACCTTCACCTCAGAGCTCTTAGAGAAACCTTCGCGTCTACGTCTGAAAAACCCCTTCGCTGGTTTTCTAAGGCGCATTACTTTGACGTCTATTTTGTTTAGAATGAAAAATATACTAATTGCAAAAGCACATTACTTTCTCCTAATTTTCTGATAGTTTTTGATCTATTGATCTGTAGAGAATGCTCCTGTGACGAGGGCTTTGATAGTTGCATCTGGTTTTCTGACTGTAGCAATTGGAGCACGAGGCAAGTCCAGGCAACTAGGGGTGTCTTTTCAGGTGGGTTAATTTATTTTTTTTCATATGGATAGCAAAAATTATATGCCCTATCTAGCTCGTTTTTCAATTATCTCGTGGGAAGTGAAATTTGAGTTAGTGCTGGTCACAGATTTTAGTTTAAATTTGTCTTGCGGATCGCAGTATTCCTCCTCCATCTCTCTTTATTACTCTTTACGGGTTTGCACCCGATAAGCCCCAAGGGCTGATTTTAGTTGTATGCCTTGAAAATTGTTGTCGATTGTTGTGATTCATGTTCTTGCTCAGTTTTGAGTTGTTGTAGTATCAAGTATGTGAACCGAACCCTTGAGCCTTTGAGATTGTTATTGTGAAATTAATTGTGGAATTGAGCCTTGATGCATGAATTACTTGACATAATTGATCTAGCAAATTGATGTCGAATTAGTTTTGAATTTTAATCATAATGGATTACCAGTGAATGTATCAATTTGATGCCATTAGTATAAATTTATTTCGGCCAATTGAATGGATTTGATTAATTGGATTCTATTATAGTATTGTTAGCCCCTTGTGTTACTATGTTTCGTATGCAGTTGTGTTTACGTCTGTGTTTGTGTAGGGACGCTAGAGAGTGATCTATATTTATTTATTTGTGTGAAAGAGAAGCACGGGATTCATCGAGGACTCAATTTACACTTAGAAAATTGATATAACCGAAGCGATTCTTGGAACAACCAATCAAGGTAAATTTTCTGTCTATTTATGTTTCAGCAGCTGGTTTGGCACATACTAGATGGTACCACATGGTACCAGACAATACTTCAGCAATTGACAACCTTTTTAATCTTGTTTGAACGCCGCACTGATCAAGCTAGACATTGCTTTGCCGCATTGACGGTAATTGGCCAAGTACCACATTTTGTGCCTACCCCTCATCAAAATTCTGGATCCGCCCCTGCTTGAAAGCTATGCATGCATCTGTTCCTGTTAATTAAACTCTACAGTAGTTTAGATAGGTACTTCTTGGAGATTGAGAGAATAATTATCTAATGTGAAATTAATTAGTGTTTTCTTAAAGATAAAATTTGAACAAGTTTTTTTATCTTATATTTGGGCGATTTTTTTTGGTCAAAATATAACTTTAATGTCTTTAAAACATTTTATGATTGGGGAGGCAAATTGGACTCTGTAACTGTAAGCTGAACTGTGAAAATTTAAATTGCCATGACAGTTAATTTATTGTGGAGTGTGGACTAAGTAGACTAAGTATAAGGCCCAAAGTATGTCATATTAAACTGTCAATAAAATATCCACATCAATGAATAAATTACGAGAAAGATTACATAAAAGAGGCAAATAATTTTACTCGTAAAAATGAAAACACCTCTAACTCGTCCACCAATTATATTGAGTCATGTTGTCATTTCTACAAGTGCCAATCATGCTGAATTTTTTTTTCTAAACTTAATTTTTCGATTAATGCATGCAAGGAAAGGACCATTTATTTTTCTTAATTGTCATAAAAAATATTAGCAAAGAAAACTAATAAAAATTGAACAATCAAATTGACACAAAAGATGAGATTTATAATGGACTCCAAAAAGTTAAATGAGAAATTAAGCAAAAAGAAATGTACAGGCAGTCCAGGCGGGCAGGCGGAGATGATGAAAAATAGAAACCCAACAGGAAAAAGCAAATAAATAGATGGCCTTCTTATTTTATGACGCTTATATGATGCAAAGTTGTCGCTGTATGTCAATATTTCATGTGATGTTACATGTTAGAATAATTAAATGGTTATCTGATAATGATAATGATGATGATGATGATGATGATGATGATGATGATGATGATGATGATGATGATGATGATGATGATGATGATGATGATGATGATGATGATGATGATGATGATGATGATGATGATGATGATGATGATAGGCTTTGGGCCGGAGATTATAAATTCTTGGTTGTTGGGCTGGGCCTTATAAAGGGCGAAAGTTCGTTCGTTGAAACTTGAAACAAAACAATTATGAGCTTTTGTAGGATTACACTGTAAAATGTTCACACTAATTATCTTATTTACTATCATTGCGAGGTTCAAACTCGATATTTTCTATTCATTTTAGCGCGCTCTCGCACCCTTCGTACAACGGGCGCCATGTCAGCAACCGCCGGCGCCGGGGTCTCCTCCACCTTACGACATCTCCTCCAAACCCTCCCTCTTCTTCCCCAACTCAAACCCCATCTCTCAGCCTCTTCAATCCCTCCAGTATTTGTCCTCAACAGAGCAATAGAAGCGCTTGCCTCGCATGAATTTATTTCCCAGGCGCAACAACTGTTCGACGAAATGCCTGAAAGAAATGGTGGCTCATGGAACGCCATAATTTCTGCATATTCTCGCGTGAACCAGCCAAACAACGCTCTCTCTTTGTTTTCACTTATGTGTAACGAGGGAGTTCAACCGAAAGATGTGACCTTGGCTTCAGTTCTCGGCTGTTGCTCAGAAGTACTAGACCTATCTCTTGCCAGACAGATTCATGCTCTTGTTTTGAAACTAGGGTTTTCTTCTAATGTGATCATTAACACATCTCTTGTCGATATATACGGGAAATGTGATGTCATGTGTGATGCCGAGAGGGTGTTTGATTATATACCAAACCCCAATGTGGTTTCATGGAATGTATTAATACGTAGGTACTATGAATTGGGCAGAGGTGGCGACGCTATAGAAACTTTATTTCAAATGATAAGGGCAGGAGTTTTGCCTTTGAATTTTACTATTTCAAATTCTCTTCTTGCATGTGCTGATGCTAATGCGTTATTAGAAGGGAGACAAATTCATGGATTTGTTGTAAAAACTGGTTACTACTCTGACATTAATAGCCTTGTTAGGAATTGTATTTTACAAATGTATGCAAAATGTGGGGCGCTTGATGAAGCTAGTGAACTATTTGATAAATCTGAGAGAAGAGATACGTTTATGTGGACTTCAATGCTCTCAGGTTATGTGGCATGTGGAAGAATCCAAGAGGCAGCGAAGTTGTTTGATAGAATGCCTGAGAGAAACATCGTCTCCTGGAATGCAATGATTGGTGGTTACATAAATTGCTCAGCTTCGGCCAAAGCTTTGGATTTCTTTAGAAGCATGGAAGGGGAAGAAGGTGCTTTTGACAATTATACTTTGGGGGCAGTGCTCAAAGCTTGTGCCGAGTTGCTTGATTTGGAGAAGGGGAGGCAAGTACATGGGTTTGCTTACCGACACGGGTACCATTTAGACCACTACTTGTGCAATGTGTTGATAGGTATGTATGCCAAGTGTGGTCATTTAAGAAATATGGAGGCACTATTTTTTAGAATTCTAAAGAAAAGAGATAGGGTTTCATGGAATTCGGTCATTTTGGGGTATGAGCGACATTGTAGAGGCGAAGAGGCTTTGTATGCTCTTAGAGAGATGTTACGAGAAGCAAGTCCAAATGAGTCAACTCTTACCATAGGCTTGTCTGCCTGTGCTAACATTTTCGCTCTTGATCATGGGAAACAAATCCATGCATACATTCTCAGAAATGGGTACAGGATAGATGACGTAATTAGAGATGCATTGGTAAGCATGTACTCTAAATGTAGATTTATGGATTACTCGATTAGGGTTTTTGAAGAAAGGGAGTCACGTGATGTTGTCATATGGAACTCTGTGATTTTGGGTTGTGTTTACAATGGAAAAGGGCAGTATGCGCTCGAGTTATTCGAGGAAATGCGCAAGAGAGAAATAAAGGCCGATAATGTAACATTTATCGGTGCCTTGCTAGCTTGCATTTGTGAAGGATTTGTTGATCTAGGTCAAAGGTACTTTAACTCGATGAGTGAAGATTATATTATTACGCACCGAATGGAGCATTATGAATGCATGATTGAGTTGTTTAGCAAGCATGGTTGCATGGTTGAGTTGGAAGAATTTGTCGAAAAGATGCCGTTGGAGCCTACTGTACCGATGTGGTTAAGAATATATGATGCATGTAGGGAGTTTGGAAATCCAAGTTTGGGGAAAACGGCTGAGAAGTACATTAATGAGTCGAACCCGTTGAATCCGAGTTGAGGTTTGAGGGAATGGATGTGGGTCCAAAGGAATTGACAAGTTTTGAGGTGAAATTTGATGCTAAATTAGGATCAACTTCAAATTGATGAAAGGGTTGAATTGTGAGAATAAACTATAGCTGGTTCATCACAGAGATCCTTTTTCAGAATATGCATTGACCCAAGTAAAGATTGTACTTTGAAAGGAATGTTTAGAAGTAAATAGTTGCCAATCATGGAATGCGCACGAGCAATGAAGCCCATGAAAAATTATGGTATACTACAAAAGAATTTTGGGGATATGAAGAATTGTTACCGAATAAGGAGATTTCAAATAATTGTTAGTTTTCTTGTACCTTTGTAAATCAATTTTAATTCGTGAGAAGAATGAAGTTAATTGAAAGAAAAAAACTTGAATTTGCGCTACCTTTTCTAAAACAGGAATAGATTACTAGGCTTTTGTGTTTTGCAAGAAGCCGAAAAAGGTATCCACAAACAATTAACTGTTAGATTGCTATTATCTTGAACATCTCATTTTCCTGCGCTGATTAAATGTAATTGTTAGCAAATATAATATACCTTGGACTGTTGTTCAAACAAAATACCTAGCAGCTTTTTCATCTTATCTCTGCATTTCGATGAACAATGCGCATGCAAAGAACCAAGTATTGCAATCAGCATGCCATAGATATCTCCCTTTTCTCACAAACAATATCGCATTGGTGGTTTCTCAATAAGGCATCAATAAATGCTGAGCAAAGCAAGACAAAACAAAAATTCAGAATTTATTGACAACAAAACAAACTTGATAATCTTAAAAATATCTATCAACTTAAGTTAAGAAATTTTCAAAAAAAAAAATTAAATATATTAACTTTATATATTAATTTTGCATCAAATTTCATATAATGTAAACGAATTTGATATTTCATTAAATATTGTTAAATCCAATATGTTACAAATTTCTAGTCACTTAATGAATCATCAAATATTCATCACTTATTATTGATCGTATTTTAAATGTTTGATCTTAAAATTTATTTTTAATATTTGTCAAAATTGTTGGTTGCATAGGATTCTCATCTAAAAAGAAAATAAAAAAATAGCAAAACAAAATCTTAATTGATTAAGACGAAGTGCTTACAAGCTCCTATCATTAGAATCCTAAAATATCAAGTGGATCACTATAGACAAACATTACATCTACTCAAGATGACAAGAAAAAACTCAAATCTGAATCAAATATTCTTATCGTCTTATTTTTAGTCTTGAAAGCTAGAAAAAAAAAATACTACACCACTCGAATCATATATTTCACCTTCTCAGCTCCATCCAACATCAAAACAAAAATAAATAGTTGTTTTTCTTACATACTATATTTTGTCGTTTTTCTCTTCTTCCTCCATGTACTTGTCCTTTTCGTCTTCTTCCATGTACTTTTCCTGCACCGCTAGTGTTGTATCTACCAGTTAAGTCCAACAGTTAAAAGAAATAATCACTGATGCTATACCATACTAGTAATTTTATCAACAAAAACACAAATAAAGGATATCTGTAATAGTCCCAGTCAAGGGGTCCAGCTGCAATCTTGCTAAATTCAACAGCACTCGAATCGATGCTTGAGAATATGTAACCATTGCTTTTATCTATTAGTTTCACCAGATTCCCCACACTTTCTTTGTCCTGAGATAATGATTTATGTTATCCAAATGCAATACTGGGTCTGATCCAGAAAGAAAAAAAATCAAAGTCTTCATAAGGCTTTAATTTTTACTTTTTAGAATCACATAGTGATACAGCAAAGTACCGGATGTAACAATAGTAAAGTAACTATACTGGTGCCATCAATCAGAGAGAGAGAGAGAAACCTGAATATCCAAGGTACTGAAATTAACTAAATTAAAATCCTCAATGACATCACATAGCTCCTTTGTTAATTTCCTGTGAATAAATAAAGCAATTATTGTAATGCATAACTATAGGAAATTTCAGGAAACTAACTACGATCTCCACATTGAAAATTATAAATTTTACGATGTACCTGTATTTGGCAGAGCGAGGGTCTTGATCAAGGTGGTTTTGCAAATATGACAGATCCTCTACATCAGTGTAGAAGTCCAAATTGAAAGCTGCCGTTTACAATTAATTATAAGCCATTACATAAGGAAATCACTTGCAAAACACAGCTAGCATTCAACAATATTTGCAAAATAGTCCCAAAAATTTTCTTTGGATTATTTGCCCATAGTCCCAAAATTGCTCATCTCATAAGCTAATAGCCTGAGATCAATCTTTGGATTATTTACCAATAATCCCCTACTGTTATAACTGAAAAGAAAGTTAGTAAAATCACCAACATACCCCGGAATTATCATCTTAGCAAACAGTGTCACGATCTAACACTTTTAGCCACTGCATTAGAATTTAAAACTGAACAATGAACTCCACTTTGTTTGGTTTAAGCTTAATTTGGATATGAATTGTTAGAAGCAGAGAGTAATATTGTCAACATTTAACGGGATAAACAAGATTAACTGCATCGACCCAGAGGTTTGGTGTTGCAAATTTTTCATAAAAATTTTATTTTGTTGCAAAATGTTCTGATCTGAAAAACTGTACTAAATTAGGTGCAATTTGCAAATCAACCCTGATTGAACTTCTCAAGTTAAGCAGCAACAACAGCCCAAACAGGAAGAGGGATAATATTTGAGGGTATATATATAGAATAATACCTAGTTTACCATAGCTCTCAATAAGGTCAATTTTGGACAGAACATTTACGTGAGGTAACTCAAGGTGTAGCATTGTAGAGAGAGAAAGCAACAATGCACTGATATACTTTCCTGGATCACAACATAGATGCGCATCTATTAGGTGCACAGCTGTCAGCTGTACAGAGGTAAAACATGGTAAGTATACTGATGATATAATTCAAGCTGTATGACCCTATATTTTTCTATATTATAAGAACTTAAATTAGGTTTTCCAAACTAATACCAAGCTTTGACAAAATAAGAATGGACTGTTACACAGGTCAATATTGGAAATCTGAGCTTCTTACACTGTAGTGACACTAGTGAGGAATAATCTAGGGAGAAACCTACAGAGAGAGAGAGAGAGAGAGAGAGAGCTTAAAGTTGGTTGAGATGGTTGCAACTTATATAGCTGGTACTTCCAAGAACTAAAAGAGTGCAAAATAAACCAAATGAACTAAATGCCACAACATGAACTAAAAGAGTGCAAAATACCAGATAATGGATAAAATAGTAAAGTAGACATCTAATCATGTGTTATAGACTAAAGGATGTAAATCATCACTCACACGCAAGTCTAATTTTTTTATTAGATTGTTCATGACATTCCTTGCATTTGAGTGAAGAAAGAAAAGCTCCACTTGACCAGGAAAATCAAATAACAGATAATGGTCTGCAAAAGAGAGGAATAAAATTAAAAATAATAACACATGCCACCTTTTAAAAAAACACAGGAAGCTTAATGAAAAGGCTGCCATCATAGTAGTAATATCAGACATGAAGCTTAATAAATTATTCCTTTTCTTTTCCTTTTTCTTGCCTTTTTTCCCCTTTTTTGTAGTTTTTGTCATTGTTTGCTTCCAGGATTCAAATATTTCACTCTTGCTGAAATTTGTCAAGCGTGTAATTCAACAAACATTCCAACAAAACCCATAGAATTCTTAATTTTAAAAATAAAATAACCTTTAAGAAGAGGTTTGAGTTTGGATTCAAGCCAATCAATATTCTTCTCCAAATAATCCATACAGTATACAAGACCTGGCAAAGTACTCAGAAATGCAACCAATTATAAATTTGTGTAAATAATAAGCCAGAAAATTTTGAAAATAAAAAAAACTTAGAACATTGATAACTAGCAATGCTAACCTCCATTAGGTCCAAGAGAGTGCTCATTCATGACATCACTGAGCTTTATTAGGTCCTCAATGTTAATCGCACATTCATATCTATTTAATAGTTAATAAAACCCTAAATAATTTGATCCTAGCTAAAAAGTTGGAAAAAAAAAAGTACAAATACTTAATATGTTTTAGATAAGTGGATAGTTAATAAAACCCTAAATAATTTTATCCTAGCTAAAAAATTGGAAAAAAATTACAAATACTTAATATGTTTAGGATACGGCAATGAATCATTAGCTGGGTCTAGATTGATAACAGCCACTTTCCTGCAAAAGAAACAAGAATAACAAATCAACAAATATATTCAGTTACTAGTAACTATCTCTCAAGTACCTGCCGATGAGATTGAGGACTGAGAAAATTGTGACTGAGAACATAATAAACAAACTAAATTGTAACAAGTACCTGCCGATGAGATTGAGGAACTGCGACATGCCGTTGCAGTAAGTCGTTTTACCCGAACCAGGTGGACCGATCACTACTTGCCCGAAAACCATTTCTCTTCTCTCTCTCTCTCTCTCTCGCTCGCTCTCTATACAAATTTGATTCGAGGGATTCTCTCACTTGAGCAGACTGCAGTGAGGTCTAAGAAACGAAGAACCCAGAGCAGAGGAAGAAGCCGTGAATTAAAATATGGGCCGGATTTATTTTCAAGGAAGTATCTAATTAAGGTTAAAATTTTATTTGGGCTCCAAGTTAAGATTTTTTTTTTTTGGGCTGATGCCTTTTAAGTTTAGGCTCTTCGCTACTCATTTGGCATACATCCTAGTAAAATAATTGAGACTTAAAAAGAAAACAATTATGACTTGAGAGGTCGTTCGTTATGAATCTTCTTAGCATAATTTTTTATTTTTTATTTCATTTTACATTTTAGATGTGTTGATATTTTTTTCCAAAAGTATTTATACTTGATGTTACTTCTCTATAGTTATTAAGAATAATTTATAAGATTTTTTCTTTATTACTCAAACAGTAGGTTTGTATTTCATTACCAAGATATATCTTTCTTAAAGAAGAAGAAATTGATAAAAACAAGCAAATGATTTTTTAATTTAATTGTAGTGGAATTCAATTTTCGTAATTCTAGTAATTGAATTGATATTTTATATTAATTTTTTTTTCTATTGCTAATTTATTGTTTTGATAGATTCGTGCAATACATTTGATTTGACTTTTTATTTTATCAATTTATTTTGATAATGTATTCTATCACTTTTATTTATGAAAAGTAAATAAAAGAAGTAGAATTTTTTGGATCTTATCCGATCGATCACTACAGTTCTAAAAAAATGTTTCTGAGTTCTAGAAGGAGAAAAAAAAAATTATCAGGGACTATTGAATTAATAGATAGAGATTGATGGCTCCAATTCTGATCAAATATAAAAGAATGAGCTTATGTTGTTTTATGGATTTCAATGCAACAATAATTTCTTGTTTTTGTTGACCCGTAGTATAAAACTTAAATATTTCCATTTGAGCTCTGAAAAGGATTTAGAAATTTGAAAAAAAAAAAAAAAAAATGAGGGTGATTTGGTGTTTGGTTGGTAGATCTAGGGAAAATATTTAACTTGCCAGAGCTTTTGTTTAAGATTATGGAACTCTTAAAATAAACATTTATGGAACACTTACAAGTGTTGTTAAAATGTTATTTTTCAAATTAAGTTCACTTTTGTGTGACTTGATGTTTATTTAGTACGGTTAAATATTATATTTTCAACTCGCTGAAGTTTTGTCACAGTCCAACCAAAGTTCGTCAAAATTTGAAAATGTTACTTAATGGGAGAAATAAATCGGTCCAAATATTGATTGATAAATTCATAGAAACAATAGTAATAAATTATACAATTATTTTATAAACTTCTAAGTTGTTTGGTTTAAGTTCCGGGGATCTGTCACGGACTCACGGTATTGAATTGTTTTTCTCTGGCGATAAAAACAAATATCAATAATTAGTAATTGAAAGAGAAATCGTGCAAGATGCATGACTGCCACGACATAGCACGAAACCAATAAATCAATACCTAAATGAAATTATGGCTCCAGTATTATACAAAATGGAGATCTACATGCTCTACTAATGTACTATAAGTACAAATAAAATTCGCAGTTGGGAAAGTTTTTAGATTTTATCTTCAGACCAGAGCCAGAATATTCTAGTACGATGGACAATATTTAAAAAATGAAGTATATTTTTATTAGTTTTTTTTATAAAAAAAATTCAAAAGAGAAACATATTCTTTCATTGGCGTTGAATAAACTCATTTCTTAATTATTTTTTTGCTAAATGAACTTAGTGAACTGTGTAATTCTTGTTCAAGCATATTCTTTCACTTGTTAATTTTATCATTAAATTTTCATAGCATCCCTTTTAATCCATATTTTCTAATTTTAATTTATTTTAGATGTGCTTTAATTAGTTTTACGTTATATATTTTTACTTCTATTGAAAACTAAAATTTTAAAAGCATATTATAGCGGCCGCTATAGTCTCTTCAGACATCAAATGTTACGTGACTGAAAAAAAAAATTTACAGGGCTCGTGTCACTCATTTCTCTCTTCTTTCTTCGGAGAGATGCGGTTCAATTTTCAAAATAACAGTTAAAAGATGCTAAATGTATCAGGAATATTTAATAATAATAAAATGTAACTGAAATTTTTTTAACAAATATAACTATGACTGATATGAATACTAGGGCTGCCAAAAAAATTCGTATTTCGTAATTCGATTGACTTCGATTCAAAAAAAATTCACAATTAACTCGTTCGATTGAAGTTCGTTCTGAAACAAATCAAACCAGTTCGGTTTGAATCTTATTCAAACTCAAACTCAAACTACGTATAATTCGTTCGAAATTGATTCGCGAACTATTTAGGTTCGAATCTCAAATAATGCAACTAATAGCTTCAACCATCAATCTTTAATAATGTAGGAACCAAACTTATATCAGAGCTCAAAATTGTTAATATAATGATAACTTATAATAGGAAAATACTTCAGCAGCGTAACAAATTAACAATAGAATAAGTTTCATTTGACTAAGTCTATGCCATGATTTTAATCAATAAAGCAGCGTAAAAGGTTAGAGAATTTTGGACTGGCCCATAATCCATCAGTGTGAATTCGTGAAAGGTAAAAGGTAAAAGGAAACCGTGTGAATTTTGTTCCGTGTGAATTCGTAGTTCATGATTCGATTGACTTCAATTCGATTCGAAAAAAATTCACAATTAACTCGTTCGATTGAAGTTCGTTCTGAAACAAATCAAACCAGTTCGATTCGATTCTTATTCAAACTCAAACTCAAACTGGAGTAAATTTGATTTGGTTTAATTCGTTTGCAGCCTTAACGAATACGACGTACCACTAAAATCACTACCATCTTTAGCGTTTTTTTTTTAAACTTCTTAATCATGCATATCCTCTTTCAGAAAAATAAATAAATCTTAAACATATATACATGCATTCATTTTTTGTGTCTTTCGTTATGTTTTATTTTTAAAACTTTAAAACTTACAATGTAAAACTTAAATATTAAAATAAAACTATTAGATACTAATCTATATTATTTTCTCTATATGCACGTAAAATATTGTAACATTTTAATTTTATTTTAATTGTTATCAATAGTTTATGTAGATAATTTTAAGATTTGATTTTTCAGCTTATATTAATTCATATAAAAATCAAATAAAAAGGTGAAAAAAATTTACGTACAATAATATATCGGACGTAACGTTTTACTTTTACATATTAATTTTTAGAAATTTTGTTATAAAAATATAATAAAATAAAGACAAGATACAAAAAAAAAAACCAAATGAAAACATTAGGACCTCTTCGTGAGAAGATTAATAAAAACTCTTAACCCTATTTCTAATATTTTATATTTGTGATATTACTGGATCCATCACATGTGTACGCTCTTACGCCGCATCTTTGTTTCGTTTTTAACTTTTTATTATTTCTTCTCTCCGCTTAGTGCATACTATCCCTCAGCCCTTTAAAGAGTATTATAGTTAGCAACAGCATGTGTATAAAATAGAGTTTCAGATTAAAAAATTTAGAGCCGATATTTTTATTAATAACCCCAAACAAAAGAAAAATATCAAATGTACCTCCAACCCCAAAAAAATTTCAAATCTAACCCAACCGCCCCATCATTGGGCGGTTCACTCCACCCACCAAACCGCCCAACCACTGGGCGGTCCACATGGCCAAGCAAACCGACCCCCCATGGGGCGGTTCACTATGCAGCCTATAAATTGCCCATTCTGGCTCTCATTCTCACACTCTCTCGCCCTGAATTCATCGCTCTTCTCCGCAGGTAATTTTTTTTTATTATTAGTATTTATTATTATTATTTTATTATTTATTTTATTATGCATTACTGTTTATTACTGTAGATTACTGTAGTTACTGTTGATTACTATAGATACTGTAGATTACTGTAGATTACTGTAGATTACTGTTTATTACTGTAGATTACTGTAGATTACTGTTCATTATTTTTATTTTATTTTTGTAATTAATTTTATTAAATATTTTTTTTTATTGTTGTTATTTACTAATAATTTAACTGTGTACTATTATTTTGTAACTGATAAAAGTTTGTTTATTAATGTAGATAAAATGTTGGTTACACTATATGTGGGCGGGAAGTTCGAGGTGGGTGTGGAGGGAGTACATTACTCGAAAGATCCGACCCACGGCTTTGAGGTAAATGAAAACACCTCATTTCTGGAACTTAAGCAAATGGTATTCGAAAGGATTGGTGTATTCCCAACCGGTATGACATAGATTTGGTTACTCGGGTTGACTCAGGGCGGGATAGACCTTACTATGTAAAGTATCCAATAACAAATGAGGATGGTTGGAGATGTGTTTACAATACTTTTCAATCTACGGGTACCCCGATAATGGAGTTGTATTCCAGAAAGTTTCTGCGTCGGACCAGGGTTGGACCTTCTACAGACCATACAGGTTATGATAGCCCGGTGCAGCAGCACTCGGGTTTTGACCACTCGGGTAACCAAAACTTGGGTCATGTATCACCGTCTGAACCGTACGCACCACCCGTTCATACTGATTACACTGCTGATTACACCACTGATTATACCGCTGAGTATAGCACCGACCTACCACCACCACCACCTCCACCTCCTATTCAACCCGTAGTAGAAGCCAGATTTCCTTCTGTACCACCGTCCGTACCTATACTTGTACCTGTTATTGTTCCCCGGAGAGATGCTATACTGGAGGCTGAAGGGGTTGATGTCATACCGGAACGTGAAATTAACTCAGGTGATAGTTGGGACGGGGATTGGGATTCTGATCACTTGTCAGACGATGATAGAGATTATTTACCCAGGCAGGGCAGATTTTCTATTAGAGGTCGGACAGACAGGCACCCGGTAGCCACATTCAACGATACCACTGCTTTTGAAGAAGCAGACATAAGCTATTTTGGGAAGCGTGTCGTTTACACCTCAGAGCTTACTCTGGATCAGGTTTATACCACCCTAGATGAACTTGTGAAGAAAATATATGAAGTTCATATCCGCAGCAACTGGGAGTGCAGAATACAAAAAAGAGAGTCAAGAAGGTTAGTTGTTGTTTGCAAAGACTCACCGCGATGCGAGTTTCGACTGTATGCAACCCCTGTGGGTAGGGGGCGTCATGGATAATTAAGAAATGTGAACCCCACATACATGCAAGTCTGCGTCGTCAAGGACAGACCATTCACAACTTACGGCATCACTTATTGCCGATGTAATTGAGCGAGATGTTAAGAAGGACCCGTCGATCAGCCTTAAGGAGGTCGGTAGAGCGGTGAGACGCGCTTACGACCATGTGACCCCAAAATACAACAGGTTGTGGAGAGGGCGTGAACTTGCAATATGCCGACTGTTCGGTAGTTGGAAGGATTCATACAACTTGCTTACACCACTGCTCCAAGCCATAGCAAGTACAAATCCCGGCACAAAGTATGAATGTTGGAATGTTACCGATCCCGATGAGCCCAACCAAATATTGTTCAAGGCCATAGCATGGGCGTTTGGTCCGTGCATTCAAGCTGTGCCATATATTAGACCAGTTATCAGTATAGATGCATGCTTCCTTTCTGGCCGTTACGATGGGAGGTTGTTGATAGCATGTGCATATGATGCCGAAAACCAGTTGTTGCCTTTGGCATTTGCAATTGTCGAGAAGGAGGATGGTGAAAATTGGGGCTTTTTTATGAGTTTTTTGCGGAGAGAGGTGGTTGGGAACAGGTTCTTTTGTGTCATATCAGACCAGCACAAAGGAATCAAATATGTCTTTGATCGAACAGATTTCGGGTGGTCGACAGCGCAGGGCGACTGTGTGCACAGGCTATGTATGCAACACGTTGCAGACAACCTCCACAAGCATGTCGGATTTGACCAATGGGTTGCAGATACATTTAAAATTGGATGCAGAAGGAAGAAGCCGAGAAGGCTGGAAGAGATGTTCAAAGAGTTTGCCAAGGTATGTATATTTTAGATGAAATTTTAATAAACTATTTACTTATATTTTTCTAATCTGAAAATTTATTTCTGTGTAGTATTGTCCGAAGGCAAATTTGTACTTACTCAAGGTGGGGAAAAATAATCCGAGAGATCTGCAAGAACCACTCGCATATGAGAAAATATTTCAAGCAAAAGATGGAGGTTGGAGATGGGGAATAATGACAACAAATGGGTCCGAGTCCTTGAATGCTGTTTTCAAGCAGAGCCGAATGTTGCCCGTGGCAGCCATTGTGGATGACACTTTCTACAAGCTTAATGCATGGTTCGTTGACCGCCGTGTTAAAGCAACAGAATTACTCGCCAGGAACCAGACGTTTTCAACAAGGATGGAGGGCAAATTACGCAAACATAGGGAGAAAGGTTCAGTTATGACCGTTGTCCCGTATGGGGATCGCACCTTGGAATTCGAAGTTCACTCTCCGAATGAGTACGCTCCAACCAGCCGTAGAGCAGATGAGACTATGGAGTTTATTAAAAGGCCTTACAAGTATGTTGTCATTATCGGAGATGACAATACTGTAACATGCACATGCCAAGGAATCCAACTAGCTCACCTACCTTGTTCTCATGTTATGGCGGTGTGCCGAGTGAGAAACTTCCGTGAGGATGATTTTGTCGCCGACATGTACCGTACCACTTACCTTGCGAGTACTTGGGGTGCATCCTTCCATTCTTATCCCAACCAGCATGCGTGGCCGGCCTATGTTGGAGATAAAATCGTCCCCCCAGAAAGTGGATCAGGTTAGGGAGAATACTTTGTGTATGCACTGAACTTCTTTTTAATATAGTTATTTAACTTCTTTTTATATCAGAAAAGGGAGAAGGCCCCACAAGCGTGATGTAATGACAATGGATCAGATGCAGGGTAGGCGAATGGGACATCAGGCTCGCCGTTCAACTTGTGACAGGCAGCGAGCAGGTACATTTCATTTTATATTTTATAATTCATTTTATATTTTACGATTTCAATAACATACCATTTTTGGTGAACTGGAATGCAGATGCCATCAACGAAGCCAACGAAAGAGAAAATGCTAGAGTTGTTGCGGAGGCAACCGGTAGCGGTAGTAGTCATGCAGAGGCATCCGGTAGCGGTAGTAGTGTCGCACAACAGACTGGAAGCAGATCGAGAACTCGTCGACTTCTAAATTTGTTCGGTCGTCGTCGCTAAATTTGTGAACTGATTTAATTAGTAGTTTTGTAACTATTTTTGTATGCTTCATTTTTGTTATTTTCATAGCGCAATTAAATATACACAAATTGACAACATAAAAATATTTACCACGTTAGCCAAATCGACAATCAATACAACAGCCGTATAATCGACAATTATTAAAAAAGAATCGACGGTTCTAACGTCAGACGACGCATCCAAACTCAACCAAATTTTATTTAAAATTACAATAAAAAACAATAAATCATTTTCACATAAAAATTACAATATAAAAAATATATCTTACAATATATATCTTAATATATCTTCATATATGTTGTAAATATATCTTAATAAAAATATATCTACACAAAAAAATTGTATTTAATATATCTATAAAAAAAAATATATCTTATAAATATATCTTAATGAAAAGATGGGTCTG
Source organism: Carex kokanica (assembly GCA_025461125.1). NCBI lineage: Eukaryota > Viridiplantae > Streptophyta > Magnoliopsida > Poales > Cyperaceae > Carex > Carex kokanica. Next base: position 272,474 of record JAJGRX010001263.1, read on the forward strand.
TCTAATTTGCTGCCGGCAGCAGTTCGGCCAAGTGCTGCCGGGGCTATATTTAGCCGTGTGATGTCCAAACAACAAATTCAAACCGTTAGATGTTTAATCTATACTATAATCTACTTGGAGACCAAATTTTACATTTTTTGAAATTTTTTTTACTATATATTAAGCTGGTTTGAAAACCGCTGTTTTTAGTAAATTTCTGCAACGTTAAAAACAGCGGTTTTCAAACCATCTTAATATATAGTAAAAAAATTCCAAAAAATGTAAAATTTGGTCTCCAAGTAGATTATAGTATAGATTAAACATCTAACGGTTTGAATTTGTTGTTTGGACATCACACGGCTAAATATAGCCCCGGCAGCACCTCGGCCGAACTGCTGCCAGCAGCAAATTAGCCACAGCCTATTTACAAAAACAAATATATTTTAATATATCTTAAAAATATATATATATATCTTACTAAAAAAAAAAATCCTAACATATCTGTAAAAAAAAAAAAAAAAAAAAAATTGCCTAACCGCCCGATTGGGAGGCGGTTGGTGGGTAGAGTGAACCGCCCAATGATGGGGCGGTTGGGTTAAATTTGAAATGTTTTTGGAGTGGGGGTTACATTTGATATTTTTCTTTTGTTTGGAGTTATTAATAAAAATATCGGAATTTAGAGCCTTCCACATTGCAACATGATTAACACAATCAGTGATGATAGCGATCAACAAGCTCTTTTTGTACAACTGATAAATTCCAACATAATTTTATATGTTAATTAACCATAATTTTCAACTTAATATTAAGATTCCAACATAATATATATGCTACTTAATATATATTAAGATTCCAATATAATATAAGTAAATTTTATGAGGGACGTACTTAAATGCTTACCTATATACAAACGTAATTGGTACAAGAGTGAGGCTAATGTATTATGCATATTGCATATCAGTCTGTACCATGGATCAGTATGTTCACGTTCAATGTCAAATTTCATACAGTCAATCTAAACTGTTCAATATGATCGCATTATTAAATGTATTTACAAACAAAATTTTACATTTAAAAAAATATTATTTGTTTAGATAGGTAAACAAATCATTAATCTAACCATCTAAAAATAGTAAAAAATTCTAAAAAAACATTAAATTTTGTTTGTAAGCACATTTTAACATGAAGATCATTTTGAGCAGTTCCAATCAAATGTTTGAACTTTTAAATCAGAGATATTAATTCTTAGTACGAACCAATATGCGTTATACTCCGCATCATAGCCTCACTGTTGGTACAAACTAACACATTCCAGTCAAACATTAATTTTCAAAAGAGAGAACCAACAGCTTCAAGAAAAAAATATTGCAGATAATATCCATATATATTAGATCTTTAGTATCCGTTTTCATCACACCTCTAAACAAATAGAATATGTAAATGGCTGCTTGTGGCTAACTTGACTAATATTCATATTATTTTTGAATTTTACTAAAAACACATAATAATTACGTGTTATTTTATAAATTATGAATTTTTTGTGTTCTCTTCCCATAAATATCAGTATTTTATTATGTTATTTATATTATAAAAAAATTAATTTTTAATTATACATTGCATCATAAATTTAACCTATCGTTTAATTATTTTTAATTGAAAATTTGTTATTGTGCTTATATTACCATGGACTCATGGAGTCTTACTTTAAATTTGTTATCATGGAGTGTAATGAGTATGTAGATGGCAGATTATTTGAATATTTTTTCTTTTAATGCCACCTAATTTTAACCTTCATGAACAAAAGAAACCTTGTTTTTGTCAGGCTTAAATACTATCTAATATATGCTACTATCTGATTGAAGTTAGATCAACAAACTTGATAAACCCAAAAAAAAACAATTTTGCTAATTGAAACCAGTATTTAGTCCAGTGACAACAGATATGCTCTCCGACTAGAAATTCGAAATCTGCATGAAAATAAGTCATCATAAAAATCGAAATTTGAAAGATAAGAGTTCAATTTATCTTATGCAATAATTTTGTCAACCGAACAAACTATTAGAAAATCAGACGACTAGAAAGAAGTCCCCGTTTGCTGCCATAGAGATGTTTGTACTTAGTTGGTGTTGCATGTGTAGCATATCTAGATGTCTTAAATTAAATTTTGATGTCTTTTAGAAGGATTTTTATTTATTAATACTTTAATCTTAAACCTATAGCAGCGAATATGAATGATAACGGGTGAGTTGTATGATATGTATCGGGGGCATATTCCATTACTCATTATTTTTTTGAAGGACGCGAAAAATTACGAACTTTTTTTACAAAATAAATTTACCACTTATGATATAGATAAAATTAATAAAATAAATATTACCTTAATTACATAATAAAATAAATATTACTTATGTTGGATAACATATTCATGTACGCATCACATCATGTGTCATAGGCCGACAAATGAAGTCTTCTCGGAGACCCCTCACTTCATCTAAGCCGAATTGGGATTCAGACTAGTGCAGGAGCAGTATTGTTGGACTTTGAGATTTGTGCCTAGTTAAAAAGAAAGATCCGAATCTACTAATTGTAAAAGATTCCTTTTTCAGGTAATGAAGAGGATGTGCCCCGTTTCATGTTGCCATTTCAGAGGCTGGGTAGCCTTAGAATCCGTATCACCTTGGATATATGAGGTGCAAGTGTTAAATTCAGATCGTTCTTTTAACGTTGTACGAATCTTAAAACAGCTTTTTTACAGTCTTTTATAGTCTTAATAGACCAGTTGAATTTGACTCGGCTTAATTTGAACAGTCCGTAATTTTAAATTGCAACTCAGATATCAGAGGGATGAATTCACATCCTCTCCGATACCGTAATAGATAATCTTTTACAATTACTGGATTGGACCGTCCTTTTTAACTTGGCACGAATCTCAAAGCCCAATAATACTGCCTCTGCACTAGCTCGAATCTCAAAGCGGCTGAGAGTTAATCTCAAAAGGGAATCTTTTACCGTAACGGAGAAGATACTTTTTTGCAGCCTTTATTTCTTTTACAGTAACGGACTCGGTTGCCTTGGCAATTTCCAAAAGCTTCCTTTATTTATTTTCTTTTTTGCTGCCTCGTGTTTAGGGGTGTTCAAATGGATCGGTTTATTCAGTTTTAAACCGAACCGGTAAATTTCGGTTTAATTGGATCGGTCGTTCGGTTTAAATGGTTCAGTTTGGTTTAGTTTTTGAAGAAGTTCGGTTTAAATGGTTCGGTTTGGTTTTGGAATCTCCAAATTAGTTTGAACCGAACCAACCGGTTTAATAAAAAATGGATCGGTTTATAATGGATCGGTTTATTTTGTGTGGTTTATAATGGATCGGTTTATCAAAAACCGACTTGTGTGGTTATCAAAAATGTTATCCAAATCGGTTTGAACCGAACCAAGCAGTTTTTAAATGTTTATTTGTAACTTGAAATGTTTGTATTCGGTTCAACCGAACAAACCGAAGTTTAAATCGGTTTAATCGGTTCGGTTTTAGATCGGTTTTGAATTTTAATTCGGTCGGTTCGGTTGGGTTTTCAAAATTCGGTTCAAACCGCGGTTCGGCAAAAAAAGTTCGGTTTGACCCGAACCGACCGGTTGAACACCCCTACTCGTGTTCAGTTGCTGCGTTGACCTAACGTGTCAAACTTACCCTTCACCGTCCGATTCAAATCCAACGACTGATCATATATGTCCACCTGAGATGTGCAACGTGTCAATCAACCATCGGCTGCTCTCAGTGTTGGCTGTTGCGCTAGTAGTAATAACAGACGAAATGGCACGCATTTCCGACTCTGGTCAAAGCCTCAACTGGCGCATGAGCAATGACTTACCGCTTACTATTTAATCAGCTCTCCTCTCTCTCTCTCTCTCAATCTCTGTTGATCGGATCTGTGGGGTCGGGTCAGCAATGGCGATTTCTAAGTTTTCGATAGTCTTCTTCCTCTTATCGAGTGTTCTTCTCTGTTCGAGTGTGAAGTGCGAGGAGGAGGAAGCATCGGCGGTGATTGTACTCGACAACAGCAATTTCACGGAGATAGTAGAGAAACATGATTTCATTGTAGTCGAGTTCTACGCCCCTTGGTAATATCACACTTCCCTCTTGTTTCTGCACAGCATTATTTTTTTGTTTTTTTTGTTTTGTTTTTGTTATTAATTTGAAAAAATGCAAAATAGTATTGTTAGAGCATCTATATCACAACAACTCAAATAATTTCAGCAATTCAAATAAGTTTCAATAACTGTTAACTACTTTTTAGAAATTAAGATTTTTAAAGTTTCTAACTCTTACATCTTTAAAATTAATTTTAGAGTTTCTATTAAGCCACACTAGCAATAAATTAAAAAGAAGAAATAATTTGAGCCAATCATTTGGTAAGTATGAAATTTATAAAAAGTTTTTTTTAATAAGAAACTTTACTGCATAGTTTCTAAATTTACTAAATTAGAAACTGCCATATCAGATTAAAACCTTTAATAGTACCAAGGATGTAGATGCTCTTAGATACACGTGGAGCAGGGATTTATTTTCTTTTCTATTTTGTATTTCTCTGAAATGTGCCTAGATGAGTAGTACCGTTAAACTTGTAGTGAAGTTATAAATTTAGTGCGAAGTTGAACAGTTCGCAAGCCGGGACGGTTGCCCTCCTGAATTTTGAGTTTTAGTGGAGATTTATCGGTCTCTACCGACTTTGCTCTCTCTGAAATTTTTTTTGCCTCTCTTTAGATATTTGATTTGTAATTCAGGTTAAATTTAGAGTTAAAATTGAAATAAATTTGTTGAATTTTGATTGGTTATTAGAATTATAAGTTAGAGCATTAGAAATTACAAGTTAAAATATTGGAAAATATAAGTTAAAACATTGTTTTTATCGAGTATCAAATTAGTTAATAGATTTAAACTCGATTAACTATTTAAATCCGATTCGATATTTTTTTGACCCCCCCGACGAAAATTCTGGATCCGCCCCTGTTTGCAATGATGGAATTTAAAACAGAGCGCTACTGAAAACTAACCTTTGATCTAGTAACAAAGACAATATTCTCCGTGTAGGAAGCCGCAGGTTTGAAAACCGGAAAAGACAATTCTTTGTGGATATTAAATAATTAGGTGGCTTAATTTTCAAACTTTACTTTAAAAAAAACAGAGCACTACCAAGAAGAAATAAAATTACATTAAATCGTTTTGGTTTGCCATTTTGTCAAAAGAATTTCGTTCTTTCCAAACTTGAAGCGATTATCGTACAAAAATAACATATGAATATATGATGTTTTCTTTTGTACTTTTCTTTTTTACGATAGATGAATATAACAATTTCTTCAATTTATGTTGCATTTCCAAATTTAATGATTTCAAATCATATCCTTTTGACAGGTGTGGTCACTGCAAGAAACTTGCACCAGAGGTACAAATTATCTCAATTCTCAACTCCAGAAAAAGGAAATATTGCCAAAAACATTCCAAGTCTAAAATTTTCAAGCACACCCCTAATTTTCCCTCTAATTGCATTCCAGTATGAGAAGGCTGCACAAGTACTGAGCGAGCACAACCCACCGATCGTACTAGCCAAGGTGGATGGTAATGAAAAGACAAACAAGCCCCTCACAGATAAATTCAACGTAAAAGGATATCCTACACTTATAATCCTAAGAAACAAAGGTGAGGTCCAGCAAGAGTATACGGGACCGAGACAATCCGATGGCATTGTAAAGTATTTGAAGACACAAGCAGGTCCCGCTTCTTTCGAGATCAAATCTGAGGAAGACGCTAAGAGCGTGGTCGATGATAAGTCAGTCTCTATTGTAAGTTCAGATTAAGTAATTTATTTATGTATATATTTACCATTTTATCTTTTATTACTTTTTCTGATGGTGTCTATGTTCCTGCTTATGTTTAGCATATTTCTTGTTTCTAATTATTATTTGAGTTTATTTTGGTTTATACTGCAAATAACTTCACATATAACGTAGGTTTATCTAAATATATAGGTGAAATTGAGGATTTATAATTTATTGCCCAAGTGAGAATTAACAGATGCAAAACTGGATTTAATTAGGTTTAGTTTACAACTGAGGGTTAATTGAAGTTAATTGCACATAATTGTGAAAAATTGGGGCTTTTGTAAACCTAATTTTTCTCTTCTCTCTTGATTAATTGTGCTAAATTATACTTTCTTGAACCCTATAACAGGTCGGTGTTTTTTCTGAATTTAGTGGAACTGAATTTGACAAATTCACAGAGCTAGCTGAGAAGCTGAGGTCAGACTACACCTTTGCTCACACCAAGGATGCAAAGATCTTGCCGCACGGCGACTCGTCAGTGGCGGTCCCATTTGTCAGACTTTTCAAGCCATTTGATGAGCTCTTTTCTGATTACCAGGTATGTCGCCAGACACTAGTGGCACCAATCATGATATTATTTTGGCAACTAAATATTCTTATGCATTGCTGATTTTGTTCTTCATGTTATTTTTCCTTACCTAATCGTAGGAATTTGAGGTGGACGCATTGGAGAAGTTTATTGAGGCAGCCAGCATACCGTTGGTGGTTACATTTGATAGTGATGAATCTAACCGTCCGTATATCCTCAAATTTTTCCAAAACCCAAATATCAAAGTATGACGCCTTTCAATTTTTAATCTAATAACAAATGTCCAATTTAAAACATAATTGCTGCCTTATATGACTTCTATTTAACATTACATTAGTACAAGATTGTTCAATTGTCAGGTACTATCCCTATGAGTTTATTGTCGCAAAATATCATCCAGTAGTATCAAAGTTTAAGTTGAAGTTGACATGAAATATGAATAAATCCTGAGCACTAATGTGCTCAATTTTGAGTAGTTAAATATATGGTTTGATTCCAAACGGACTGACCCATTGGACCCGACGTGCAATTTGTTCCTCAGGCAATGTTTTTCACGAGCTTCACAAACGATAAGATTCAGGATTTCAAAACCGAGCTACATAAAGCTGCAGTGGAATACAAGTCTAAGAACATAAGCTTCTTGCTTGGCGATCCTATGACTAGTCAAGGGGCTTTCCAGGTTTGTTCAAGTACCAGCAATTTACATTCTTTTATACAAGCAATTTTATATGAGGAATCACTTAATGTGTTCCCTAATAAATATCAACATATCATGTATGTCCCTGCAAAACTATAATAATTTGCTAAGTTTCACCTGGGTCCTCATTGCTCTTAATATTTTTTAAATATGAATGGGGCTCGAGGTTTATTATTTGTGCCTACATCATGCCTCCTCACAAGGGCGGAACTAGAAAATTTAGATGGGTAGGGCTAAAATTAAAAATGCATAATGCATGGTCGGGAGGTCCGGGACTTGAACCCAAGTCTCCACAATAACAAGTCAGAATTCCAACCACTAGGCTACAAAACAAGCACACATGTGATAATTCCAACCACTATATAAAAACTTTAAGAAAAAAAAGTACAATTAAATTTCAATATACATGATTAAATTTTTTTAAATAATAGGGGTGGCTAAGCACCCCCCTGGACTATACATAGATCCACCCCTACCTCATAAAAAAAATAGTAATAGATAATCTAAAATGAAAATGACATAAAAAACTTTTATATGCAATGCATTATCTCTTGGTCTACATGGATGTAAAGAAACTTTTCGACTCTACTACTGATATGATAAGCAAAACTCAATAGCATGAAAATACAACAAAGAAAAGGATAGGTACAAACGCAAATTACAAAAGAGCCCTCTGTTTTGATCAGAGGACTGGAGCTATCTTTTCCTATGCTTACAACTTGAATACGGGCATCACATTTTGCGATAATCTGTACGACCTGTGATATTATAGGGGCATATGATTTTAAATGAATTCTTTTCCAATTCTTAACATTGAAAATATGTTTCCTTTATTTTTTTAATTCTAGTTCTACGGACTGAAAGATGAGTGGTTGCCACTCTTCATGATACAAGACAACACAAACAGAAAGTATCTCAGTAAGAACGTGGAGCCCGATCAGATCACTTCTTGGATTATGGAATACCTGGTACAACTCAAATCTCATCTTTACTGTAACTAATTGTAACCACAGTTGACCATGAGATTTGAAAACTTGATTCCATTCTCTAGTTTACAAAGCAAGATTTCAGATATTTTAGACCCCCTTTTTGATAAAACACTAAGCTAGATCTTTGATATTATCAGATTATTGACACTAGAACTGGTCCTTACTGGAAATTAAAACCTGCATGGTACAAAGAGACAATAGATGGATATAAAAAGACAGATATTTAGGGATATCCTGTTATTATAATTATAATGTTTTTATTTATAAATGCAGGATGGTACATTGACTCCATACAAGAAATCTCAACCAATCCCAGAAACCAACGACATGCCAATCAAGATTGTAGTCGGCGAAAGCTTCAATGAATTTGTCTTCGAGTCTGGCAAGAATGGTACGCTCTTGGGACCATATGCAAACAAATTTGCATCATACCAGATCGCACTAATTTTTCACTTGATCCTTAGAGCATTTTGATAGATCAAATATGATTTTGCAAAGTTGCTTCAGATTCTCTTGAACCTGAAAATGAAATTTCAACCTTTGACTTCCGACACTGGAGTTTTCTGCTACTTAAAAGCTTGTAGCATTTTTTTTTTCAGATACGAGGAATAATTTTAGAAACACTATGGTTCGGACAAAATAATTTCAGATTGAACATTTGCAGATATTAGTAGGTTCCAAATGTAGTTGTCTTATATTAACTCACAAATGCAATGCAGTTCTCCTGGAGTTCTATGCACCATGGTGTGTACATTGCAAGAAACTTGATCCGATGTTGGAAGAAATTGCTGTTGCTCTTCAGAATGACGAAAGTATAATCATTGCGAAAATGGTATATATGTCTTCATTCTTTCTGTTTTTTCTCTGACCTATTATTTGAAAAATGGTTTGCCTACCAATATATATATATAGAGGTTGGCTAATATCAAAACGTTTGTTCCTAAGCTGTGGAACAAACACTTCGGTTTTTATATTTTCAAAGTCCAAACAGTCGATCCAAACCGTTCAACATTCAATCTGTATTAAAATGTGCTTGAAGATCAAATTTTACATTTTTTTGGAACTTTTTTACTGTTTATTAAGCCAGTTTTAAAATCGTTGTTTTTAATGATCCAGAAATTTTTCACTGTATATTAAAATCAGCGATTTTAAAATTGGCTTAATAAATAGTAAACAAATTCCAAAAAATATAAAATTCTGTCTCCAAGCACATTTTAATATAGAAATCATATCTAACGGTTTGGACTTTGAAAATTGGAAAACCAATTGGTTGCACCACGGCTCTGGAACAAACGTTTTGATATTAGCCAACCTATATATATAGAGAGAAGAGTACGGCTAACACGCTTCCTCTAGTATATCAACAATATGCTTCCGGCCTCCAAAATCTATCGAATTGGCTTCAAACGACAAATCCAAACCTTTCAAACCAATCTTCTTAACGAGAGCTTCGTTTCCATATAATTTTTTTTAATTTTCGAATTTATTATCTATCAAGTCAAGCGGTCAAAATATGAAGGATTTTGTGTGCATTACACTATTTTGTTCATTTTTTTAACCACTTGACTTGATAGTAAATAAATTCGAAAATTAAAAAATATATATGAAAACGAAGCTCCCGTTAAGGAGATTGTTTGAACGGTTTGGATTTGTCGTTTGAAGTCGATTCGATAGATTTTGGAAACCGGAAGCATATTGTTGAAATACTAGAGGAAGCGTGTTAGCCGTACTCTCTCTCTCTCTCTCTCTATATATATATATATATATATATATGATTGTCAAAATCATCATCAAAGTATTTTATGATCTCTATACCTTCTTTACCTTTTTCTGATGCAAACTACGGTTAAATGTGCCCTTCGTGAGTTCTTGGTCTCATGGACTCCATGTTTTACAATTTAGCAATATATTCTAGTGTTATACCTCTTTTTGATCCAATATACCCATTCTGGTTTCCTGTACCATTTTTGAATGCAACATTTTGTTGTAGTTCATTGTATCCATACCTTTTCCCGTGCAAACCAATTCTTTGTATTTATAAATATTTCTTTTGGTGAGGTGTGTATTTTATAAGTATTGGTATTATTATTTTGTAGCCCTCTTTCGAGTTTCGACATTGATATAACAGTCAACTGTCATACTTAATTCAGGCATTTTTATTTTTAATTTTTTTCAGGATGCCACCTTAAATGATGTCCCAGATGAATTTGAGGTGTCAGAGTTCCCGACATTGTATTTCTTTTCAGCTGACAAAAAAAGGGAAGTGTTTAAAGGAGGTAGAACAGTTGAATCTATTACTAATTTTATTAAAAAGCACAAGTTCCCACCAACCGCTGAGCATGAGACGACAACTGAGACTGAGGCAGTAGTTGAAGCGGTGGCTGAGGCTGAGGCCGAGGCCGAGACTGTAAAAGATGAGCTATGAAGAAGGTATCGATAAATTCCCTTTTTACTTATCTGGATACTCTTTTTGTGCTTGTATACTTCTTTGGCTAATGTCCTTTTTCTGTGTTTCTTTAAATGAGCATTTAATATAAAGAATGAGTTTATATGGTCTATATTATCATGTTCCTTTAGGTCATGCATTCTAATATTACCATTTAATATAAAGAACTGAGTCATGAATTTGATTAGGTCAAAAGAATTGAGTTGTCCATGATAAATGGAATATTTAAAGGATATGTTACAAAATGATAAACTATTACAGTAATTTCTTTGAAATATTTACATATTAATTTATTAAATTTTGAGTTATATTCCCATAATATATGCGCGCATTACATGTGACGAACTTAAAAACCTCTTTTTTTTATTTAGGAAATGCAGTTTAATGAGTTTTTAGGATATAATAATACTTTTTTTTTATTATATTTTTGGTAGGAGTTGGTCCAAGGAGAGAAGTGATTCCTTGTATACAACACAGTCATTCATGGTGGTGATGAATTACTCAAGAATACTCTTTTTTATTTGTTTTTGTTTTGTTCAAAAGGAGGAACTACTTTTTAATTTTTAGATGGGCTATTTGGGTGGGCCGCAATGTTGAATTTTGTAATTTTGTTAATGGGCAGTTGAATTAAGACAATACCTTACTGAAAGTAATTTTCCAACTCTGTTAATTATACGAATATTAAAAAAATATTAATTTTGAAAAAAGATGTTTCGTAAGATTCTTTTTGTCCTTTAATTATACATCAAAATTTACCAATAAACTCAAAATAACAGGAAACGTTAAACAAATAGTACAAAACATAAACAGACACTTGAAAATACCGAGTCTGTGTCTTACTATTGTTAATTTGTTATGGTCCTTGCATTTTCTAAATGTTAAAAAACCTTCAGGAATGTTTTCAAATGCAAAAAATAGCTTTTGTTGTTTGGTATCGAAATTTACTTTTTTATAAAAAAACCTAAAAAAAATTACTCAAAAAAAGTATCGAAAAATATCTATCTGCTAACAAGACCTAAAAATTTGTACCTTTCGAGGTCCTAAAAGTTACTTTGGTTGTATAATTATTTATTAATTTATGGTTATCTTGTGCTCAGTCAGTTCATTTGATGACATGAGAGATGAGTTCAGTTCATCTTGTGCTCAGTCAGTTCATTATTTATTAATTTCTGGTTATCTTGGCAAAGAACCGTAGGTTAATCAAATGACATTTTGCATACATTTTTTTTTGGGTGACGCTATACTGAGTACAAATTACAATTTAGAGTGCACGGACAATTTTTTTTAATTTATACCGAATTTACCCTTCATTTAAAATTTACATCTAAATAAGACAAGACATCTTTTAAAAAAGGTATTTAATACACAGCTAATTTGTGTATCTTTATGGTAAGTACTATCAAGTATCAAGCAATTTTCTATCGCTCTTCACATTTTAGCATTTGGTAAGATTAGTTTTTTTTAGTGAAATTTTCAAACTTAATTTAATTTCTAGAATGATTATTTTCGTTCAAAATATGTAGTATATTATTGTAAAAAAATAATAGTTTTGAAATAAAATTGGGTGATTGTCACAAAAAATATTAGGCTCCAAACTTCACTAAATATTGAGACCGTAAAAAATAATTTGAATAGATAATAGTTTGTATATATTATCATTTCTAGTAAAACTCGTATGAGATGATAAATCAACAAATGTTTTGATTGCAAAACCCTTTAAATTTAACAAAAAAAAAGTGAAAAAAATATCAGTGAAAATGCTGTTGAAATCAATAGGAAAACACAAAAAAGATCACAATTTTTTTAAAAATGTTCACATAATATAACCTGCAAATATTTTTCTATTTAACAAGTTTGTTGTTCAAAACTAAAATGGTGGAGCAAATAAAGGCAATCAAATTCTTTTTTTTTATAAACTATAGAATTATGAAAAAGGAAATAAAATACCTGAGTAAAATAATACAAGTTTGTTGTAAATTGCGTAAGTTCGCACAAATTATATTAGAATATATAACGTTTAATAAAACAATTTAGAATATTATCTTCCTATTTATTTCAATTATTGTTATAAGCAATTTTTTGTGATGTTTGACTAATTTGCAAAACATATAAATATTGAATTTTATAGTTTCTTTGTTTGAGATATGTGCGGGTTAATTGTTATGTCCAAAGGTCAAAAAAAATCAAAGATACATATCATAACAAGTTGTACAAGATACTCGGATACATGATCTGCGCAAGCTATAATGAATGATTTGTTACATGATGATTGGATATATGATTCACACAGACTATTTGAAATGATCGGATATTGATTATATGCTGTATCATAAAGATCATGCTTTACAAGATCTGCACTTTATATTATACCCAAACAGCTCTGACCTCCTGAAGCCCTTTATATTACTTTTTAATATTTTATTGGCTTCCTTAAGCTCTTTTACGTTTCTTTCGAGGATAAATAAGAAATTAAACAACACTTGAAGGTACATAAGAAGTTAACTCTTCAATTTTTTATCCTCTCCTTCTCCAAGAGACAGAATGCTTCCCAAGATGCAAGAAAGAAAGAAAATACTTCTGCGCCGGCGCAAATTGAGAGCTTTCCGACAAATAACTTCCGATTCTGAGTCCACGCCGACATTCTCGTCGGTGTGCTCTCTCCATTGACATCCATCTTGATAAGTATCACTTTCTTGTGTTAGCATCTCTTGATCGACAGTGACGTTGTTGTTACTATAGCGAATTTGTGTTATTGCTCATGTTATTTTTCACTTACATTATTTAGATTTCCCTTTTGATTTGCCACAGCCAGAGTGACCGCAATTCATTAGCTTTTGAGAGAGCGATTCGGGTGGTTTTAGCAATTTTGATGAGAAAAATTGTGCTTTTGGTGGTGCTGCTTTCATTGATTATATAGTTCATGCTAGCTACTATTTTCATTTCTCCAATTTTAGTTATCTGAAACTGTTTTGAATCGTTTTCGTTTCCTACCATTTTCGCACCATTGCCAAAATCAGAGCCAGGGCCACTTCTGGTTGTGCAGTGGTGTCAAGGCTAATATCCAATTCAGCCATCTTTAGTTGCATTTTTAAAATTCTGAATTGATTGATGATGGTACATGAATAGTTAATTAATTCCAAGAAATAGAACAAATACATATTTATATATAGTATTGTTGCTAACTTGCTACTGTTACAATATTTGCTTTTTTTTTGTCTTCACGGGAACAATTATAATTGAGTTGATTACGGTTGACTTGTTAATTGTTTAAGTTAACGAAGCTTTGTTAACTGGATGCTCGTGTCTTGTTCAAACTTTGATAATACAATTTACTTTAATAAAATATATTTAATTAAAATTATAATACAATTTACTTTATATGACAGCAATAATATGAGGGGTAATATAGTATTTTTCTCATTATATATATATTTTATTCAAATGCATACTACTTTCTTAATCTTTTTGTATGCCGAACATAAACTCCTTAGCGCTTCTTAAGCTTTTAATCATTTATTCCTTAATCCATGTTGCCGAACGAAGCCGATAGAAACAACACCAATAACTATAAATTACAAATTGGCCTTCAAAATATATCATATTTACTTTCAACAATGATCATGGCAAAAGATATTTTTAAACTACCTCATCACAATGTTTCTTTTTTAAACATTCTTTATTAGACAAGTATAATGATGTCAACTGAAGAAAAATAAAGTCAATCAATTAAAAGGTAAATTACACAAAAAAATTCTCACTGCTCTAACTAATTTAATTTTTCCTTTAAAAAAATATTCCCGCCAACTACCAAATTAATATTTCATGATAGAAATATCACTGACGTGGTAACATCTCTAAATTCTTAAAAAACTGCTAATTATTCACATAAGATAATTTATAAATGGTTTTCATCTCTAAATGATCACTGTTCATGTTCTACAATAAAGTAACTTCTTTGCTAGAAATATCATAAGATAATATCATTACAAAACTGAAAGTTTGCGATGAAGTGATAGAATAAGTTAGGAAAGGGATTGTAAGTTTGTAACAAACAAAAAGGATGTGAAGATGTGATGAAACTACCGCTTCCGGTTGTTTATAATGATTTGACACATCCAATTTAACCGAATGACTTCTCTTAAATTTATGACTAAACAAAGATGAAGAGCATAAAAAAACACATAAAACTAACATGAGCAAAACCATGGAGAAGCAGAAATAACAATTCTCTCAAGAATGTTACACAATTACAATTCTCCTAAACGGATAACATTAAAAGTTACAGCAATATAATCAAAACTTCAAAACAGTATCCGTCAAAGGCATCAAAAAGTAACTCAAAAATGTTATACACGTGATCCACATTACAATTCATGGCTGTCATATGAAGACTCAGAAACTTTACAAATGATTTGTTGTTCATCTCGATTTTAAAATTATTAAGTTAGGCCGCAAGGTTCAATTTTTTTTGCCTAAACCTAACAATTGCACTTCTGCCCCTCAAATAAACTATACAGCAGGGATTACCTAGGTAAAAGAAAAAAAATTGGTGTGACTAATAATCATTTACTCAAATTGAGAACGGTTGCAAATAAACCCTGTTATGAGATGAAAGAGACTACAAACTCTTAAACCTACCTCAGAAGTATTGCTCAATGAAGAAGTTAGTTCACTCAGTGCGCTATAGAACTCTATTTGACATCTGCAACTCAAAAGTATAACGAAAAAACTTCAGTGAACCAAAAGAAAGGACAAGACCACTTTATTAATACTTGTAACAAATTCAGAATTATGTTAACCACACAGACAGATTAGAAAATACGATATAAGACAACATATCCAAATTTGAACATATGTTGTTTGTGATACTACCAACGGATGGAAACTCAAATAAAAGAGGAAATTTTAACTAAAGATTACTTGCCTTTTCTTGGCATAGCTTTGACAAGGCTTCTACATGAAAATTTTGTAGCCCGTCAAGAGCACTAGCATCCAATCCACTTAGGTCTTCACCCTATAATGCAATCATGTGAAACTACTTATCGTGTTGTTGACAAAACTGATATATTAAGCTTAAAAAAAAAAAAGTATCCAAGTACTTCTTTACT
This sequence comes from Carex kokanica, assembly GCA_025461125.1. Lineage (NCBI taxonomy): Eukaryota > Viridiplantae > Streptophyta > Magnoliopsida > Poales > Cyperaceae > Carex > Carex kokanica. The sequence continues at coordinate 288,093 of JAJGRX010001263.1, forward strand.
TTATGACAATATATTGCATAACACTTTGCTCTTCAAAAACCTCTACCAAAGTAACATCAGCAAATTTCAATTTTGCTAATAAAGAGAAAAATTACTTGTATATCCCTTGTTCAAATAAGTGATTTGGAATACTTTTTCCCACACACTTCTAAAAATATCAAGGTATCACACATGCCCCCTAAAACAAGATTAATATCAAAATAATTTTCCTCGCCTACCTTCTATAATTATAGTTAGGCAAACTTACCCTTACTCAACCTTCTTTGCATAGAAACGAAAACTAAGAGGTTCAATTTGTGCATTTATTATAAATGGACAACAGTCATGTACAAAAGGCAGCACCTTTTGCTTCGTATGCTTATACACTATGTTTCCTATGCTTCAAAGCATGTGACATAAATTGAATTCTGAATCTAGAGGCAGCTCACTAACCTTTAACCTGGATATGATTGATTCTAACTCCTGGCACCTATTTCTCTCCGCCTCATAGGCCGCTCTTGCCTCTTCCAAACTACCATCACTGTCTATATCAGAGTAATGGAAACCATTCGGTTTTGACCGAGCCTCAAACTCATTCACCTTCCCAGAAACATTTACATTTCCATTTCCATTTTTCCTCAGCTGTGCAACAAGGACCCACATGCTTGCCAGCTCATTCTCTAATTCCTGTTCATGCCTCTTGGACTCCTCAACAACTTTCAAAATATCTCCTTCTCTCTTCATCTGTTTTAGAATACAAAAAAAAAAAACATGTAAGAGGATAAAAAGAAACCTTCTCTATCGGTTGGATACACCGAGTAAACCTTAATTCAAATCCAATTGTACCCTTAATACTAGTTTCTCTCAGTTAGTGTTCTTGCACTGCCCTTGTGTATGAACACAAGAATTCTAAGTAATATAATAATAAGGGCAATCTGACATGGTGCCCAGCATAACCTCAAAATGTCATGCTGAGCACCAGAAATTGAAGTAATAAAATATTAGAGGCAAACTGGCAGCACCCTGCAAAAAACTCGAAATATCATCTCGTGACCCTGCGATATGATAAATATCATTCATATCTCTTACAGATATAGAAGTTATCAGTTCTGCACCTGCGAAACATGAATAAAGTACTATCTGAACCATTTTTCCCTTCAATGTTCCTTGACAAGATGCCCAGCCATTGGTCAACTCCCCCACAAATGAGGTAGAAATAAAGGGGTTTTTTGGGTATTGAAAAAAGAATCAGGGAGAAGAGGCTGTGCAGAGTCTGAGTGTACTGACATGCCTGTGTGAAAGTAGGGTACTGCTATCCTAATTAGGACCATACAATCCAAAATGAGAAGTCTGGATCTTAGAACATTTCTTTTTCCAGGGCAGTATTTTAACTAGATCTGTTGATGGAAAAAAATGGTCCAAAACAGTCCAATCAAATAATAGTCCCAGTGATACGCATTATTGTCCATGTTTTGAATGTCACATATGGCACACATCAAACCTAACAGAAATAATATATAAATTTTGTCTAACAGTACTTGAAGAGCAATTGTTTAGTCAACCTCACCTTCTCAGACAACTCAGCTTCCAATGCAGCCTCTCTCTGACAGCTGGCAACCAGCTCTCTCTGGAGTTCCTCAAGTAAGATCTCAGTCTCTGCCTTGCTTTCTTTCTTACGTGAAACTCCTTTTCCGGGATGTTCTTTTGCTGAGGTAAGTTTTGCATTTTCATATGAGAGCCGTGTGACTTCTTCTGCGAGATTTTTCAGCTCAACTGCTGCAGCAGCAGCAAGTTCTTTTGCATAAGTAGATTCCTCTGCAAGTTTTTGGCTGTGTATTTCGAGGCCATCTTTCTCTTCAGATAGTCTGTGGTTCTCTTGCTTCAGATTCTCTATCTCAACCGCCTAGAAAACAATAGATTATAGATACCTTGTTAGTAAAAAAGAAGCATTTTACAGGCTAACTAGTTATACAAAAAATAATTAGAAAAAAACAAGAATCAACCAACAGTCTACCAGGTTGGGAACGGGTTGCATCCGACACCCATAGATTTGAGTCCGATGGGTTCCTCTACCGCCCGATCCGTGTATATTCGCTTAAAGATTCATGCCAATCTAGCGTGCACGGGTCTTAAAGCAGATCGGACGGCAGAGGAACCCATCGGACTCAAATTTGAGTCCGATGGGCATCAGACACAAATTTCTCCCATAACAGGTCTGCTTATTAGTTTGTACTAGTTTATTAAAAAATTATTTGCTTAAAGAAAAAAATACAAGAAAGAGATAACCTGCATGAGGACTTGAGATTTTAAGGATGAATCCTTGGTATCTTCATTTCTACCAGCTGCCTTGTCAGATTTGATCCTATCTGACAAGTTGTCAACTTCTTGTCTTAGGAGTGCAACAGTTTCCTGAAGCTCCTTGATTTCAGCGACCTGGTAAATTTAGGCACGATTATAAGAAAGATGATCCTCAAAGATCCAGATAACATAACAGGATCATTGCTAAATAGCCAGCTCAGAGGCAAAATTGGGCTAATCAGGGCTTTTGCTTAAAAATTTAAACTACCATTTCAAATTTTTGTAAGAAACACCTATCACAAAATAATTTTTGTGAGGAACTTCTACCTTTGTTTGTAGCTGGTCTTGGAGAATTCTGTTGTCTGCTGACATTATCTTCAAGCAAAGAAAACATGATCATCAGTAATAATCCCATATTAAAATAAATTTGAATTTGTTTAATAAAACATAGATGGGAAAACAAATTATACCTCAAGTTCGAATGTCTTCTCACTTAAATGAGAAGTCAGCTTTGAAAGAGTCTACATAATAGATCAAATTGTTGTTAATCAAAAGCAATATTGTTAAAAAAGAACAGTTCGCCAAAGGTAGAAAAACCACAAACACCTGAGACATCTCAATACTTGACGAGATATCAGTATCCTCCATAGACCCTACAATCCTCTGCTCAAGAACATGCATTTGTATCTTCTTTTCGTTAATTTCATCCTTCAATTTTTGAACTTGCTCCTGTACAATATAAAGTCAAATCAGTCATCAAACTTGTGCTGTAAATAAGAACAGGGCATGGTAAAAAATGTGCTTATAAAATTTAACTAAATGTACCTGGATTTGCTTATCATCAGGGTTGTTTGAAGCTTGTTCGGTTAAGCGCTTAAGAGAGCTTGTACAAAGTGCTACATCACCGGCTAGCATCTTAACTTGCTCATTAAGAAGATCCATTTGATCTACAATTGTTGTACCTGACTGCAACACACCCAAAAGGCACACTAAATTAGGGAAATATAAGGCAACAAAGTTAAAGATTGTCACATAACCTCAACCTGACCTAAAATTAGCCAACTTAGTTTGCTAGTTGTGAACCAACTTTGGCCCATTCAATCAAGTGGCATGTAGGACGTGCTATCTACTTGATCCAGACCAAACCATTGCCATTGGCTCATTGCTACACTCCAGAGATGGCAATGATCAAGCAAAACACCAAGTATGATATCTCAATTTTATTGGATGATTACCTTTAGGAGCAAGCATGGAGTAACCAGGTCCCCATAATAAAAAAAAAAATTCAAACTTGCTTATCATCTCAAGCTTTTCGAGCAAATGGTTAATTAGCATAATTTATTTAAATATTCCCATAGAGGGAGAGAGAGGAGCGAGAGAGGGTGGAGCAAGGGTAGCACTCAGTCGATCCATAAAGAGAAGGTAATGGGGCAATAACAGAGAAAAAAGGTGTTCTCACCGGAGGGGGACGACGACCTATAGCAGTGGCACTGAATAGATCGCCGGCTTGAGTGTTTTCCCCTTTTCTACCAGTGACAGAGCTCCTCCGCCCATCTCTCAGATCAAACGACAGCTGTTTCTGCTGTGATGACGATGTCCGATGGACCGAAGGAGACCCGCTTGTTGAGCTCTCACTATCCCCTGTTATCTGCTCTGCCTTCTGCATTTTTTACAAGAACCAACAGGTATAATTCTAGTTTTACATGCATTGTTTATTATTGCATAATATTTAACCCAAGGTACTAGAGTAGAGATGTGTCTCTTTGTGATGTGATAGTGAGAAGGGAGCAGAGTTTTGTGTTCCTGTGGTGGAATGCGGAGAGGAGGGAAGGGAGAAACCGAAAGAGGGAGACAAAGAACACATGAAATAAGGTACTTGTATAACATTTAAGATGAGATGCATATCTAAGCTTGTGTATTTTATAAAGGCTTAAAAGCGCGTCAAGATAGCGGATAAACATTATTTATACAATATAAGGTTTTACGGCAATGACCATATTACCTATATATATTTATATTAATACTGCTTCTCAAGTTTCTAGTTCGATGAAGAGAAACTGATTGCTTTGGTAACTTTTTCCAAAGAAAAAAAAAAAAAGTATTTCTACTTAGTAAAACCAAAAGCCATTGTAGTCTAATACACTATTTTCACATCTTTTGGGGGAAAAAATAACCATATTTATATCACATGATCCAAGAAAGATCTTATTTGGTGTTCTCACAATCCAAATCAGATGAAAAATATATCTTTGAACTTCAGCTTAAGCGCAAAAGATACACGAGCGTACCTTCATCTTGAGCCAACTCAACATGCCACGCTTGCGGTTTCTTTTGTCAAACCGGGAATTCGGATCATCTAGGTTATTAGCATCAAACTTTCCTTCTACAGAAAACTCCGATGAATCTAGACTGCCGACGTCATCATCTAGTATGTAGTCTTTTTTCCTATCTGGCAAATATGCAAGCTGCACCCAGAAGACCACAAAAAACATAGTATTAATAACAGCAACAATAATGGTAACCCTGCTTGCTATTGCCTTATGTTATCCCTATTAAATACCTATTTATACATGTGCATGTGGGGTTTAGGTATGGGTTGTTAGAAAGGGATTGAATTTAACTCTTGTGCAACACCAATTAAGGATATGAATCAGAGCTGCCCACCTTAGTTTAAGAAGCTCAGATTTCATCCCAAATTTGACCCCCTAAATCTTACCATCCTGATTTTATGGGAGCTAGTTTATAGTCATTAACTCTGTAGACAATATCTATGCATTCCACAAAATATCAAACTTTTTCATTCATGTATAAACCTACAAAATGTGATATCTCATAATATTTCTTTCTACACCGAGGAACAAGGAAAGTTTTGGAGTTTGGGCACTTTAAATATAAGATGAGCAGGTCTAAAGATTTTTATTCAGAACATTTAGCTTATGTGGCATTATTTTTTCAGGAAAGGAGTTGACCTCATCTTCGCCAAAGGAATGTCTGCGTCTATGACAATGCTTCCCAGATGTATTTGAACTTACGGAACTTTTCGTTGATACTAGAATTAGTTTTGTCAATCGTTGGATCCGACCCATTAAAGCTGCTTTTGCCTCTTCCTCCTCTTCTAGTCTCGATTGCAGCTTGACTTGTCCAGCTTCCAACTTTGTATTTCAAGAATGTGCACAAGTCAGAATTGGTGAAGCAAAGGAAAATGAACAGCAATTGGTAGTAGGAAATGAGAGGATGGAACCTGAAGTTTCAAATTGACAAGATCCTCCTGACTGGTGGGACCACTCATGTAAGAGTTCTCAATCATGCCACGTTTCAGATGCTGGAGCTCGTCTTTTAGATAAGTTATTTCCTTTTGGTATTTCTTTATTAATGACTTCTCATCCAATATCTGAAGGAGAATTTATAAAATTGAGTTTCCTTGAACTGAAATTGGTTAGCTCAAATCCAATTATCGAATACATCCTGACTAAGAAGAAAAGGCAAATAGATTGCACCTTGTTAGCAGAAGCCTTGATTTCAACATGTTTGCTCCTGTGTGCAAATTTTAGGGTATTGTGTGTTTCTTCAGAATTGCTAGACGCAGGTGTTACAGTGCAAATAAGCTGAAAAATGAAGAGTTAAATTAGAATGAGGGAAAAAACAGAACCACGAGGTAAACATTGCAGTATGCCTGCTGTAACAGTCAGTGGCCATATGTTTGTTTCTATTATTGCTGTTACTTAAGTATATTGTTTTGCTTGGGTAAAGCCTGCCAGTAATGGTACAAGTAATTCACAAAGTTTGGTCAGTCTATTTATAGAGAACAACAAGCAATCTACTAAGCTAAGATATTTTTTATTGCTTTCATTCAGAGAAACACAAATAAAAATACTAAAGAAACAAACTTACAGAAATACGGCCATGGCCACTAAGAGATGACTGAAGCAAGCGTGTGAGTTTAGAATCTCTATATGGGACATGTGTTGACTTCCCATCTGTCAGTTTACCAATCACCTGCGTAACAAGTCCACATATGATAAGAGTACACGCATCATTTCTTTTTCATTAACAGCAAAGAATAAAGGGAAAACTATGTTAATAAAACTAAACATAAACAGAAGTCATAGCACCACTTGGATCACAATAGATGACCACCAGGATAACTATTGGCAGGAAACAAAATCATCTCCAAAGATGTCATGCCCTACTATCCTTGTTAACAACATAGTAATGAAAAGTGTTGCAAATTGCTATAAAAGAAATATATGTTTTACAAGCAAATTGGCTCAAATTATGTTAAAGCCTGTTATTGATCAGCATGAAAGATGCTCCTTTCCAAAATAAAATCAAACTTAAGTCACAAAAACTTAATACCAGCCTAATAATAGTTATTGCAAATGATGATAAGCCTAAAACATGATATCAGTTATTAAAAATTGTAACTACAACAAAAAATTTACAATAAAAGGGGAGGATTAAAACAAGAGAAGGTAGCTTACCGTTCCGAGAGTAAGTAAACTCTTGTTTATGAAGGAACCTTCCTTCCTTCGCAACCCAATCGTCTCAGTTTTTGAGCTTTCGGACCCGGCAAGATCAATTAAGTTCTATAAATTATTGAACAAAAGAAGGAAAAAAGAAATTTTGCATTTGATAATTAACTAAACGAAGCATAAAATACGAGAGTAAGATAAGGTGCCAGTACAAACTGGACAGCACCAATATATTGGTGAAGCTCAATTTTTTCTGAACTCTTTAACTTTATTCATAATTTCACTAAAGCAGCTGGTGATCATAGAAGTGTGTTGCAGTGAAAGTGTAAAGTTCATTACAAGAAAGGTGCATTAATAATTGTTTATTAGAGAAGGCGTACCAACTGACACAATTTGATTTCTTCTCCATCATCATCTGCACCAGAAGGGCTGCTCTCTATAGTCTGTAAGACAGCAACATATCTATATTGTCAGAATGAAAACTTCTGAGCTAACACAGACTGAAAAGTTACAATTAAAATGAGAAAGAAAGTTACCAATGTGAAGATTGTGTGGCTTCGACTACTGACAAGATTGAAATTATTAGACCCCACATGCCTGTGCTCTGCACAGTAATATTGGATTGAAGAGCGTATTACAAGAATTAGCAATATCTCTAATTCATAAGAATAAAATTCGTAATATTACTGGTAAACACTACTTTAATGGCAACTATGTAAGCTAGTCAACTAAAATATTAAGATCAGATAGTTGCTCTACATGATGTCTAGACAAAAAATTAAAAAAATAAAACAGGCTCGTGTGAACATCAATACCTTCGCCAGATGCTATTAAAGAAAGGGCATGAGCAGGAGACAGCACTACCTCTTCTTTAATTCCTTCCACATATGTTCCCTTCATATAATACCAAGCAATTCAAGTAACTAATAATGATTGTTGGTGCTACATTTGGAAAAAAGATACACATTTAAGTTGATGTAGACCTGTGGATCTTCTCGAATACGAAGGTTCTGACCTGTTGGATCTAGTAAATCATTTATGACCTGCCGATTTATAAGAGACGCACATTAAGTTATAGTGAATAACAAAAACACTAAGTGCTGAAATTTTTTGTCTTTAATACCACCCTGCACAAGTACAGGGATCAAAATGGTATTGATGCGAACAAACCTGTTGCCAGTGAAAAACTAATTAATTGACTGTGTTATGTAGACTTCTAGACTACATTAATGAAGAATGATACCTCATTGTATATTTCAAGATAAGAAACACGAAGAAGAAATTCTCGGCCGGGTGTCTGACAATAGAGAAAAAAAATAAAGCAAAGAAAAACAAAGATGGTGTTATACAGGGAATATCTTGAAAACAATTAAACAACCTAATCCCAACAAAGATTTGCTCACGTCTTGTATAATGCTGAACACATCCTTCACTGCCAATGGAATGATTCCAGGTGACTTTTGCTCCCCCTAAAAAGAAATAATTTGGTACCAAAGTTTATTGAAGAATAATTTTCACTGAAGAAAAAATGTAAACCAAAAGATAACATAAGAATAGCATACAGTGAAGAAGACTTACATGCATGGTATGAGTTTTCCCACTGCTAGTAACACCATAAGCAAAAACTGTTCCTGTATAATAACACTTCATGTAAATGACAAAACTCTCACTTTGCTGGATCCATAACTTTAACAAAACAATTATGTGTCAATCTGCATTTTAGTAGAAAATTGTATCATAACGTAAAACATAAAATGTACCATTGATTCCTTCCATGGCACCCCTCACAACATGCTGAGCTGCAGTATCATATATATTTCTTGTTGTAGTAGCAGGTCCAAATACTTTATCTGCCAGCATTCAATTCCAATTCAAGCATCTGTTAAACTTGCATTTTTTACAATAGTAATCAAATATGGTGAATAATTTAATACGTACCAAAACCATACGCAATGTTTGGGTTTGACTCGCTTCTGACAGTGTGATCCCCATCTGCATACCATGCAATCTCATCCCCTTTATTTATCTCCCTTGCACTGCAGGGACGGGAAGAATTATTAAAATTTTGTTCATGAATCCTTTTTAGAGCTGACATCCACAGAAGGACCTCACAGAAAATACAGCTAATGATGAACTCATGTATCATTTCCAGTTTCATAAGAGTACAAGCAGCACACAAAAATGAATATGACTAACAAAAAAACAGTAACAAAGCATCAACACTCCTGATTTTTTTTCCTATTTATTTCATTTGCAGGAAGGTGATCTACAAAAAGAAAGGGATGCGACAAGACTTTTATCGCCTATGACTTATCCATGTGAAAAGGTATAATACAGTACTTGCGAGGTAATAACCAACAAATGATTATGTCAGCAGCAAAGAAGTCCTGTCAAACGTGAACACAAACTTTGGAAGGACGATCACTAGATGTAACAAGATGACTTTCCGCTGCCATCGACAGGTTTGTTTTTTCTCCTTTTTTACCCTCATTTATTTGTCGATCCACTTTTCTGCTTATTTACTTTTATTTGTAGTTTTGTACAAAAGGTCAACTGCTTAACATGGTATGTGATAGTCATGCTAGTTTTCATGACACTCTTGCTTCTTAGTAAGCTAGAAATGTGTGTCAAATGTATCAAGACCAGCAAGCATTTAAAGCTGCAAGAGATGGGAAACAATTGCAGTTAAAAAATGGTCTACAATTGACAATTGTTTCCATTTACGAAGAAGCTACATTGTGCAAAGCAAAAACGACCCCATAACTAAATGCTAAACCCACTATTTCAAGTACAGTAAATAGCTTCATAAATGGTTAATGGAATCCTTAAGCCTTAAGCTCACAAAATACAAGCTGTATTATTCCATCTTTGAAAAGTTAAGCAGATGTATCTCCTGTACAAAATTAACTGTCATCCTAAAAGGACGATGCACCTAATAGAACCCAACCAAAAGCATGAAATCAAGCTCAGAATCAAACAAGAGAGAGGAGGGGAGGGGAGACAGAGATCCACCTAAGAGGCCTGAACCGAACCGTGACCATGATACTCTCCTTCGCATTGGCCAAATCTGGCACCACATTTCCCATCGGAGGGCTCACATTGTTCGAGCCCGACACTGGAGAGATCCTAGATGGGGGTCGAGACGAATACGACGGGGTCGTCGGTCGAGCTCCGGTCAACGGGGTCGTCGGTCTGCCATTGGATTGAGGTGGGCCCCGCCTCGATCGGAAGGGGGAGATGCTCGATCGGGTCGCACGGGTCGACATCTCTCCTTCCCAATTTGAGAGGGAGAGTGTCAAAATGAGGTCGATTGGTTTATTGGTTATAGTTAACTATTTTGTATTTTCTTTGACCTCGAAAAATTATTGTGCCTTTTTTGCTTGTTTGAATTTTCTAGGGTTTTGATCGGAGGGACTGAGGAGAGACCGATGGAGAGAGATTAATTAATGAAGAGCTGAGAAGTCACGATCTCTCCGTGGGGAGATAGGAGTAGGTCCGATGCTCATCGGACCTACATTTAGGTTCAATTAGCTCTATGACTGTACGATTAGCATCAAGATCTATGCGTACGGAAATTGATACAGACTTGCACGGATTTTGATACAGAGCACACGAATCTTGATGCAGATCGAATGGTCATCACACCCATCAAACCAAGGTAGGTCCGATGGGCATCGGATCTACTCTGATTCCCTCTGTGGGTGTGTTGTGTTTTGTTCCGTAATGTGGTTTCTTTGTAGCGTTCTCGTATAATTTTCTCTGTAGTAAGCACTGTTGGTGGGCCTCCCATGGGAAGTCCTCTCTCATTTATTGAGAAGTTTGCATAATTACCCAATCGTTACATAATTATTGCAGAAATAATTTTCACGGGTGATCTGAAATCGTTTGTTTTTCGAGGTCTGCCGCCTTCGGTCCAAAAACAAATTTTTCGAGTTTGGAGTCGGGTTACCGGAACTGCTTACCGCCAAATGGAGGGAACTGGCTAACTTACAAAAACACCCTCCATTGTCCTCTAATATCATCTAATATCCGAATCTGATTTTTGTAAATTGAGGGTGTTTTCAAAGGGCATTAGCTTAATGTCATGACATATAACACTTATATTGGCTCTAGATTGAGTTAGCTTTAATTGCTCTATTGATATATGATCAAACAAAGGCAATCTGATGCAAGTAAGAGAGATTTGACAAGATAGTTGCTCACTCATATAACAGTCACTTCATCAAATGTTGAAAACAATTTTATTGGGTCAATAAAGGTAATGTGAGAAAGGGATTAAAAAATATCTAATAAGCCATATCTAATTTTCAAAGTTGTTATTTATGTCTTTGCCTTTTGCTATCATCTTTAAATGTATCAGGCAAAAATTTCTTCTAAAAGAGTAATTTTTTATAAGAGGGCATAAACTGGTTGGCACAGTGAAAGGAGCAGAGTTGGTCTTAGAGCTGGGATGAAGAAAAAAACACACAAGACCCAGAGATGGATAGCATGAGTTGAATAGAGTTATAGTTTTATAATTTATTATCATGTAATTAGTAACAAACTCAGAATTTGTAGTGTTGTGGGTGGAAACTAGTAAATTAGGGTTTCTTTAATTGTAATTTTTTTTAGTTATGTTGAGATTCAAATACTTTTTTTTTTGTAAGCATAATGATTGAATATAAAGTTTGAAACCAAAATAATTCTTATTTATTATGGCATTGAGGTTGTCATATGTTGGTACTTAATTTTTTAATTATGTTGAGATTCATATTTTTTTTTGAGGTTTTGCACTAGAGGTAAAACTCAAAAATAGTGAAAGTAATACTAAACAGTGTTGGTACTGGTATATGCCAACACTAAATTTTTTTAGTTTAGTGTTGGCAGAAAAGGGGATTGTTGGTACTGGTACGTGCGCCAAACTCAATTTTTCAAAAAATGGCTACAAAAAAAGAATTGTTGGTACTGGTAATTATTAACATTGAGTTTTGATTTCTTTCTACACTGACTAAACTAATTTCTGCCAACACTAAACTATCTTTATTTAAAAAATCTGCTGCTGTAAGGAAATTCTGGAGCATTTTTTTCGTTTGTTCGCTCTTCTGTTTCTTAAGTTTTTATTTGTAATTCTTCTTTGCTTCTTTTTTTTTTTTTTAGATGTTTAATACGAGGGTAAGATTAATGAAGGTTATTTTTAACCTTCCGTAACTCATTAAACCTTATTTTTACTATTATTTAAATGGAAGTGTAACAAAAGATAAACGAAACCAATAAATAACAATTATTAGTGGATAGCATTAGCACGTGATATTCGTTATTAGAATAGTATGAGTCGTAGTTTCAAATTTTTGTTAAAAATTATTTTAGAAGATATAATTACATAAAAAATCAAGTATAACTATAAAATTAATATAACCATCATGAGTCCGGCTAGCGTCCAAACGTTTGGATAGAGGCTTATATCCAAACGGTTCATTTTTGCGATTTCAAAGTCCCAAAAGTCGATTTGAAGCGCTCAACATGTTTGGAATATTAAAATGTGCTTGGAAACTAAATTTTACATTTTTTGGAATTTTTTTGCTATTTTTTTAGAATTTTTGAAAATCGTTGTTTTGATGAATTTTTTATTATTTTTTTTCCATATCAAAACAACGATTTTCAAAAATTCTAAAAAAATAGCAAAAAAATTCCAAAAAATGTAAAATTTAGTTTCCAAGCACATTTTAATATTCCAAACATGTTGAGCATTTCAGATCGACTTTTGGGACTTTAAAATTGCAAAAATGAACAGTTTGGATATAGGCCTCTATCCAAATGTTTGGACGCTAGCCAGACTCTAACCATCATATTGTGCCAAAACACAAAACAGGTTACTAAAAGCAGATACGCAGAAAATATATTTAACATTGCTCAAGCGTATCAATTATTTTAAAGCACGAACATTGTGTCACTAATAGTATGAACCTACAAATTAGAGTCGACCATCAACACAACAATTATAGAAAATAATCTCAAAACACACCGTCGTTTATTTTTCTATAATAAAAAGATGAATAAAATTGTATCTTTTTAATAGTTTTCAAGAATCAAAATTAAGTAGTTTATGAGAATAATTTAAAACTTTCAAGTGTAATTAGTATTTTGATCAAGACAACCGTTTCAGAAAAAAAAAAAAAAAAGTCATGTAAAAGTAAGGACCTAGGAGCCATCTATGATCACATAGTAGAAAGATACATCACAAAAAAAAAAAATTAAGACTAACAACGTTTTTTTTTTTTCCTTAATGATAGTAGGTATGTTTTATCCACGTACTCACACATTTTATTTTTGCACGTGCATAATTCAAACTCTTGTTATCTCGTATGAGAACTTATACTACGTACCACCAACTGCGCGCACTAAGTAGTGATGGCAATATCGGTTCAATTTCTTGTCATGAGTTTGACCATTTAACTTTTCTTCCTCAATGGAGCTGTCCATCCATTAGCTGGGTCGGACAACAACCCACCGTGCCACTATCCAAAGTGCAAGATAAGATAACACGATTGTTGTTAGAAAGGAACACCGTGTTATATAAGAATTCATATTTTCTAATGTTGCTAAAAAATTGAGTTTAAATCCACTACAAATTAATACGAATATGGTAGTTTTCATTAAAGTTGTCTCGTGAATTATGACTAGATCGATTCATTTTCACTCTTCAACTCAATTTTAGAGAATTTCAACATGTTATATACCTCCCATATAACTCAAAACAACCCTCGTCAATGTTATATACCATTCGAGTTCATCACGGACAACTTTGAACACCTTTTTTTTTCTCCATGGATCAAAGTGTGAATTGGTGTAGAATTGTTGGATCTGAAGGGGTTTTGATCCGACTCAATATTTTCAATATTTTCAGCAATTTGACTCATTTGTGTTTGGATCATAGAGGAATGGTTTTAATTCAGGTTAGAAAGCTATTCTGAACTCTATTACGTGTTTGGATGATGAGTAGGTGTTCGAAAGAGCCGCTTACTCATATTATTCTGCTATTCTAATGAAAGAATGAATGAGCGGCTATTTCGAACTCTAGAATTAGTTGCTAATCTCGTTAACTCCACTCATAATTAAAACGCAAAGCTAGGTGATATCTATCTATCTTTCTCTCCGGTGTTAAGTAGGTCTAAAGATGATCAAGCCTTCTTTTAAGTTTTTGTTTTTCAACGGGGGGCTTGAAACAAAATCTAACAAGCACATGTTACGTTAAAATCCTTTCCAACCCATAAACTTTTTTTATTAATTTAAAGAACGAAAAATATATTTATTTTGGGACGTGTGCTCAACACCAATGTGATGCACTGAACAAAAAAAATTATAATTGGAAAATGCCTGTGACAAATGCAACGCGATCAAATTGTTGAAAAATGATAATTGCTTTATATTTATTTGACCATCAACTTGAAATAATGGAAGATGATCAGTTTGGTTCTTTTTATATATTTATGCTCAAAATCGACTGATTAACAAGAACAGACATACTCGAATAAAATTTTGAGGATGTAATATAGGTGTCGCTATGGAATCTCATACGTGGATATTTAAATGGTATATGTTTGGGTTAGTTGTTTAATATGACTAATTTGATGTCTAATCTATAAATTAGAACTTTCAAATGTACTATGTCGGAGCCTGAAAAAAAAAAACATCATCGGTCCCGATACTATTCGTATTGGATATAGGACAGGAGTATATATGAATTCATGTTTTTAATTGAGTGTAAACACAGGCGGAGTCAGACTTTCAAGTCATGAGGAGTCGACCATATAAAATTTTCATGCTATGGATAGATGTCAAATTTATAATATCCATAATATTTTACTCTAAACTATATAAAAAATTGTAAATAAGTACATACATTTTTAAAATAAACGAAATCAATTGACCCGTATTCCTTGAATATACCTCCGCCCTCGAGCGTGAGGGCATCACTAATTTAATCTTTCAAAATAATAATGTTATTTTAGAGTCTCCTTCGATTATATCTCCCATTAAGTCTTTCACACGCTTATCTAATAAGAGAAAAAAGCGAGTTCAAAGTTCCTTGTATTTCGAAGACCAAACCACAAACAATCAAGTCTCTCATTGATAATTCTCATTTAGCCAATCATTGATATGAAAATTATATTTTGTTTTTTGCACGTTACAGTCAATATTTTTTATGACACATTAATATTCAATATAATTTAAATCATACCAATTTTCTAATTAAGCATAAAAATAATGATATACAGTACATAATTATGTTACGCATAAATTCGATGTTGAGTTAATAATCTTACAAATTCATCAATTGATAAATGTAACAAGCGGACCAGTAACTTTTTTTAGTAGAAAATAATTTTCACGGTTGGTTCTGGCTTATTGAGCATGGATAAAAAATTTATTAAGTGATGATTGGATGTATTAGAGTGTTTACGATGACTTTGCGCAGATTCAATGTGAAATGTAAAAAAAAGGCACAATAATATCGAAATTGTTACAATAACTGATTTTCCATCATAAAATGATATAACTTTCTTTCTTCACATTTCGTTTACATTTATCAACTTTAGTTTTACTTTTTTCTTTTAAGGTTGGAATACCGACGATTTGATTAATGATTAAAAAAAATTTACAATCCTAATTTAATTTTATATATTCTATGTACAGTTGCTCGGGTTTTACTTTGTTACATATACACCTATCACAACAAACAAGTTGATTCTGATCGATCTACGGACAACGAGCTTTTTTGCCAGCCCTATCTATAACTACAAAGAAACACATGTATAATAAATTTATGTCAACTAACTAGAGCAACCAGCGCACAAAAATGATCAAACAAAAAGAAAAAGATGCAATTATTAGATTGAATTTATAATTAAATATATTGCCGGGCATACGCGAAAAATTCCTCAAGACGCACCGGCGCACCTACACTAACCGACGGTGACCGGATTCAATTGCACAGGAATCTTTTGTATCTGGCTCTGTCCGAGCGGGAGGGAAAAGAAACAGACGATTCCGTTCGGCTCCTTCTCGTTATGTGCGGATCCCATCAGGTGGTTAGATCTTTACCGTTTAATTTCCATCCAAACGGCCGTGATCAAATCTTAAATCCGAAGTAATTGGAGACAACGAAAGCAGCAGCAGAACTCAGTGAGATTGATCACATGACCGATCTAACCGAAAAGGGGATCCACCTAATTAAAAATTTACCAGCGCACGTGACCCGACAAAGATGCCGTTTGTTTACTGCCTCGATTTATTTGCATACAAAAATTCTTCACTTTTGTGGTTAGAACTTGGAATGTTAGATAGAGGAGTAAGGAGAGATTTGTGATTAGGGTCTCTTCAGATCACCCAAAATTATATTATATCCAAATGATTATGATGTTCGGTGGTTTTTGATCAAATGAAAAAAAAATTATCGAGAAAAAACGAATGGGTGATCAGTGGGAAAAAAGAAGTCGGAGTAGATTTTTTTTCCATAAATGTCATTTCATAAGCAATTTTTTTCCCCATTCACTCTCCGTGCACAATCAATATTTCTGTTTCTTTCAGTACAGGTGTGTTGTCCATTGCAAGCTGAGGCAGTGGCTCTTAGAGAGGCAATTAAGCTTGTACTGGCAAGAGGAATAAACAATTGCTGCTTCTTCTCGGCCAATCTCATACTGGTAAACGCATGCAAAAGCTTGTACCCACCATTGGATGTTGACTGGAGGGCCCATGAAGAAGTAATGGAAATGGAAGTTTGGAAGTTGCTCAAATTGAACAAAGAGCTCCAGTGTACCCATGTGCAAAGAGAATTCAGATCCTCTGTAATACTCGACAAAATACGATGAGCTCTCAGTCGTCAGATTTAAATTTACACGAATCTCAAAGCACAAATAATACTGCCCCCTCCAATCACCCGAATAGGCACCGGCTGAGAGTAAATCCGGGCCGTAAAGTGATTTACTGTTCTGTACAATATTACAGATGATACTAGTCCGTGCAAAGAAGCCTTAATGGTTTGGCGGACGATCTGGCTAGGAAGGGAAGATTAAGAAGATGGTGCTATGAAGGATACACTTTTCCTATGTTTCAAATACTAGCATAGTTTTGAACTGTAATGGGAAAATTTCTCAGTACTATAGTAAGCAGGAGAGAGCACGAATTAGGAAGGAAAGTCTGTAAAACGGTCTACGGGCCTTCTCTGAATAAAAAAAAAACATTTCTGGTTCTTTATCCAGACAAGCCCCCTCTATCATTTCTTTGTAATGTACGGGTTTAATTAGTTTACGCTGGCATAAATTCACTCCGGCTCCTCTTACTTCTTCTGCCTCAATTTTCGTTGTTTGGCTTCTTCTAAACGGATCGGATATTATCCCATTTTATTTGAATCCGAATTCGAAAAATGATGAATTTGGATTTTCGGATACGGGATACGGATACTATGAAACCGGATATAGACGCAAATAATTATGTGTATCCGACATGATTTTATATTGTGACCCAAAATAATTGTGTCGATTTTTTATTTGCCACTGAAATTTGAAACCATGATTCCTATGCATATTTGCTGAACATGCTGGGCCATTAAATATTTTGGACTAAATTCTCTTCTGCCTATTTCCTCATTTAATTAGTGAGTTCCACCGACTGAAAAAATAATATTAGATGTTATTTCTTTCCCGAATGTACATCATAATTTATTTCTCTAATTATCCGAATTATATTCATATTCATATTTGTATCCGTCTGATATCCAATCCGTATTCATATTCATTTAACATCCGATTCATATATGTATCAAGACTATTTGTATTTGTATCCGTATCTGAAAATTTATAACATATAAGGATACGTTGATCACTATCCGTCCATATCTGAACCATTTACACCCGTACTTCTCTTCCTCCACTTAAGCTGCAACTAAATATCATATCGGTTCGTTTGATTTTTAGGTTGTGTATTATCACTGATTCAATTTCACCAAATTTTTGTTAAAAAGAACTAATTTCAACAATCAAACACTTAGAACAAAACCACAGAGATTTCAAAATTCACTCTTGTATATGGTATTAGAGCTATCCGAAACAAACAAAGAAACACAGAGAATTTTACATATCAGTTTCCAAGCAGAGAGGTCAAAATTGCCAAACCAGCAATTACAATTATAATATTGAGAAAATAATTGGATTGGAGAGGTTTATCTGGACTGCCTCCTATGGCTTCATACTCAGCCCTTAGCTTCTGCTTCATGGTATTTGATAAATCTTTCTGCATTACCAAAAATGTACCATTTTCGGTTCATTTATTCTTTTCTAAAAACTATTATTATGTTTTTATTTGCGGCAGAAGAAAAGATGATATAGGTAGCATTGATTTTATTTAATCCTGCAAGTTATAAGAGAAAGTGAATAAAGGTAAATAAATTTCTTTTAATGATTTACACTAACCGAGCGACTGTAAATGCGCTTTTGCTTTGGCATCTTTTATCAAGAAAATGACATGGTTGAGTCTAAAAGTAAGAAAAAAAGTTGGAGAAAAAAGAGAAAAGAAAAAACCTCGCCAGAGGAATATTTGGCTGCAACAAAAGGCTCAGGAGTCGGGGCCTTGGCTTCATCATCCATTGAGATCCCCTGTGCCATTTCAAAAAGGTAACAAAAAGTTAACATAGTTACTGTTTTAATAATATCTTGCAGTTTTAACAATGAATAAAGCTTCCATTGTGAGTAAAGATAACTGCACATCAATGCCAAAGTTACCCCTTTTCCTACTTTTAACTCTTCTCAGTTAAACTTGTTACACCTTTTATCACATAGAATGCCTGTTGGTAAAATTCTATGCAATTTTGAGCATTGTTTGATATTCCATGCTATATAAACCACAGTTCAATTTCCAAATCATTTGATGAAAAGTAAAACATACATCAAGTTTCATAATTTGTTACGTGCATAATTTTATTTTATATATTATATTGTATATGTATAATGTAATGTTGCACTTTAATTTACAAAATTAATCAATGTAAATTTTCCACATCGTCAATGGATCCCAATCCCTTGTCTGGGTTATATTATTAGCAGCCATCTGTAATAATTGCAGTTATATTATAAAGTTCTGTTGTGTGTTTTTAGCTGGATTTGGGTGTACTAATCCATGCTCGACTGATTATAAGGTTTCTGCTATGTGTTTTTACATCTGTAAACCTGCCTTTCATATTCAAACAAAAAGGATATCAACCAAATAAGTAGAGAAATGAATAAAAAGAGAAGTACAATAAAATTACTCACCTCAGGCGGATCAAATAATGCACCCAGGTTGCTAAGCTTGGCATGAGCCTCGGCATAGTCCTTGAAGAATGCCTCTTGGTCTTCTGCGTACTTTTCAGCATATACCTGTAAATTCGAATATTTTCACATAAAAGATTAATTCATATTCAAACTCATTTCTTTTGTCTTTTATAGACTGTTAAATCATTTCTACCTTGAAAGACGGGTCGTCAAAGAGAGCTGCATCAGTGGGCAAAACTAGAAGATCCTCATCCCTTCTTTCTTTAATATCCTAATTAAACATAAATCATATAATACCCATAAATGATCCAACTAAACAAGTTTAAGAAGGAAAGAAAAAGAAAGAAATGTACCCTGAAATAACTATTGTCAAACTTCAACCATTGAGCGGTCCAAGACTGCCCTCCGGGTGCACCAGGTCCATCTTTCTATGAAATAAAAAAAAAACAAATTATCATCAACATGGCATATAATTTTACACTTGAACAAGCCTCTGTGCTTAACATTTAAATTGTGAAATTAGGAAGGGTGTTCATGAGTCATCACATAGTAAAAAGAAACAAAAGCAACATACAGTGTATTTTGTCTCAGGTTTACCCCAGCCGCTTCGCTCTGGCCTTGACCTTCCCAGTGTATGTGCTCCTGAAAGTGCAACTATATCCTAGAATCTCAAAAAAGCAGAGAACACTCAATAATCTGAAATTATGCATTAGATGAAAACAGGGGCGGATGCAGGATTTTGATCAGGGTAGGGCAAGAAATTATTAAATCGGATTTAAATAGATAATCGGGTCCAAACCCATTAGATAATTGGATATTAGATAAAGCATGATAACAAAAATAGCAAAAATAGTATTATAACACAATCTACTCCATAAAATTTAGATAATCAACTACAGGGTAGGGCAATATCAATTTTCAGGGTAGGGCAAAGGTCCAAAATCCAGTCTTTGTAAATTGGTTTTGGATTTTCAGGGTAGGGTAGGTGCCCTACCCTGCGCTACAGTAGATCCGCCCCTGGATGAAAAGGTAATGCAAGGGAAAAACCCTACAAGAACTAAAACAATGTAAAAACATAAACCTTATCATCCAAGCCCATTCTGTAGAAAACATCCCTCAAGTGCTGAGCTGGCGAAGGCGGGCCTGCATCTGTAGTTACACATAGGAGTGATTTAAAAAAAATTCAAACAGAGAACAAGGTGGGAGGGAGAAACTTGTTTTTTGTTTTTGTTTTTGTGTGTGTGGGGGGTGGGGGGGGGGGAGGGAGGGGGGGACTAACCAGGAAGCTTCCCCTCTGGAGGACACTGTTCCGGCCCGGTAACATCAACTCTTCCATATTTCATAGGAATTTTCGGACCACCGGCTTCCTGAAACTCATAAAATTGACAAAATTATAAAACATTATAAATCAAGCAGTAGAGCTTCATAATTTGATATTTCCTTGGGGGGTATTCTGGGAAATGTGAGATGTTTGACAGTAATTGTAATTTGAGAGGGGTCGTATGCACTTTTATGCCATTTTAGTCTTTTCAAGGTTGTGTCTTGGATGTGGTAGTCAGGTACCTGTACCAGTGCTTGATGGTACCGTAAATCCGTAACTGATATGGGTTAGTCCTGGTATGTGTAATGTAGGTTGAGACTTTGTACTGTTATTATTCATTTATTTGTATTTTATATGGAAGCAGGCGGGTGCAATAAATCCACTACTTTCTTTTTTAAATAGTGAATTTCAGTTTTTCTTTAAATAAGAGAAGAAAATTTTCTTTAAACAAGAGCAAATGAGAAAAGCTGAAACCTCAATGGCCGTGGCGCTTGCTAATTGAAACAAATCAGCATATGTGACACCAGGATACTTATCTTTAATTGGCTGGATCAACTTTAGAGCATTTATCAGACCTGCATTAAATTATTAATCTTCCATATGAAATTTCAAAATGTCTAATTCTAATATTTGTGAAGTACTAGGATAAACCAGAACAGGTGTTGTATTTTTTTCTATTACCAAACTTTTTGTGATAAGTTTAAAACACTAAATTAATTTTGGCAATTATTGCATTTAATTTTTTCTTCTTTTTATTGAGATTTCTAGACCACTAGGAACCAAAAATTTATGCGTACCCGCATTGGCACCATGTTTTAGCTCTGCCTCAAAACGAAGGCTTCCATTGGCCCCACCTCTCTGAGGCCACTCCTCTATGTTCTTGTCATAAGTACCGGCATCGTGCCATCCAAGTCGTACCTATTTTATTTTAACAGCATCTCATTAGAACATAACAAGTAATGTAATGTAATGTAATGTAATCCTATCTGATTTTTATCAATTATGATTATTGCTTTCTTTATTGCTATGTACCAGGATGGGGTGGCAGTAGGTGCTCTTAAGTAGCTCCTTTATGTCTTCTTTAGCGCCTTTCAGTTGTACCGGATCCGATGCAGCACATATCACTGTGGTCGAACCTGTTGCGCGTCTCTGCTGTGACAACTGAAATTACAGAGTCATTTATTAGTTGGAAATCACTCATCATTCAAGAGCAAGAACGAAATTGATTCTCCATTCTCCATTAATCTTTGTTCGCCAGAAATTAGAAATAAAACCTTGCAAACTCCAGTAAGCGACCGATTAGAGAGAGGAGAAACAAAGCTTCTAGAAGCCGAGAGGTGAACAGACCGAGACGAGAGGTGGCATTTAGGAGAGAGAGAAGAGGAACGGGGAAGAAGAAGAGAGGTCGATCGAGTCACCGCCGGTGCACGGTAAGCATAGTTGACTGAATTGGAGGAAGCTATGCGCTCCGCCATTAGAGAAGCTTCGCGAAGGAACAATGTCTCTTCAAGTGGAGTAAGGGGTAGGAGGGAGCGCTCTGTTTTCTCTTTTGGTTGGTTTTGGTGCGGCTCACAATCTTCTTTTACCAACCGGGAATTGCCGCGTGTCAGTTTACTTGGGAAAGGAATATGTGCCTTTCCGAGCTTTCATACTACTAATTTTTCAATACAATCATAAATTTATTGATTAGTCCTGTGCGGATCTACATCGTCCATGTCAGATAATGCTGTCCGATTGTACCGACAGAGCTGTTGCGAATTTCACCGGTGCTTATTTATCTAACTGAATCTGGGGTGTTGATTCTGAAACAGACGGTATAAATTTGAGTCCAGTATTCACTTGTACACTTGCAATTGGATGACATCCCCAGCTTCTTTTGTTGTTTTTCAAATTTTAATCGTCCTTATTTGTCGAATCCCCCTCGTGCGAGTGCAAAGGCCTCTGACAGTGGAGCTATTTGACCCGTTGGTGCGAGTCTGACCAGAAATGGGAATTCGCTCTCTTTAATTCTTCCTAACCCCTAAACCCAAGGTATAATTTATCTAAGAAACCCAA
Organism: Carex kokanica; assembly: GCA_025461125.1. Lineage (NCBI taxonomy): Eukaryota > Viridiplantae > Streptophyta > Magnoliopsida > Poales > Cyperaceae > Carex > Carex kokanica. The sequence continues at coordinate 310,502 of JAJGRX010001263.1, forward strand.
TGCGTTATTTTTATTGTGTTTGTGTTGTTTCGAACCCTATTTCTCCGGTTAACAAATGATGTTAAAATATTGATTGTTAATATTTTTAACGTAATAAATTTGTAAACACATTTCACTCATATAATATCTTAAATTAAGTATATATCACAGATCTCATTAGAATCTGATTGTTAGATTTCCATTTATTTTTTTGAAAATTTTGGCAGCAGCTGTCAAGTGTAATATTTCATTGAATAAAAATAAAATTATATCTATGAAACCACTTCACAACATTACAACATCATTCAAAATAACTAATGTTAGATTTCAATTTAAGCGAGAAATTGTATCACTATCATCATGTATCAGATCGTATCAGATCATAGACTCTGCAATAATTAGTAACTGATGTTAAAATAGTATATGCATGCTGAAATCCTCAAAGATTACATTTTTTACACCATATAACATTACGTAAATTTTTTACTTCTTATTATATGTATCTTAGATATTTTTATAATTCTGGACTTATTTAAAATTATTAACTCGTCAAAACTAACAGTTATATATCAAATATAATTTAATAGGGGTACAAGTAGCTATTAAAAATAAGAAAAATTGGGTCAGACTGATAAAAGTATGAGTGAGGCTATGGTGCTATGCATAGCACGGATGGCTAGTGTACTACGGCTCAATATGGTACTTTTTAAATTCTAACGGTCGATCCGACCGTTCAATGTGATATCCATATGAATATGTACTTGCAAACTAAATTTTATATTTTTTCGAATTTTTTTACTATTTTTTCAGATAGGTAGAAAAATCAGTGTTTTTTGACAATTCTGGACCATCAAAATTCTACCTATCTGAAAAAATAGTAAAAAAATTCGAAAAAATATAAAATTTAGTTTGCAAGTACATATTCATATGGTTATCACATTGAACGGTCGAATCGACCGTTAGAATTTTAAAAAGTACTATATTGAGCCGTAATACACTAGCCATCCGTGCTATGCATAGCACCATAGCCTCACTCTAAAAGTATTAATAGCGTAACATAATTAAAAACTTGAAGCTAACTTATTTTTATTGTGTATCCATTAAAACCTTTTTACTTTTTAGCGCCGTCGAAGGATACCGGATACCGGATCCAAATGGTGCCCGGTTCTCCAAAGGCCTAATGGGCCGGGATAATCGGATAGGAGAGGATAACGTGCTACAGTAATTAACTAATTATATGCTCATCGAATTTTAAGAATCTGAAAGATGAATTTTTTTTGTTGAGAGATGCTTATATGGACATAAGGACTTATTTGTAAAATGAACATATTTTCATTTGCAAAGTTCAAACAGTGGATCCGACTGTTCAACATTATCTCCATATTAAAATGTACTTGGAGGTCAAATTTTACATTTTTTTGAATTTTTTTACTATTTATTAAGTATTTTACAAAAACTAGTCAAATTCATACCATTGAATTTTGTAAAATACTTAATAAATAGTAAAAAAATTCAAAAAAATGTAAAATTTGACATCCAAGTACATTTTAATATGGAGATAATGTTGAACGGTCGGATCGACTGTTTGAACTTTGAAAATGAAAATATGTTCATTTTACAAATAGGTCCATGTTCATAGAAGAATTTGCCTTTTTTTTGTTAGTTAATAATCTGAGAAGAAAATTGAAGGCTGTCCAACGAAATATCATTTTATCAAGGACCAAAATGCAAAAAGTTCTTGCAGCATTCTTCCTCCCACCGCTGTTTCTTTTCTTCCTTATTTTCTCCCGCGCAACAATTGAGAAAGTGATGGCCACGAAAATGGTGTGGAAATCTGGTAGTAAAAGAGAAAAGCTTCGACCTCTTCGGAACCCTAATCTTCCATTTGAGACCGAAGAAGAAAAGGACGAGCAAGAAGTACTACCACCCACTGAAATAAACCCTAACCACTCGGGGGGGGAATCTCTGGATTCCCGATCCAGTGAGAAAGACGATATGAAACAACTATTTGAGTCGCTCCAATCTCAAGGAAATCAACTTGCTGAGGTTTCTTGTTCGATTTCTTATTTTATTTACACTCTTTTGCAATTTTGAGAGAACTGCTGGAACTTAGAAATTTTCTGTGATGTTTTCACCTTACAAGCGTGTGTGTAACAGCCACAGAGAATTTGTATATTACTGGTATAGTTCAGGTAGACTGTTACAGTACTACTATACCAGTAGAAGGTACTGTATACCAATTTGGGAAAGCCAGGATCCCATGTTACCCCTCAAGAGGAATAACTCTTTTTATGTATAAATTTCTCTGATAATATTATATATCTGATCATACAATTATAGGCTGGGAAGTATAAAGAAGCCCTTTCAAAATGGGAAACAGCACTTAATTTAATGCCAGAAAACGAAACAGTACACGAACAAAAGGCTCAAGTCTTACTGGAACTAGGTGATGCCTGGAATTCTTTAAAAGCCGCTACCAGTATGTTTTCTTCTCTTCTTCTTAGTTAAAGTTGTAGTTATTTTCAGAGAGTATATGAACATCTGATTGTTTTATTCTGTGCCACTTTCAGGAGCTACACAACTGAATCCTTCGTGGCCCGAGGTTTGTACTTCCACAGCTTACATTAGATTGTAGTATTTTTAATTTAGTGATTTGTATCTGAATTAGAATACCAAAAACTATACTGAGGTTTTTACCTCCCTACTTACATAATGAATAAAAAATAATGAAAGGGATACAAGGAGAATGTACCATGAATTATTTTGTATACAGGCTTGGGTTACACTTGGTAGAGCACAGTTAAATTTTGGTGAACCTGATTCAGCGATTGAAAGCTTTGACAATGCTTTAGCTCTGAAGGTGGGTAATTATTTTTTTTCTCCACTTCATCTCTTTCCTGTTTGATAATTGTTATAAAAATAGCTCTGAGGGTAGAGCACAGTTAAATTTTTTATTCTCTGTGATTGCTTATCATCGTAGAGTATTGTTGCTGTTATTCTTATTTGTAATTTGCTATTTTTAATTGTTTATTTGCACAGGCTGACAATGAGGAAGCTAAGAGGGATCGGCAATCAGCAATGCAACTTGTACAGAAAAGGAAGCAGCTACATTCGTCTGGTCTTAGTGCAAATAAGAGGAGATTTATAGTTGCTGACAAGGTTGAAAATTTACCAGAAAACACGTAAATTGTAGAATGTGTGTAGAAGTTTTGGAGTTAAATTAGGAACTCTGGGGAGTTCTATTTGTACAGACTTGTTGACATGAATGACATATTTCTATTGTTTCCTCATTATGCGCTGTTTAATCATTTGAGGATGCGTTATATTGTGTTGTACCGGCAGCTAAACTGGTTGACAGGCACATGGTACCTAGCAAATGTACCGGTATAAGATAGAGCACAGCACATGTACGTCACAGAGTACATCACTGCAAACAGAGTTCAATTCAACAGTCTAAACTTGTTGCAATATAAATTGCAGAAATTTAAAATTGCTTGCCATCAACAAATATTGTCTTCCCGAATCAAGATGACAATAGCAAACTTTTAACCAGAAACAACGGCTTTCTAGTATCTTGTGTGCGCTGGTAATGAAAATCTTTTTGCCAGTCTCATTATAAACCTCCCAATAGAAATTTCCACAAGTTGGCAAACTAAAAGCAAATATATATTATCACAACAAAGTAAAAGTTAAACAAGAAACCATAAAACAAAAAAAAGTACAAAGAGATCTCAATGGACATTCTTATATGGCTTTTATTATAACTAAAATTGTATTCTAGTCCATAAAAATTTGAGTCTGAACACTATAAGGCTACCTAAAATACACTAGTGTTAACATCCTCCACAAAACAAATACCTGATTAAATAAAGAATGACTACAATGTCCTTGTTGCCAAATTCACTCAAAAATTCTCTCTCCAGTTGCAAATGCCAAATATACCACTGAACTAAAAATGCAAAGAATACCCTGAACCAAAAACGCCAATTTCCAACCCTCAGAACTTGTCAGGTCCTGACTCTCCTTCTTACTGGATTCTAACATCAAACCCGTTAACCAAACTCCAACTATACCGGCAACTGTCCCGGCTGTGTTAGAAACTCCCATGACTATACCCGCATACTTTGGGGCCACATCCATGTGGTTTACCGCAAACCCAGCCCGGCCAAGTGCCAGAGACCCAAGAGAGATAGAGGCACAAACTAAGGTCCAGCTAACAGTTCTAATTAAAGGCAATACCATTAAAGCTACTGCTGATACCAAAAACCCAATTGTGTTAAGAAGCTTACGGGTCCAAGTAATTGAAAAGAGCCGTTTGGTGATTAAGTGATCTGCCACCACCCCGCCTATGTTTGAAAATAAGAACATAAACAGGTATGGTACCATCTTAGAAAACCCTAATTCTTCAAGGCTGGTTTGTAGCGCCTTATCGAAGTATGTTGGTAACCAATTCATCAAAACATATAATGCATAGTGAAATGTGAAATTGTTCACTACTATAGCCCATACAGGCAAGCTGAATATGATCCTCCTCCATGGTATTCTGTTTGCTAATTTTAACCTCTCTCTTGACCGTGAAATGGGTAAGCTTGTCTCCCCTATGCTGGTACGGGGCGGGGGGTCAACTGCGAACTTGTACCAGATTATGGACCAAAGAAAGCCCAAAAAAGCCTCGACCCGGAAAATCAATCTGGGCCCATATTTAACCAAACTTGGCAAAAAAAGGGTGCCACAAGCAGCACCGAGATACATGCCGGAGGTGGTAAGAGAAACCGATCGAGACCTCTCATGTGGCGGGACCCACTGTGCCAGAACCGTGTGTATGGAGGGAAAAATGAAGCCTTGGCCAACTCCAATCAAAAGCCGAGAGAGAACCAGAAAGGTTGTTCTTTTAGGGTCTAGTGGGGTAAATGCACATGTGAACGACCACATGATAAACGACCACAGAAGAACACGGCGGCCGCCAAACCTCTGTGCAGCCCACCCACCAGGGATTTGGGAAATTACGTACCCGTAATAGAAAACAGAAAGAATTAACCCTTTGCTAGATTCATTGATTTTCACATTATCTGCAGCATCGGTGTATGATATAGGGAAACCGACACGTTCTACATAGCACGCATTTGTGCATAAGAAAGTTAGAAAAACAATTATGTACCGCTTTGGAACCCTTATTTTTGCCATTCTTATTGCAGAAATGAAGTAACTGAGTGCTGTATTTCTTAAAGGTGTCGCATGGAGCTTGTTCTTTGAGCTCTCCAAAAGATGTCTCGGATAATTGGAGTTGGTTCATCCAATGTGTATGCTTCTTCCTTCTGTCAAGTGATTGATAGGAGGTGATTCTTTATAATAACAGGGTTCTTTGTCAACCACCTACATTGAATGCAAAGCACTGAGTGTTTAGAAACAGCTAAAATATAGAAAAGGGTTTTCTATGAATCAACTGACTTCAAAAAACATAAAAAACATTAGAAACCTTTCTTCACAAAACATTAGAAGGACGCAGCATAAAAACATTAGAAACCTTTCTTCAGATTCAATCAAATCCAAATATTACTATTCTATCCCCTGACCCCTAAATTAAAGAAAAATTTCCCAAATTCCCATGTTATCCGTTCTAAATGTTTAAAGGTCGCTACGTTTAACCACTGTCGCTGCCGAAATTTCATCATTCAGATCCAAAAATCAGATCTTGACTTTTCTAGATCTAATCTCCACCGAAATTGAAGATTCCAAATAAAAGGTAGAAAATGTATAACATTGCGCGATAACATCTGTAGAAAGGAGGAGGTGAAAAGTAAGAACTGAGGAGAGAGAGCAGAAGATCGAACCTAACAGACTTCAGCCGAAACCCTAGCACAGGGGTCGGTCGGATTCGAATAGGCCAGAACTAGAAGCAACCCCTACTTGAATTTAGATTGGTGAGAAATCTAAGTATTTTGATAACAGATCTCGCAGAAGCCGCTAGTGTTACTGGAGAGAAGAGAGACCAAAATGGGAACAGTAAGTAGAAACGGCAATGGCGGGTACACTGGAGGGAGATGGTTATTTATTTATTTTTTTCAAAGAGGTCTCTGATTTATGAGGGAAGAGAGAGAGGGGTTGGGGGATGCATATATGTATTTCTTCTATAGAATTTACTGTGGAATTCAGGTACAATTATTTTCATTTTCTTCGACAAATTAAAAGAGGTAAGTAAGCCTCTAAGTTATGTCTCTATCATCTTTCTATTTTCAAAATGACATATGAACTGTGTCACAAAAGTGGCAACATGAACAATTACTATACATTATTTTTTTCTACTTCCTAATAACCGCTAAAAATATAGTTGAAATTTTGTAATTTTTTAGATATATAAGCAATAAAATATAATTTGCTTCTATTTTTGGCTTATTTTATGATTGAAATATTAAACATCTAGTAATTATTCTATAATTTATTTATAATATTGAGGAACAAATTTTGGAAGACATTTGAAATTTCTTCGAAAGGAATCTAAATTATTTAATATGTAGTTTATCACTTATCTGAATTAGCTATTGTAAAAAATCTATATGAAAGTCCTCATAGAAAAAGAAAAAAACTTCATCAATGTCACCACGTATGAAGCAGTTGAAATGCTAGAGAGTAGCATATTATTTTCTTATAATTTTTATTTTTATTTGATGAAAATCTTGTAATAGTATAGTTTAGCTATCTTTAAAAACAATATAATTGAAGTAATATCACACAACAAGGGTAAAGAAGTTGATGTACGAATTCCAACTAATTGTACCCAGAATAATTGCAGAAAGAGTTAGGTTGAGGGAGAAAACATGGTACGTTGTATTAATTGTTCAGTCCCTACGTCTCTTTTCCTGCATTTAACCGTGCATCAGATCTCAGATCTCCACATCAGCACCGACCAATAGGCAAATTTTGAACGTGCATGCTCAGAATGTGATGCCAAGTATGTGATACACTTTTTGATCAGGGGTACATGCCACAGAAGACCAGATATATTATGATAATCTCGTGTTTTCTGAAATATATGAACTTGGGAATGTGCCGTAAATAATGCTGGGTATATTCCGAGGTTGAACCCGAAAATTACGGAGATTTCTCGTGCACTTAGACCCAGTAACTTTTTTTATTACTAATTTCACAAAACCAATTAACCAAGTCCCTGTAGTCTAGGGGTGCAAACGGGTCGGACATTATCCAACCGTATCCGCATCTATATCCGAAAATTAGATACGGATATCCAATCTTTGAATATCTGTGCGGATATGGATACGGATATAGTTTTGAATTTTAATTATCCGTATCCGAATAGTATATAAATATCATATAGTTTACTATATATTATGAAAATATTTATGTATATATATACAGATATCCGATATTCGATCTGTATCTGTATGTATCCATTTAATATCCGATCTGTATTCGTATCTGAAAATTAAAGCGGATACGGATATGGTTTTACCACTATCCGATCCGTATCCGATCCGTTTGCACCCCTACTGTATTTGTACGACATTTATGATTTATGGGACAATTGTAAATATAAATAGATCTGAGGCAAATTATTTTTATATTGAGCGGTTTGAATATGGTATATGTATATCCTGACATATACTGAGGAGCTATTAAGCTGGAACCGATATGAACTGTCAGTTCACCGATAGAAAAAATCTATATGAACCGATCTTCAATTGTAAAAAATCTGTCTGATCTGCTTGAGACCGTTAGATGGATCCCTTCAATTGAAGATGAGTCTGATTAGTTACCCAATTTAACCTGGGCCTTCAACACTACCGCACTGATGATAGGCAATCATTTCGGCATTTCGGCCGAAAATTCCTATCAAATTAAATTTTATCCGACTTTGGGGTTTTCGGCTGGTAACATCAATCGGGAGTCGGGGTCGAACAAGTGTCCTCTCCAATATGTATAAAAGACAGTAGGGGTGCAAACGGGTCGGATATTATCCGTCCAAATCTGGAACTGTATCGGAATTTTTGCGGATTCGGATATTCGAATACAGATAGTTACGGATGCGGATACAATTTATGCGGATTCGAATACAGATATGGATACGGATACATATATTTTAAATTTTTGGATATTCGTATATTATCAAAATGAGCCCTGCTATCGTCGCATACTTTCAGTTTTTGGGCCTTCTTTAATAAGACGAATAGTGTTGCTCTTTGATTCTTTAAATTTAATTCAGCATACTTTAACCCACCACACAAAGAGATTCATAGTAATTGACACTATACTACATCTCTTTTGTGGATCTGTGTGACTCCTCGGCATGGATAACTGTATTGCTCCTTAATTTCTCTTACTTTGGTGGATTGAATCAAACATATGGCAATAAACATAAAAAAATAATTATTTAATTCATTTGTTGGTTTCTAATAGCTAATAGTTCTACATTGAACCAAATTAATTTCCGATACAATAAAAAATCAGAAATTATTCAAAGATACCAGTTACTGGCGAAGAATTACCAAATTAATTTACATAATTATATCCGTATATTAAATTGTTTTTATTTCTAATAAGAAAAATAAGTTGTTAAATATAATAAGTTAATTTTGTTATAATATCCGAATTATATTCGTATTCATATTCGTATCCGTTAATATCCGATCCGTATCCGTATCTATTTAATATCTGATCCATATCCGTATTCGTTTAATATCCGACCCATATCCGATAGAATATCGTGTAGACTCTCTGTGTGTGTTGGAGGAGGGATTTATATCCGATATAATATTGTGTAGAATGAGAAATCTGTACTCAAGCTCAGTCTTGGTGTAAGGCATCCAGGGCGATGGCCCCGGGCGTCAAGATTTAAGGGGCCCAAAAAAAAAAATTTAATTTGTATATATTAAAAATAAATAAAATATTAGAGTCTAAACTTTGTATTTATAAAGAGCCTAAACTTTTCTATAAATATATATAATTTATTGGCATATCAATAAAAAAATTGTATATATAAAGGATTCAAACTTTTCTTCCGCATCAAGCCCCAAAATCTTCAGGACCGGCCCTGTCCGCAATGTTCGTTTTAATCTGCACATAATTTAAAGATCTCCGTGCATCTACAATTGTATCGGAAAAAACATCACTTCACTAAAATTGCGTATGTTCAAGCAGTACTACAAATGATATGTTTCCGAAGTGGTGATGGGGTGGGGTGGGGGTTTCAGATCCAGTGTAATACCTGGTCAGTTATAATTTGACATGACTCTCAAAACAGATCCTAATATCTAAAAAGGCATCAAATTTCAATCACTTAGCTCGAAGTTTATGAGTCCGCATCATTTGCATTAACTCAAAAGAGCATACTTTTGAGTTAACGCATCTCGGCCGTCTGATTTTAAACGGAGTCAATCCGGCCATAGCTTATAATTCAGAAGCCCTTTAATATTAGTGTAGATTTAGTCTGCACGAACTTAAAGCGAATCAGACGGTCTAGATACATTAACTCAAAAGATTCTTTTTTGTGTTAATCAATCTTGGAGCTCATTGCACGGATTTTGATGAGTGTTGGTTCGACAGATCTCAACGAAAGCAGCATAAATTTTGAAACTACTTTGAGCATGCGATTCGCATGACGCGGTAGTGTATCTGTAGTTGGGTTGACCTCGGAGTTGTTTAAAAGAGCTGTCTACCTTCCAGCTTGAATTTTTTCTAGAAACCATAAATATAAAAAAAAAAAAATTATCAAACCAACTTTTGCTTTGATTTTTACAAAAATCATAAAAATCGAGATGTCATTCCGGTCTAAAGAGTTTTTTTTTTCTCATACCGAATTGTTATTTTGGTCCGAGGTGTTTTCACAAGTTTTACACCAACAACTACATTTTTTTTCGAAATCTGTGAAAACGGCTCGGACCGAAATGACATCTCGGTTTTTATAAGTTTAGTAAATTCTTTTTTCTTATTTATGGTTTCTAAAAAATTTCCTTAGCTTGTCCATCTAATGTCTGCTCATGCACATTTTTAGTTGTTTAATAACTCACTAAATGCTACTTATATGATATGATGGTTTGTGATTTATTAAGATGCTTGTTGCAGCACATTATTTTTTTTACTCTTTTATTAGCATTATTGATGTAAATTTATTGCTGATATTGTTATTAAGTTTTATGTTAGTTTTTTGACTAATTATATACATCATTATAGTAAATATTGCAAAGTTTTATTAGGAAATTAAATAAATTTTATCATAATATGGAGAATATTGAAAGTTTCAGACGTCAAACAAATTTAGGAAATTCTTACTACTTGGCATCCGAATTTTACAGCTGTAGGGAAGAGTAAATAATATCCCAAAATTTATTTCAATGATTTTTTATTTTCTAGTGGAGCCATGGTCAAAGAATTAGGAGTGCAATTTTTTTTTGTTGAAATTTTGGTAGAAGCTGCCAAAAGGATTTAATTAAAAGAAAACGTCACTACAGCAGTTTGTTTCCAGCAGGGGCGGATTCAGGATTTTCGTCAGGGGGCAAAAAAAATTTCGAATTGGATTTAAATCCATTAACCAATTAGGTACTTGATAAAAAATAATATTTTAACTTATACTTTCCAATGCTTTGACTTATAATTTCTGATGTTCTGACTTATAATTCTAATTACTAATCAAAATTCAACAAATCTATTTCAATTTTAACCCTAAATTTAACTGGAATTACAAATCAAATGTCCAGAGGGGGCAAATAAAATTTTAGAGGGAGCAAAGTAGGTCGGGACCGATAAATCTCCACTGGAACCATCTGGAACCATCTGAGTCTGCCCCTGGTTCCCAGCACTGGTACTTGACCAGATACCGGTACCATATTACATCTACCACCAAAAAATAATCTGTACCTCCCTCTAATCAGGATCTGGAAGGAGATTAGTGCTGGTCCAATTTATTAGAGAGAGGATTTTACACTTGCCAATAAGCGAAAATTAAGATGAGCTTTTTGTTTAAAGAGCGCAAATGAAAAGTTTCATTAAGGAAAAGAAAAAAGAATTTGGGTGGGGACTTGAGAGAGGAAGCAAGGGTAGTTTTTTAAGAGTGAAAAGGGACGAGATATAATTTTATAATTATTTGAATACCAAATATATTTTTATAATTATTATTAGAATAACATAGAAATAAAAGTAAGTTTTGGAAATAAAGTTAGGGTGATATATAAGTTTATAATCTTTTGAATCTTAGGTATATTTTTATAATTTTTTTTTTGAAAAAAAGAAGAAGTAAAAAACATATAGATAGAAACATATTTTTAATTTATTTTTTTTAGCCGGGAGGGCAAGTGTCCTCTTCTGATTCTATGTAGCTCTGTTACTGGATGCAAAGTAGCCGAATCCATTAAAAAAGTACTGAAAAAATATTTCAATATTTGTTTAATTTTTCTAGGGTGTTGCTGCAAAAAAATTACCGAGATCTTCCAATTTAAAATGTATCCGCTGTTTACCACACAGTCAAACATAAAGATATTGTGATGGTTGATACAAGTAAAATAAGAGTTGTTTAACTTTAATCACATGCAAAAATAAGTCATTTTACCAATACATTTTTCTTACCGCATAACAGAATAAATTTTTGTCTTTGGTATTAACGGTAATATTTTTACTCACAGAAAATTACTTGCTTGATTTTTATAGATGGGTTCATGAAAATGTGCTTTTTATAAAATTTTGTATAATTTTAAGGGAGTACTATACTGAGCTCATCTATTCTAATTGAAGAGCTAAGAGAATATTTTTCTCCAAATACTGATTTTGCCCTTCACCTCTCTCTATGATGGTATAATTTGTGAGTATTCACATCATTAAAATGTAATGTTTCGTTGAGAATATTTCTCATTTTTTGTGGCAAGGTATTAAACTTGAAACTTTATATTTGGTTGGATTAAGAATAGACTATTTTTAGAATTAGACTATTCGGAATAGCCTATTCAGTGTTTGATTGGATTAGAATAGCTAGAATAGTGAAAACATTAGGGCCTAGGCTTCTAAACACGGGGCGTTCTAGTTTGGTTAGGTCTATACAAAAAACATTAATTATTCGTTAAAAATTACGCATAATCATGTACCAACGTAAGTCTAATTAATTAATCTGCTATAAACCTACGGGCCAGTACAAATTTTTTTTTTAATAATAATGTTCTCTACCAAGTACCAACAGTGTGGGCATTCTCTCAACACCTCAACTATTGATTAGTTGGGGTTATGCAGCTATGAATTTTTATTTTGACCAACAAATAATTATTGGGCTCTTCAGGAATTATGTACACAAATAATCTCCTTGTTATTCTAACAAACAATTTTCCTTAAAAAATGTATATTTTGTAACTTTAAATTTATTATAAACAGAATTTTGGAACTAAGAAGTTATTTTATAAAAAATTAATAATGCGGAATTTAGACGTTACCATCGTTGCTTCTGTAAACGTGTATTATAAGAATAGCAAAGCTATGTGCTCACTGAGAAGGATTAGTGAGCACAACTCCAAAAATTTATCGAATTGTTTTTTTTACTATAATATTTTTTTTAAGACAAAACATTAGGAAAAAAATGTCTTATGTTCAACGTTTTTTAAAAGTAAGATAAATAAATATATAATATAGTTATCATACAAAATATTCAAACAAAGACTCAAAAGAGCACTGAATTTCTTTTGGAAACTAGCCGGGGAATTGAATTACTCCTTCAAAATTCGTTTAATTTAATTTCTTATGATAATGATGGAGATCAAGTATTTTAATTTTAAATATTTATACAGATTTTCAATCGAGTTTTGAATATGTGACCTGCCAGGCAAAATATCTACTAAATTAGAGATTGGCGCTCGTTTAATTTATTTCTTTGTTACACCAATAAAAGTGAGCGTACAGTCTTTAAAATTTCCAGCATCTCTGCTCCCCAAGGCTATGTTTGGATGCACTAAGAATAGCACTATTTTTATAATAGCATTGCTATTCGGAACAAGGACAATCCAAACGAGAAATAGAGCTATTCGGAATAGGGAGAATAGGGCTATTCGCTATTCTTATAAAATCATGGAATAGCATTTGTTGTTTTCAATATTAATACTAATCTAATATTTAAACTAATATTATATTACATTTAATATTTAAATTAATATTATATTGTATTATATTTAATGTAATATTATATTATATTTAATGTAATATTTTATTTAATACTAATATAATATTTAAAACAATATTATATTACATTTAATATTTAAATTAATATTATATTATATTATATTTAATCTAATATTATATTATATTTAATCTAATATTTTATTTAATACTACTCGAATATTTAAAATAATATTATATTACATTTAATAATTAAATTAATATTATATTGTATTATATTTAAACTAATATTATATTACATTTAATCTAATATTTTATTTAATACTAATCTAATATTTAAAATAATATTATATTACATTTAATATTTAAACTAATATTATATTACATTTAATCTAATATTTTATTTAATACTAATCTAATTTTTAAAATAATATTATATTAAATTTAATATTTAAACTAATATTATATTACATTTAATATTTAAACTAATATTATATTACATTTAATATTTAAAATAATATTATATTACATTTAATATTTAAACTAATATTATATTACATTTAATCTAATATTTTATTTAATACTAATCTAATTTTTAAAATAATATTATATTACATTTAATATTTAAACTAATATTATATTACATTTAATATTTAAAATAATATTATATTACATTTAATATTTAAACTAATATTATATTACATTTAATCTAATATTTTATTTAATACTAATCTAATATTTAACTTAATATTATATTACATTTAACATTTAACATAATATTATATTATATTTAATATAATATTTTATTTAATACTAATCTAATATTTAAAATAATATTATATTACATTTAATATTTAAATTAACATTATATTGTATATATTTAATCTAACACATAAATTATTACTTTATTCATTCCCTCCCAACTCTATTTCAAATATGCAATCCAAATAACTTTTTCACTATTCTGAATAGCTTGAGTTAGCACTGTTCTTAAACAGTAGCTATTCTGGATCCGACTCCGCTGTTCTCCAAAGGGAGAACAGGACCCTGTTATTCCGATCCCAGCCATTCACCTTTATTGAGATTCGGGTATGAAAAACTTTGAACGGTTCAGATCGGAATAACAGGGTCCTGTTCTCCAATTTGGAGAACAGCGGAGTTGGTTCCAGCTATTCTAGCTATTCTAGAGTTCATCCAAAAGTACCCTAAAGTGACTACCATTTCTAAACTCTAACTCTCCAGATCAGTATAGTATTCCAAGGTGGAACTCACTACTTTACGGTTTGAGATTTAGTCTCAGTCACTTTGAGATTCGGACTAGCAGGGGGCATTATTTTTGGACTTTGAGATTCGTGCAAAGATAAAAGAACAGTCCGAATCCACTAATTATAGAATAATTCTAAAAGATTCTCTTGTACGGTACCTTACTGGATACGAATTCAACCCCCTTGCATTTTTAGGAGGATTTTTTTATTATATGAACCTCAATGAAATATGAATTTCAATAAAATACCATCAAATTTCACTAATATTCTTCAGAGGATCGTAACACATAGAGTTCACCTGGGCGTCCACACAAGTCTGTCCAGTCCTGGACATCTCCATTTTTTTCATTTAGCTAGTTAAATATTAAAAATATCTAACTAGAATATTAAAAATGTGCAGCTAATTGTTAGTTGGACGAATGTGTTTGAATCATACAGTGTTCAAAATTTGTAAAAAATTTCAGCTAAAAATGTGACTGCTGTGTTACACTTCTCACATGCTTGATTACATCGCCCATAAGCAATCATGATGAAAAGACAATTTAGGTTTGTTACCTAGTATCTGCATAATCAAAATTTTATTGTATTAATAGATATGACGTTTTGACTAATATATAAATATGTTTAGTTCACAAATATATATTACCTATAAATATAAAACTATTTGTTTTAATAACATATTTTGTTTATTTAGTATAAATTTTGAAGTTATAATATTGATGCATCAAAAAACGAAGGATAGACCTTCGTTGATTATCTAAGAAAACTAATATTGATGCACCCTTTTGATACGGGTGTCAATGGTACTCTTTTACTCGTTTACCGTATTCGATAAGACGGGTATGGGTAAGATTTTTCTTTCGTTAGCTAATCGGGTATGGGTATGGTATGGGTAAAGATTTTTTTTCGTTAGCTAAATGGATAAGGGTACGGGTAAAAGCTATTTCGTACCTGTTACCCTATAGTAATTATATTATAGTCGGAGTAATAATTAGTAATGTCAAAATTTATTTGCGTGATATTTCATATGATAATGTTTGAGAAATAATTAATGTGATTTTTTTTATAAGTAAATGTTAATCATGTTATTTTTATTTACATGTTTTGTTATTTGGTTAAATAATTGAATTTGTCCGAAGAGATATTCATATTTTTAAATTTTCTTGTTTTATTAAAAAAACAATTTAGTTGGAATTTATTGCATATTTGTTTTTTTTTTGTATATTAGTATTATTCGTTATTCACCCGCTACCGTTTCGTTACCCGAAAATTTTAATGAGTAAGGATAGAATAGGGTAAGGTCAATTCATAATGGGTAAGGGTAGGATATGGGTAAGATCAATTCTTAATGGATATGGGTATGAAAATGTTTCCACCCTACCCATATCGTACCCATTGACACCCCTACCTTTTGATCCTTCAAAAATTAATTAATATTGGTTACTTAATTGTTAGAGTATCCAGAGGAGTTGGACAATGGAGCTTTGGAAAGTAAATATCGATGTTGTGTTACTTTTCTCTTATATCTTTATTTTCAAAATTTGAATATCTGAATCTTTTAACATAATATCCGTACTAAAATGTGTTTGGAGACCAAATTTTACATTATTTAAAAATTATTTACTATTTTATTTAAATTTTTTGAATATCACTGCTTTTCATTAAAAAAATTCTAAAAAAAATATAAAAAATAGTAACAAATTTCCAAAAAAAAAAAACTATAAAATTGGTCTCAATTCTCAAACACATTTTAATACAGAGATCATATATATCCAAATTAATTATTTAAACTTTAAAAATAAAAATACAAACAAAAAATAAAACAACATCTCAAAACACCGTGGTCCAACTCTATCTTTAGATACTCAGATTTGTGGTAAACTGCTCATGTTGTCTAAACACATATACCATTTGTCAAAATCTAAGAATTGTGAAGTATTCAATATGACGTTGAAAAAATATTTTGTCTACTCAATATAAATATTGACATGTCAGTTATGGAGACATGATGTCGACATTCGAATTTCAACTGCAAATTTGACTTTGTTAAAAAACAAAAAAAATCATGTTTCTTAATTCAGACCAGGGTATCCATCTAAATTCGTTAGGCTGTAGATTTTAATGATCTGACACTTGGCATTCAAAAAATACAAAAATACAATACAAGAAGTAATCATGTCAACATCCTCTGTTTCTTTCATTAGTTTTTCGTACACTTAAAAGTTCTTTATTATTTTTTAATCAAAATTGGGGCAGTTGACCTTAATTTCGTTCTCTTCGACTGCTTAAGGGCTATATATATGCTCCACATATAAATTAAAGATATCTTGTAAACAAACAAACCAATTGGAATCAGAAAGCATTGGCCAGAAAATAAAGAGCACAAACCCAAATAATTTCCGTACATGCTGTCAGAGCACCGAAACCTCTCTTCAACAAAACACCTGTTCCCTCCTTCCTATAAATCTCTCTTCTCATCTATTCTCAACAGAGAATAAGAATAGAGGATACATAGACAATGACAACATTTAACTCAAGTGTGATATTTCTCCTAGTCACACTGTGTCTTCTCCCGTTGACAGCGTACTCAGCCGGTTGCGATTGCTCGGGAGATGATTCCGGAAGAAATAAGACGGAGGCACACAAGTTGCACACTGCCGCCATCTTTACTATTCTGTTGGC
Organism: Carex kokanica; assembly: GCA_025461125.1. Lineage (NCBI taxonomy): Eukaryota > Viridiplantae > Streptophyta > Magnoliopsida > Poales > Cyperaceae > Carex > Carex kokanica. Next base: position 327,529 of record JAJGRX010001263.1, read on the forward strand.
CAGTGCGATCGGCTGCTGTATCCCTGCACTCGGTCGGTGGTTTCCAGTTATTAGTCTGGAGAAAGACTACTTCTTCTTAATAAAGGCATTCGCTGCCGGCGTTATCCTTGCTACTGCCTTCATCCATATTCTTCCCGATGCTTTTGACAAGCTGACATCGCCTTGCCTTCCCGACTCGCCATGGCAGGATTTTCCGTTTGCCGGGTTTGGAGCCATGGTTGCTGCTGTGGGTACGCTGTTTATATATTGTGCTCAAATGATATATATAATGACTTAGGAGTTAGGAATATGTTTTGAAATTCATTATGTCTCTTTGTAATACATTTGAAGCCTGAATTGGGGGGATACTGCAATAAAGTAGTGAATGTTGTGCTTAAATTGTTATCAACATGGTTTAGTTATGGAATGCACAATTAATCTGGTTCTTAGACCCTTTAACTGGTACTGATACCAGTAAAGTTCAGTATCATTTTGCATGATCATGTTTGGTACTGGTCATGCCTAGTGTATTGAAATGACCCGGCCGGTCCAGGACTGGACCGGACAACCCGTGATTCAGACCCGAACCGCCCCGGACCAGACCTTGGCTAGAAACTGGTCTAGCAAGCGTTTGGGTCACTAATTTTCACTAGAATCGTGTAGAACCGGACCGGACTTACCTGTGGAACCGTGTAGGACCGGACCGGACCAAACCCGGACCGCACTGTGTAGAACCGGACCCAATTCGAATTTAGCTATTCTGATCTCTGTTAATTAATCATTAAAACTGTACCAATCTTAATATTTTTGTATAAATAAATTATATTATCTGGCCACTAGACTTTCATACCTTTATTTTGATATAAATAACACAAAAATCCATGTAGCCATTTTCTCTAAATTGAATTTTGAATCTGGTCAAAATTATAGGACTGCTCACTGGAATTTCAGCTTTTCTGATTTCTGACCTCTGTCAATTAATCCTTAAAACTGTATCAATCTGTAATATTTTTGTATAGAGAAATTATATTATCTGAAAACTAGACTTTCATACCTTTATTTTGATATAAAGAATACAAAAATCCATGTAGCCATTTTCTCTAAATTGAATTTTAAATATGGTCAAAATTATAGGACTGCTCACTGGAATTTCAGTTTTTCTGATTTCTGATCTCTGTCAATTAATCATGAAAACTGTACCAATCTGTAATATTTTTGTATAGAGAAATTATATTATATGTAAAGTAGACTTTTATACCTTTATTTTGATATACATAACACAAATATCTATGTAGCCATTTTCTCTAAATTGAATTTTGAATATGGTCAAAATTATAAGATTGTTAACTGGAATTTCAGCTTTTTTGATTTCTGACCTCTGTTAATTAATCGTTAAAACTATACCAATCTATAATATTTTTGTATAGAGAAATTATATTATCTGAAAACTAGACTTTCATACCTTTATTTTGATATAAATAACACAATCCATGTAGCCATTTTCTCTAGGCTGAATTTTGAATCTGATCAAAATTATTGGACTGCTCATTGAAAAAAATAAAAATAAATAAAGACCAGAACTCGGACCGGACCGTGTAAATTTGGACCACGGTCCTAGCACGGGTTTGGACCGACCACAAAAAATTGGACCCGCCGGACCCGGATTGTTTAAACCCGTAGACCCATGGGAACTGTGACCGTGGGAACCGTGGACCGGTCGGGTCTGGACCGGACCAGACCGGACTGACCCGTTTGCCATTAACAACTTGAACTCATAAGGTGTTTTAAGCATTCAACTAAGATCCATGAATTGGTATGGCAGGGGTGGATTCAGGAATTCTCTCGGGATAGGGCACTAATCAGGTTCAATTTCAAATCCATTAATTTATTGGGTAAACAATTGCAACTCAGTCTCTATAACTATGTTTATTAAAAAATATGTTATAATCATATGTCGATTGACACAATATTGAAATATTTTTCCTAAACTAATTAAAAATTCATTTGGCACAGTTTAAAGTATGATTGTTATTAGCAAATTTAGGAAATTGAAGTCAAAGCATAGATAAATATTTAACCGTAATATATGTGTTGAATAATTAAAGGCTCAAAAAGTTTAGCCGGTCAATTTCTTTAGAATTGTAATGATAGGTCCCACCGTCAGACCTTTCTTGTTGTCTTCTTCTTCATTCTATTTACGAAATAGAGCATAGATTCGGAAAAAAAAATGAAATACTCAAAATCGACTAAAGCTCGGAAGGAATCGGTTCAAGAATCGGACTAACTCAGATCACAAGGTCACGGATAGACACTACATCGGAATAGGAGTAGACACACTGAACAATTAGTACTGAGTTGAAAAAAAATATTCAAATCTAGAAGTAGGCAGTTACCTGCCCCAATTTCTTCGTAGATCCGCCCATGGATATCGCATCGCTTGTGCACCTTCGATTGGTTAAACTACAACTGATGACATGTTTTAAACTTTTACTTAATTGTAGATTTATAATATCACACATGTGTGACAGGTACACTAATGATCGACACAGTTGCAACTGGATATTTCAGCAGGCGACACTTAACGAATACAGCAGCTGCAGTCAACGATTTGGAGGAAGCAAGCGTCGAGGCAAAGCGAGAGCATGCTGAGAATCTGCGCATACATCCTCACGCTTCACACGAGCACGCTCATGGTGCTTCCATGGTGGTTAATGCTACAGCTAGTGATCATGGGGATAATCAACTCATTCGCAATCGTGTCATATCAAAGGTTCGATTAAATTTAATCGATTTTCGCCATAAGAATGTTTAAGTACAATGGATTTGGATCTTATACTTGCATAAACGCATTTGCACATTTTGTTAACTATCGGTATAGTTTTGGAATGCTATGGTGATTCATCCGTATGGATAAACATAAATCACGTATAACAATTTTTTGCTTTTTCTTCAAAATCATTGATTTGAAGGTTCATTAAAAATTTCTTTTTAGTACTTAAATTAGATATATGTTATTGATTTAACACATGGCCATAATTTAAAATTTTAGAGTATATATGATTCAAACACTCTACTGGTAATAAAAAAAAAATTAAAGAATGTCAAATACTTAGTGGCATGATTTTCTTTTAAATTGATGAAATGTTTTAACTTTCGTAGTTAGTAGTCTTCAGTTTGTTATTGACATCATTATTTTACTTTTCACACTCAAAAGAATAGACGCACTCTACAATGTAAAGTATTACTCCTTTATTAATAGGTAGAAATTAATATAAATATTTTAATCAAATTAAATTGGATAATTGTGAGAAATTACGTCAAATTCATCAAAAGTAAAAACTAAAAATTACAGAGAACATACTAAAATATTAAATATTAGACCAATTTTGAGTGACTTAACTAAATAGTTTTCTTAATTTCTTTGACAAAGGTGTTGGAGTTGGGAATTATTATTCATTCAGTAATAATTGGAATATCATTGGGTGCATCACTGAGTCCATCCACTATTAGGCCCCTTTTTGCTGCCTTGACTCTGCACCAGTTCTTTGAAGGTCTTGGTCTTGGATCCTGCATTGCTCAGGTAAATTTTGATAGGCTATAAACAATATTCCATTATTTTATTTCTTCTTATTATTTTTTTGCAATGCAAATCAAATATGACATGCCATATATTGAATATTTTCACATAAAACACTTTAATTATCATCATCATATTAAAAACAATGATATGGTAATTAGTTATATAATCCATAGTACATACCAGCATGAGTGATGTACAAATAAGGTAAATATGCTTAATTGGTCGTAATATTATGAGTGAGGCTATGGTATTATGCATAGCACATATAGATTGGTATGTACTATGGATTTTATATTTGTTTTTAAAGTCCAAACAATCGATATGAATAATTCATCATGATCATCTTCATATGAAAATGTACTTGTCTACTAAATTTTATATTTTCTCAAATCTTTTTATTTTTTTAGATAGGTTAAAAATCACTACTTTTAAATAACATTAGATTAAGTAATTTTCTACCTATTTAAAAGTAGTATTATTTTTTCTAAAATATGTAAACCATGATCTGCACATATATTTTCATATGAAAATAATATTAAATGGTTCAGATTGACACGTTTGTATTTAAAAAATTGAGATACTGTAGTATGGTCAAATATATGCTATGCATAGTGTACCATAGCCTCACTATAATATTATTTATTTTTAAACACACGATTGAATAACATAAATCTCCATTGCTCCAACTACAGGCAAAATTTCGTTTGAAATCAGTTGTGACAATGTCGATTTTCTTTTCGCTGACTACTCCAGTGGGAATCGCCATAGGTATTGGCATAGCATCAAGCTACCATGAGAACAGCCAAACTGCATTGATTGTTGAAGGACTTCTCGACTCTGTATCTGCGGGAATTTTAGTATACATGTCCCTTGTCGATCTTCTTGCTGAGGACTTCACGAACCCGCGCGTGCAAAGCCGCGCGATGTTACAGTTATTAATGAATATTTCTTTACTTCTAGGGGCGGGTCTAATGTCTATGCTTGCCAAATGGGCTTGAATTTTGATTATATATATATAACAGAGCAGAGTTTTAGAAAAATTAACATGTCTTTATAAAAAACATTCTTTCAATTAAAGATTGTTAACCCTTTAAAAATTAATTTCCTACTGCCGAAAGTATAAATATTTATTATAACATGCATGCCTTCAGTTACAATATTCCGGTACATTTTGAGGGAAATACAAGAGATGAATACCACAGAACTAATTCTTAGAGTGTTTCTCTCTTTCCTAAGAATTCGCATTCATATAACCCTAAAAAAAAAAAAATCACATTCATATTCTATTTTGTAGCTTCTAATAGACAGAGAAATGATCTATTTATACTAGTTTATATCTAATCTGGGACGTCCATCAAATATAAAATGAACGGATTAGATTTAGTTTGCTATTAAGAACTGAAACGGTCAATTGATAACACTCAAAGTTTCATAACTTAATTTTGTTGACATTAAGAGTCTAAAAGTTCTAAAAAATTCACATCTATTATCCAGACCACTTAATTGAGAAATTAATATAACACTAATGAGATTGTTCTTAATTTGATGTACAATATGAGAAATTTACTTTGTAAAAGTTTTTTTTGGTGCGCTATTATGAGAAATCAACTTTGTAAAAGTTTTTTTTTTTTGGTGCGCTATTATGAGAAATCTACTTTGTAAAAGTTTTTTTTTGGTGCGCTACTTAGTAGAGGTTTGGACTCAGGCTTGAAGGACGGAGGGGGGAAGAGAAGAAAGATTATTTCCATCTTTTATCTAACAGAGAAGGGTTAAGTAACATTACAATTAATATAAAACAGTCCAGAAAAGCTTTGGACATGATTCAGTCCAGAGGCATTCGGACATGCTTCGAACCCTTTCATAGAAGTGGTTGAATATAGAAATTGACCTTTTGAAGAGATGAAATTTAATTTTTATCGATGCCTTTTCAACTCTTACACAATTCTAATTTTTTCCCTTTTTTTCAACCGTACAAAATAGAAACATTTTCCAAATTGCACTTTCCTCTATTTTTACTTTATTCTACTCATAGCTAAACATGCCCGTTGAATCGGTTTTTCCCTTCCAAATTTCTTAAAATACGACCAAACTTCTATCAAATGGAGAATACTAGAGGGTTAACAGGACTCGTCACGCGAAGAGCTGTTGAGGATCGTCGTCAAAGAATGCAGCAATGTAGGCACGTGGACTTTATATTTTCTATTTTAATTTAACTAATAAATAAGGGGCAGTGTCCAGGAATGGAGCAAGAAAGAGTAACAAAATGAGATAATTTTTTTAAAACGGAACATAATTTTATAATTTTAGAACAACAAGCATATTGTTATAAGTTATTTTCTGAAAATATACTAACAATAATAAGTTTTTTTTTTGAAAAATTGTCAGTGTTTAATTTAGACTTCTACTTTTATCATTAATAAAAACTCACGTGGAAATGAAAATATGAGGCTTCCATACTATTAGACACACTTTAAGAATTATAATCATATAAAAAACTAGAAAATGCAAAAAAAAAGAAGCTAAATATGTGCAAGATAATTATGTTTAAACAAAAATTCAATTATTTATTAGATACGATATTATAATAAATACGACGGGTAAGTACCTACTTTTAGGGCATGTTCGGATGTTGACTATTTTAGACTTTTAGGGCCTGTTCGGCAGTAATCCCGAAATTACTGTTCACGTGGGAAAAAAAAAATTCACTCAGACGTGAATTTTTTTTTCCCACATGAACAGTAAATTTCAGTTCAAAATTTTTTCCGTATCCATTCCCGAGTCCCACTGTGCAGCCGAACAGGCCCTTTGTGGGAACAGATGGGTTTTGAGGTTATTGGGTTCATAATTCCCAAACCCGTTCGGATGCTCCGTTTTTTCCCGATTCATTTCCATATTTCTTCCCATGTTCTTTCCCAAACAACGTAAATTCACGGGAAAACAAAAATTCAGTCCGACTCCATTTTGATTTTCCCAATTGTGCATTGTCTGCTACTTTTTCTCTTTCCTCATCGTCTTTTCCTCAATCTCATTTCGCGGGAGAGATAATCGTTGCGCGGGAGCGGAAAAGAAAGAAGTGGACGTGCAAGAAACTCGACCGGAAGAGCTGCTAGCACTGATTTTGCTTCGATCATGACTAGGATGTTCACCACCATGACCGTCAGGTTTGATTTCATTTATCATTAACCTAGCAGCTTGATCCTCTTTGCTAATTAAATTATTTTGCTCCTCTTGAGCTTGCTTTTTCTTCAATTCGAACTTCAATTTGTCTTTGCTAATTAAATAGGTAGGACTTTATAGTAGATACATCAAATTTAGGTTGTTACTGGTACTAGAATATGGGTGTTGGTGCTTGTCAGTATAGATATTCTTTAAAAAAAAAAAAGCAATGTCAGAATTGTATAAAAGAGTTATAATGGCAACTAAATTGAAAGACAAAAAGAATAGTATAATTTTGTATTCTTGGATCTTCCTAAAAGATAGTATGTTACTGAATCAAAGCATATATTAATTGAAGAAATTGACCATACCTTTGGAAATAATGAAATGCCTCTGTGTGGATACTGCACAAAGGCAATGTTATGACCCTTGTGTTCATCTTATTTTTAGAACAAGTATTGCCATAAAGAATTGCATACCAGAGAGTAATTCAAAGTTTTAATCATTCAATTAATGATTTAGCTTAAGTTCATGCTGTTAATAAAATGCAAAATGATCAAAATTTGTGTTCAAAATGACACACTGTAAAAATAATTTACCTTAATTTAAAATGATCAATGATTGTGTTTTATCATCTCGGTTAACTATTGACATAAAGAATTGCGTACTGTTATCTTTAATACGAAAAATGATCAAGATTTCTTTATATTTTTGTGTTGTCATTGTTTTTACAATTATTTTGGGAGAAGAATAATTATTAATAAGAAGTTGAATAGAATAATGTATCAGGGATATTGTTGTCATTTTGTTAACAGCACATAGAAGTGCTTCTGTGAGGCACAATCCTGTAATCGCATTTGGTGCATATTGTTGTCATCATGAGAATTATTTGGCATATAAGAGAGAGGAGACAACTCAATATTTTGCTGTCATGGAGAAGAATGCAAGTGATATGTTCATCACGAATAATACAATTGCAAGACTAATTGAGGAGATCGAGGAAATTAAGCAACAACAAAACTTGAGACTGTCAGGGGCAACATCTGGATCGGACCACACCTGATTTATTCAAGATAGGCTTGCCAATGCTTTTTACTGAATAAAGGAGGGGACATGGATGCAGATAGACACCAAAAAAAGGGATACAACAAGATTGGTACCAGGGAACTGGTACACTGACAAGATGGTGAGACATTACAGTACCGAACTGGTACTGGTACGAGGTGCTGCCAGCTGGAGTGGTGAAAGTCGTGGAACAGAAGATTGGAGGTGAACGGACTGGTAAACTAAAACATAAGCACTAACATGAAGAGATGCATACCGGACTGGTACAGTCAAATGCTGGTACGCTAGGAGGACCGCAGAGAAGCCTACCGATAGCAATTTAAATCTCTGAAACTATTTTGTCTTGTTGCAAATTACTCAGTTTTTGCATTTCCAATCAGAGGCTCTCTGGATTTCATTTAGTGTTTAATTTAGATTTCTTTTAAAGCTCAATTGTTTAGAGCAAAACACACTGTTGTATTTAACTTAGATTTCTTTTGAAGTTCAATTGTTTTGAGCACAGTGCATTTTTGTAAATCGTGGATACAAACTTTGCAACTGCAATTATCAATCCAATGTGGACTTGACCCATATTTTTCCTCAAAAAAAAAAAGATTGTATCGTTTAAATAAGTTTAATTATATCAATATAATATATAACATTGGAGCTATTCATATCTGACAATATAATAGATATGATTGTATTTTCTAGTATTTTTCTTTTCCTTTGTGTTTACTGCTTTTATTTCTCTTTAAATTTCCTTTTGGATTTCTTACTTTAGTTTTTTTTTTTCTGTTTTGGTTTTCTTTTAGCTCAAATATTTTGGTTTTCTGTTCTCTGGTTTTATTTTTAATTTCTGTTTTGGTTCTCTCTTTTCTTTTACTCAAATGAAGATTCATGATCGGTACCAAGGGAGAGGTATCACTTTGGTACAAAAGATATATTGAAAAAATATTAAACATGTTGAACATATTAGAGAACACTACAAAAAAAATATCTAACATAATCTAACATGATAAATCTAACATAATCAAACAGAAAATACATTGAAAAAAATATTAAATAATAATATCATAAACATGCTAAATATTAATTAGAGTCCAACTAATTAATAAGTATTGCTATGTTATTATTTAATTAATTTATTTAATTGCATTGTTAATAATTTTATTAATAAATAAAATTGTATTATTTATTTAATCTATTTACTTAATTGCATTATTTTAATCTAATTAATAAGTTAGGTTATAAAATAATAATTAATAAGTAAATGTTATGTTATTATTTAATCTATTTATTTAATTACATTATTGATAATTTTATTAATAAAGAAAATTGTATAATATCAAATATTTTAGAAAGAAAAATAGAATTTTCCACAATTAATCATACGTACAACCGAACACCAATTACAATACATTCTCATAAATAATCTCATGCTTATACATCACCATGGGTTCCTGCATTTTTAAAAGTGAGTTTTCATCCCATCAAATCCCATCTCGTATAATCTCGTGACATCCGAACATGCTCTCATAGATGAGACAAGTCACAAGACCTTGACCCTCCTAACTTTAATTTTATCTAAACGAAGAAAGTTCTTAAAAAAAATGCTACAATCAAATAACTTTTCAAGACAAGGGCTCGTAAACAAGACTCGCGTTAAATAAGTCTACCAAACATCTCAATTTCCATTTTTATGTTTTCGGAGCCGATCTTCCAACTTTTATAATTTTTCTATTTTTTTAGTTTCTATTTAAAAAATTCAAATTAAATATTCACCGTTCTTCATCTCCATATCGAGAAATTGGAATACTGTACCGTTCTTCATTGCCTCCATTGCAATACACTTGAACCAACGCAACCGGAGAGATGTGGAAGTGGAAGAAGGGAAACAAGAGGAACTGGGAAGACGACGCCAGCGGCTCGGCCGGAGCTCCGCCGCCTAAGCGCCAGGCGGGGGATGCCTCCTCCGACGGCCCCGCCGATGGTATCGTCGTTTGCGAGGTTCCTTTCCTTAAACCCTAAACCTAAGTGTGCACTCCCACGCTGTAGCCTTTCCTGGTCCACCCAAACCCTAACCCTCGTTTTGTGCTTCCTTCTATTAGGTTTCGAAGAACAAGAGGATTACAGTGAGAGATTGGAATGGAAATGTCATGGTGGATTTCAGAGAGTACTTTGTCAAAGACGGGAAGCAACTTCCTACTAAGAAAGGTTTCATTTCTAATTGTTGATTTAATTCAGCTTTGCAAAATTAAAAAACTGATACTTATTTTATATTTTTGGAGGGGGAATTTTGGCGACTACAGCCTTGGCACTTAATGCAATAAAACAAATCATAAATTGTCTACTGTTTTTTTGTTTGGGAAATCCTTTTCTTTGGCTTATTAATTATCTTACCTTAAAGTCTGATTTTTTTTTTTTTTTTCCTTCCTATTCTCAGGCATATCACTTTCAATGGATCAGGTACATAAAAATTACTCCCTGACTCTGAGATTATTAATTTCTTGAACTGCTACTTGCTTATCCATTTTTTATCTTGAATCCCAATTTTATAGAGAAATCTTCATGATAATATTTATTATGCTAACAAATGCACCTGTTCTTTTCTTTGATTTAATTTTGCTTACCGAAGTATATGTCTATTCTAGCTACTGTGATCTCAGGTTCAAAACGACATTGGTGAACTATACTTTGCTTTTTGCATAATTATTTAAAATCAGAATTCCAAATGATAAATTTAAGCCATTGAATTTGTCTAAGCACCTTTTGGCTTGGCTTTAGATCCGCCCCTGCTTTGTGAGCTCAAGTCCATTGCTGCCAAATTTACTTTGTATAATCCCTTGAGAGTTGGTATCATGCATTCCAAGCTATAATGTTTTTTCTGTTTGGTTCTTTTTAATTCTTTTTGCTCATGTCTTAGTGGGATCTATGAACAACAAATCGGTGTTTATATGATGCTCTAAGCATTAAACATGTTAGATACTGACCTGACATGAAAGGTGTGGTACTGGTATTTACTACCTGGTATGGTCAATACAGATGGTATTGGGGCCTGGTATCGCCAACCTGTAAAGCTTATGTTGTTCACCACATGAATTTCCTTTTAAATAAAAGTATGAACAGCATCAAATTTCCATCGACATTTGAGTTGACAACCTCGGCAATGGTGATAAATGAAGCTTGAATTTGCAAATATATACCTCTGGATCATCTATATGATACATCATCTTATAACACAAAACAAGATCTGGTGCATGTTGAACCATTCATGTACTGATTTCCAGTAGTTTTGATTTTTAGTGACCTTTTTTATTTTTTCCAAATGGTCTTCAAATTGCATTATATATGCCTATATGGGCTAAGCTAGGATTTGCAAGTAATGTCAAGTAATTCTATCTCTTTATGGGTAATATAGGTATATTGATTTTTATCAAAAGGGCGCTAAAAGATACTACCATGGTTTATAATTAGTTTTACAAAATACAAGTTGATGCGTACTGCTGCTGGTCAGGGCAGGTATGATTTGACATCCCTAAATCACTAATGCTTTTATTTTCTTGGTATTATGCAGTGGAAAATATTGCGGGACCATATAGAAGAAATTGACGACGTGGTGCAAGAGTATGGTGCTTAGTATTTAAGTCATAGTCTTTTCTTAGGTTAGCTGTTGTGTGAATGCTTTGTTGTTGCTCTGTTAATTTCTCATGTGTTGTGTACCGTCAGTTGCCTGATAGATGTGGTGCATAAGCTCTGTCAATTTCTTGTGTGGTGTATTATGAGTTGCCTAATAGATGCTAGTGCATCATTTTGTCAAGGGGCATTCCAAGATTATGTTCTTAGATGTGACAGCTTTGGTTTTTTGTAATTAGCAAATCTGAAGTTGCTTTAGTCTATGCAATCCATTATGGGAATCCTTCCTTTGCACTAAGTAACAGAGAGGAACTCTTTTTTTTTGTTTGGGATCTTGATTGCTTCAGTAGTTCAGTTATAATTACCACCATGCTTTTTCTTCCCTTGAACTGTCGAACATGCACCTACATTTATGTCACAAGCTAACTAACTTACTTTATAAACTTTCATCGCAAAGACTATATTATTCGTATGATTATGCGGCCAGTAACGGGGCTTCTGTTTAGATAAAAGGTATTAAAAAAGCAGGTTGTCCCAGGATAAGATGCCTTAATAAAATAATTTAATCAAGAGGAAACAGGCCTAGATTGACCTGGACAGGCCCATAAAAGCCCAAAATCTGACAAGCATTTTCTTTGTGTGGGGTGGCGGGAATGGCTGGGAAGGGACCAGCTCAGCATGACCCTCATCACTTCCTCATCAGCGGTGACCAGCCTCAGCTATGCCTCCGTTTCCATTCTCGCTTCTCACCTACGACCGCAGCTCCAACCACCGTCGGTATTCTTACCCTCCGCCACCGCCAATCCGACTGTCGCTGATCTCTCTAGTGGCATCACTCGTCGAGCGTCGATTCTCGCTTTCTTGCCATTCCTGGTCTTTCCATCACCAGCAGTTGCTTCTCCATCCGACGGTGGAGATCACTTGGAGAGGTACACAGACCAAGCTGACGGATTTACTCTGTTGATCCCTCCCTCGTGGATTAAGGTGTTCTTAGTTCTTCAATTTCGCTTGTTTTAATTCCATTAAATTTACATTTTTAAGACGAAAAAATAACTTGAGATTTCTTGCAAGAGGAATTTTGAAAGAGTCCCTACATTATGAAAAAATGTGATTAGGCCCCTATCATTAATAGTAGTTGTGAAAGACCTTGCATTGCTCAATAATTGAAAAAGAACACTTCTCGGGTGTTAGTCTTTAACAATGTTAGCTTTATGCGGTGCTAAGGAGATCAAGAATAATTTTGGAGATAATAATGACCATAAAGAAAACTGTGTAGTCATTTTTTATAAACACTTCAAGAGAACAAATTTAATTTTAGCTGTTTTCAAATTTCTCCAGTAATGCAGGTTTAAATATAGACTATTGCCTTTTTCTTTTATAAAGTTGGCATTTTTTTTTGCAAATTCACTATTTATTATAATTTGGTCTGATTTTGCGAAATGGTGAAGGTAGAGAAGGCAGGGGCCACTGCATTGTTTGAAGAAGGGAAGAATAATATAGGAGTGGTGGTCAATCCTGTCCGCTTATCTTCTTTGAGAGAATTTGGGACGCCCGATTTCGTAGCTGATAAGCTTCTCCAAGCAGAGAGGAAAAAGGTCCAACCTTTTTTTTCTCTTCCTATATTCATTCCATTTCATGTTTTTTATTTTCTGTAACATTAATGATGCTAAGGTTATTCGGTGCTCAATAAGAACATTGTATATTTATTATAGCCTCAATTATGTCCTAATTAGTCATTCATCTGTAAAATTCCTCCGTTACAAACATTATATTAAAAAGAAATAACTGAAATAAATCCCAATTGGCATTTGGGTCTTAGAGCTTTAACTGAGCCCCTGATTTGGCTATTTAACCTACAAAACCAAACAGATTAACCAACAACATAGTGATTAACATTGTAAGGTTTATTTTATGATGCAGGAGAGCACCAAGTCAGTTGAGCTGATAGAAACTAGAGAAAGACTAGGTCATGGTGATATACTAGTATATGAAATAGAGTACATGTTAGATAGCACTAGAGGCGGCATGAAGAGAATTTTCTCAGCTGCATTTGTTTCTTCTAAAAAGCTGCATCTTTTGAACATAGCCTACTCTGACAGCCAAGATAGCCCCTTAAATGGGAATACTAGAATGATGCTAGAACAAGTACTTCATTCTTTTGATGCATTATAGGAAAAACTACTTTTAAGAAATATATATATTTTTTTGCAGGAGTTTAAATGATGACAAATTGGGGGATTAAACGAGAAAATTGATCTGTTTTGTTTTTGATAGAAATATGGGGCTCAGGCCCCGTTTAGTGCCTTTTGTTATATATTTTTTTAGCAATCTTTGTACAGGTCCTCATCTAGTACGGTGGTACCACACTATTCTGAAAATCAATTAATACATGCTTATCTTCCTTGACTAGAAATTTTAATGGTTACAATCTTACTACCTTTTTTACTCATTTGACATGCAATTCGAACATGATTTAAGTAAAACCTTACCTTTCACTAAAGCATTACTTAAATTTTCCAATTTCAGAAAGGTAGACATGACAAATATGCAAATAAGGGAATTGAAAGAATACCTAATATTTAGTACTCATGCTATTTTCAGGTTTTTTGTGAACACCACAAGTTTTTCCCATTCAGTTTCATAATTAAAAAGTAGATGAAGTACATACCTCTATCGGGAGATAAGTTGGCCTTTTGATCCCGACCTCTAGACATGGTATATTGACGTATCTGATATTGTACCCATACAAATCCCTAAAATAATCTACCACTTTCTTCTCTACACCCTGTTCACCACATGAGAATCTGCAACAGAATAAACAAACTTAAAATATGTCAAAGGCAAGGACAGCAGCAATATTTCTGACAAAGTATATTGCTCAAATATAGGAATAGGATATAGCACAAGAACAAGTGTGGCACTTACGTTAAATCTCTAGTGGCTAGTGCCGTCAGGCCACAGATGTGGTACTTTCTGTGTGTATCGCCACGATGTGTAACCATAACTTTTATGCCCTTCAATTTTTTTTTTGATCTGAGATGCATAAAAAAGGGATGAAAGAGAAGGAGGGGAAATGGTAGTACATTAGCAAAACTGATAAAGATGTAAGGACATTATTAAGCTTATTTATTTCAAATTAGCTAAAATGCTAAGGGCATCCGAGTACCTTCATAATATCAGAATTTGTCAATCAGGCATTATTGAGGTCCTTTCGTATCAGATCCGACACAAAATCTGATACTAATATTGGCTCGATAAAAGCCGTTGCCGAGGTATCTGAAAAGATCCAAAATAAACTAATATTACCTATTTCATTTAGCTAATGATTTGGACAGAAGGTGAAAGGATTTAGACTCTTAGAGCCACACCATTCACCGATACTGCAATGTGACCGACATATTTTCACTCTTTGCTTTTTGGTTCATTTCACCTATTGCCTTTCTTGCCATAAAAGCTTACAACCGTTTACAAAATGCTTGCCTGACACAATGCAACTTGTGCAGAGTTGTAGACCAATTATTTTTTTGACATCATATATTTGTAAATTTTAGTAAATTATAATAATTAGAAAACTTATCCTGGACGTAATATTGTACATGTCAGATGCCGTAAACAAAAGAAAGATACACTAGACACACCAGAGGATCCACCTATCTACTAGACTCAATCCATGTAACAAATATCTTCTTTTCATGTTGTTCATTTTCCTTTCTATTTTTTCTTTTACCACAACAAAATTTTACAGTTTGCTACAAATGCTAGACTGGCACAATGCAACTTGCACAAGTTACCAATTTTTTTTTCATATTATCAATTCTTGAAAAATAAAACATGAACATGCAATATGCCCTAAATGTAACACAGATGGTCAAATCCACATCAAAACTTCACATCCCCATTGACCAGCCAAACCACTAGACTCAATCTATGCAATAGATTTTCTTTTTATTTTTCAGTTTTCTTTCAGCTTTATCATTTCCTAAACAAAAGTTTACAATCACTTGGGATTGATTGCCCAACAAATGCAACTTACATATAGACAGACCATTTAATTTTCTTCCACATCATAAGTTTGTCCAAAGATAGTAAAGCATGATTATTGGGAAATAATATAACCTACTAAAGTTGCCTTGTACAAGGCAAGTATTTATAAGTGATTGTAGACATTGGTTGTAGACAGAAAAAACTGAAATGAAACTACAGATCAATAACTTCTGCGGGAAGAGAGAGTTTATTCACATGCTAAAAATCCCAATGTTGAATCTGTCTTGTAAAAGACTACTCAATATGTTTGAGAATGGAGAAACAAAAGAGACTCCAATGGGGTGCTTTTTGGCTTGCATGGCTGTTTGCATGTACCTTTTGAAGGTAAATTTCTATAACACGGTTTCCTTTAATAAAATATAACGGTCTAGGCCCTTCTCCATTATTTTATTCTTTCAAGTATCATTTGTGAACCTGTTAAGCTAGCCATAATAAGTTTTTGAGCATCCTCAATGGAAATCATAAAAATTTGTAATTCTTTTCAGATAAAGTTGCATGTCTTTCAATACAACTGCTCAAAATGTAAAGGTTGTATCAGCATCAGAACGATTCAAAGAACATTTTGAACAACATTGAAAATGTTCTGCTAAAGGCGTCAATAGAATGTATAGAAACCCTAGATTTGAACTCGTGCTCCACTGCCAGCAAATTTTACAAAAAAAGATATCCAGATTATCAGTGAAAAGCAATCACTGTTGGCAATCTTATTTTCTATGCACCAAGCTGATTTTCCAATTCCAACAATTGCCTTGAGTAACCATGAGTGTTCTTTTAGTAAGAAACTTTTGTTATATTATTTTCTATCTTGACATGCCTAGCGAATTTAATGTAAAAGAGAACCGTAGTTCTTTTTTAGCCTCCATATTCTTTACGATACTTGCTCAAAGGACAAACTTTGCTCAGAACTGAGCATCCCCACTAGCAGGTCTATAGAAGTTTTAAATATTAACAAAAAGTCAAAACACAAAATAAGCTCAAAATCAAAAGTCTGGTGTTGGGAAACACCGAAATAGTGATATTTCACTGGGGAGAAGCATCCCAAGTTCCAATCACTCAAGCAGCAGAAACAAAAGAGAACAGCAGCTGGGCAGCCACAATTATACATCCATAATGAAATATGAGAGCAAATAAAAAGAAATTACCTTTTGTAAAGTCTCATCCACTCTTGAATTGACCCTTTTGAACTCAGAGACAAGCTCAAGCTCAAGATAAAAATGATCCCAGAAGGAATCTTCCTGCAATACATGATCAAAACCCGTAACTAGGTACCGGTCTAATTTCAATCAAGCATTAACCAACCAAATCTTCTCTTAATTATTTCTCAAATGTGAGGTTTAAGACCCAGAGAAACCCAATTTATACAGCTTAAATGACCAAACCCCAAACAAAATGGCTAAAAAAAAACAGTGTATGATTCTTACATCGTCACCACAATCCAACTCAGCACATATTTGTCCTAGTCCAACATGTTGTTCCATGAAGCTCATGCACTGGTTCCGAGCCTCTTGATTGACGTGGATAAATTTTAGAGTATTCATTGCATTTCCAAACTGTGTCAGTTGCTTTTTATTCTCTTACCTGTACCAAGTACCAAGTCCATTGAGCAGAAGCAAGGATTAGCAAGGGTGGATCAAGGATTTCCATCAGGTAAGGGCAAGAAAATAGCTAATCGGGTACTAGATAAAACATGATAAAAAACAACAAAAATAGTATTCTTTTACATAATAAAAAAGAACAAAAATAGTATCCTTTTACATATTAAAAAACAACAAAAAAGTAATACTATATGCTAGATATTCCAAGTCGATGAAGCAATTGGAGGTTTGGATGCCTTCTTAAAATACTTATCCATTTTTGTTACTCTGATTGACAAATTTAAAGAAAGGGTTGAATTAAGTAACTTAGGGTTCTAACTTCCAAGTAAACATTGATGTGTCAAAGAATGCCAAAAATATTCAAAAGGTGAAATGGAAATAAAAAATTATCAGCACGAATATTTTAGTTAAATTATCACCAATTGAGCTGTCTTCATACCTTTTCCCTAGACCACTCATGCTAAATTGAAGCAAAGCAAGTCTTCCAGTAGCTACTCATGAATAGTTCTCATTTTCTTATATCTGAAAAAATAGTCAAAAAAGGAATAGCTTTAGTATATACAGGGACACATTGAGCATTCATTAATTTAGGAGAAGAAAATACCAGGGATGGTAATAGTATTTGGTTGTTGATTCAATTTATGATTGTGATTGATGAGCAAACAGAGAAGATAATGAACACCGCATGCTTGCACTTGGGTCTCAGAAAGTTACACCATCAAAGTTAACTCACATTTTTAACAGTAAGTCATCCAACAGAGTAAACAAGCCACAAACTGCTACAAACATGACATACTATTTACTTAATTTTTTTTAAATCAAAGCTCCTTGCAGACTATGAAACAGATAACCAAGCTGATATCAGCAAGTCCTAAATCCAAAGATAAAATATAAAGAATCCGCAGACTTAGATTGCGGGATGGATTGGTCTAAAATTAAGTAAATTAGTAAATTACTTTTCATGACCTTCATCATTAAAGTTCAATTGAGTCAACTTCAAAATTATGCAGTGCCAGATGAAAATGTGAATGTGGAATACTTGGATTCACCGCTTTACCAAATATTTTTTTTTTTTTTGATAAAAGACAATTAAATGCCCGTTTCAATATATTGAAACATAGAGTTAATTTACAATCCAGAAATCAACAACCTCCTAACAATATCGCAAAAGAGCACCAAAATGAGCTTAGAACCAAACAAAACACAAAAGCTCGTCTCTTGAGCAACCACCAAAACACTGTAATTGAAAAAACAAAATCTAAAACTAAGCCACTGACAATAGGGCTAGTATAAGCAATCGAGTCTAAGGGCGAAGTAAGGCAGGGAGGAGGAATCATTCAGCAGGGGCTGGGAAGCCAGCTGCACTGCCACCGAGAACTGGGGTAGCGTCCTGGAATACAACCATCTGACTGTCGGCCGGATCCCACATCCGCAATGGTATAGCATTGAGCTCTATCGGCAGCCATTCATCAACAGCCTCCTTGAGTTTTTTGTCCACAGTTCCTGTCCAGTATTGCAAAACAGAAAAAATGAGTAATATCAAAGCTCTAATTGATTTAGGGGCACAAGAATTAAAGCATAAATCATTTCTGTATTTCCAAATAGTCCAGCAGACGGCGCTTAAGAAGACCAAAAATCCCTGTTGTCGAACTGCACCAAGATGAGCTGCAAATTCAAAAATATCATTAATGGAGGTCCAATTAGTGTAAAAATCTTGACTTTTGCCTAACCAAAACCATATTTTTTGAGCGTGTTGGCAAGTCAGAAATAGGTGACAGACATCTTCATTTTGAGTACAGAAATGGCAAGTCAAGTTACCTTGCCAACCTCGTCGACTTAAGTTTATTTTTGTGAGAATCCTATTATTCAAGAGAAGCCATAAAAAAATCCTAATTTTGGGAGGGAGGGGCAGAACCCATACTATGGCAAACTTATTATCATTTATACCTCTAAAATTTAAGATTTTATAGATTGAGCGAACCGTAAATGAGCCAGATGGAGTCCATCTCCAAGCTATTTTGTCATAGTGATGAGTAAAACTAGAGATGCTAAGTAAATGAAGAATTTCATTCCATTCCACTAGTAATATGCCACTAAGACTTCGTCGGAATCCGCTTTACCAAATATAGCATGCAAACTTGCAAAGAGTACAGAGGAGGAGAGGCCGAGACCCGAGGAGGCGCGGAGGCATAGCCGAGGGGAGGCGCGGCAGAGGAGAGGCGCCAGAAATAGTGCTGGAGGCGCTGGTAGGAATTCAGATCCTCTGTGTTACTCGAGAAAATAAAGTGAGTCTCAGCCGGTGGATTTAAATTTACACGAATCTCAAAGCACAAATAATACTGCCCCCTCCAATCACCCGAATATCCACCTGCTGAGAGCTCATTTTATTTTCTCGAGTAACACAGAAGATACTGGTTCCGCTGGTAGTGGGAGGAAATCGCGTATACGGTGGGCTTGGGGAGAAAAAATAATTGGGGAGAGGAAAAGAGAATTTTCGGGAAAGGACTTGCGCTGGAGCGCGGGGCTCGGGAGAGAATTAATTTTTAATGGGCTGTGCAGGAAATTTTTTATGGCCCGCGATAAGACAAAATAGTTTTCAGGGTGAGGCAACAGTTGTCTTATTGGTCCACCCCTGGATTAGCATACTGAAAACTGTACCATTTCAATCAAGCCTACTATACTAGTATGGTTTGCAAGTACAGCACACTTCTACCCGATTGACCAATTTTGACCCATTTTTTTGTTTCTTCAAACCTGCTGTACAACAACCATAATTTTTTAACTTTAATTCCTCATTAAACCTAGTTCCTTGACCTCTACTGAGTATTTAGATTGTACAATGCTTGTACCTGAAGAAGGTTTAGGTTAGAGGCAGAATCAAATTTTTGAACTGCGAGGATCAAACACATTTCTCATACATATGGAAATTAATTATATAGAAAAAAAAATTCATGGATGAAATCAATTTTACAATATCATAACATTTTACTTTAAATTATATAAAAAATTATATATAAATATATAAAAATAAAACTCAATTTACTCCATATATTCAATGTAAATCCGCCTCCGATTTAGTTTGACATTCATTTGCCACTAGCAAGAAGCCCAAAGCACCAGAATATAGTAACAGTCAGTACATCGTGTCACAGGTATGTACCTTGATCCATGCCAAAAGAGAGAAACGCATAGATAGTAACATGATCATGCAGATCAGAGAGCGGGGCAGAAACGAAAGAAGGTTGGATCGTCGAAGGAGAGCAAGTGACGGAAAGAGAGGAGTGTAGCGATCACCATCGGGGTTAGTATGGATAGAATAACATCTCGCCGAGACGAAATCCATTTCGGTGCCGGGTCTACTTTGAGATTCGTGTCATATTAAAACAGACGATGCAAATATCATATGAACCTTGAAGAATAAAAGCGGCGAGATAGAAAAGAGAGGGAGTGGTCGGTGGCGTTCTGGGCCGAGTCTGTGATAGACCTAATTTATATACATATTCGATCTGATTTTTATCATAAAATAATACCAAATATCTTGTATTTTGAACATAAAAATAATAGAACACACCTAGAATCAAGTTACTGCGTTTGCTCGGCTTTAATTTGCAGGAATGAAGAAAAACGAAGAAAAATGTCCAGCGCGGATGCACGGATTGTGATACGGCCGCACTAAGTACTTAGAAGGATTTCTGGACACGCGCCAATTTGAAAAAGGTATAATGAGCTGTGCATCAAAATCCGTGCGGACGCACGGATTGCGATACGGCCGCACTCTGGTCGCACAGGAAAAATCCGAGCCTAGTGCGGATGCACTCTGGCCGCACTTAAAACGCATTGAAATTTCAGCTTCCGACACACAGTTTGTATTTTGGCCATAACTTGGTCATACGAACTCCGATTTGGGTGAATCAAAGCTTGACGGAACCAGGACAACAAGATCTACAACTTTCATGAAGGAACACTATTCAAATTCGGAATGTAGAATCCCGTGTGGACGCACTAAGGTCGCATTCAGCCTAAAAATCGAGTTTTCTATTTCCGGCGCTTCTAAAAACGACCCAGGAGTGAAATATGGAAAGTGGGGACGTGGGAAAACTTGTGGAGCAAGTATCTAATGACTCTCCATGTCCATTTGCTCCAGAATTAACAAGTACTTCTCCTATAAAATGGCTAGAACTTTCCCTTCCAAATCATCCAATTATCATCGACTACCAATCCACCTACAATCTTCTTTACCATCCATCTCTTGGAGGCGAATCAAGGAAGGAGAAGGGAAGTTCACAGCAAACAAAGGCAAGACAAGGTTCTTCATTTAGAGAAGGGTGTAATCTATTTCTCTATTTAATTTCTCTTTGTTTTAGCCATGTTTTGTTTTAATCTTTTGATGAATACTTGCATCTCCATGAGAGGCTAGTTTTCTCTCTAGGGGTTTAGGTCAATGCATGAACTTGTTTAATTTTATTTTATTCGGTTATTTGTTTTTATTATGATTGTTTATTGGGATTTGATTGTTAATTTCTGTGATTTACCTAATTTGTGTTAAATACATAATTAGTACTTGAATTGTAGCATCTCGTTTTGGTTTCAAAAGAACCAAAATTGATTAGGATCAATAGGATAGTACCAAATTGTGAATGCAAATACCTTAGGTTTAGATTAAGATTCTAACCAATTTAATCTAAGCCGGAACTACAGAAATTAAGGTTAGGGACTTGGTGAAGAACCTAACCGTGAAGTCAAACCCTAATTAGGACATCTCAAATCGAGTCGGATATTGGTATCATGGACTTAATTGTGAAATACCAATATTCGAAGAGATGAGAGACTAACAAGAGCTTATGGTCTAGGTAGCTAGGGTGAAGGCCCTAAACGTGAAGTCCGAATTACTTAGACACGTTATTAATTCATGAAAGTGACCCTTAATGACATATTAGGTTAGAAACCTCATCAAATCATACATGAATTTAAGCAAAAAACCGAATAGATAGAATTAGCAAGAGATTGTAGACCGAATACCCCTAGACTTTCAAACCTTGAAAGCAACCAAAATTCTCTTTTAATTTTCAGTTTTTAGTTTAATTGTTACAATATCTTCTTTTAGGATATTGAACCCAAACTTTAGGATTGTTAGAACAAACTCCCCCCAAATTTACTTTATTGCACTTTACTTTCTTTCTTTTCTGAAATTTATCATCTAAAGTTGAAAACTAAGTATTTACCTTACTCCTTGTGGTTCGATACCCGATAATATACTACACGGTAGGATTGTATACTTGCAATCTGAACCGAAAGTGTATTTGAGGATAAAGTTTTTTACATATACCCTTTGGACGTATCAGTCTGGTTTGTTTTTTCATTTTGTTATTTCATTTAAGGTCTTCTCTTTTTCAAACATTCAAATTTCAAACATATCATATTTTTTTATTTTTATTGAATTAATTACATAAAAAGTTTTTAAAATATATCTGATATTTCGAATTCAGTAACGCGCATACTCATCCATCCCCATGCAAGATGAAAATGCACGCCAGTAAACCAAATATCAAATAGAAACAAACAATGGGACAATATGCATATTACACAGCGGCACACTCTATGGACGTATATTTATTTTAAAGATTCAAACAGTTGATCTGAATCATTCAACATGATTTTATATAAAAATATATTTAAATATTAAATATTATTATTTTTTAATTCTTTTTACTATCTTTTTAGACAGATAAAAAGATAATTGGTTTGAAAATTATGGACCATAAAAAGAAGTGATTTCCTATCTATTTAAAAGTATTGTAAAAATATATAAAATTTGATTGCAAGCAGGGGCGGATCTAGGATTTCCGTCAGGGTAGGGCAAGATAATATTTATGCGGGTTCAAATCTAATCGGGTTTAAACCTACTATCTAATCGGGTACTAAATAAAAACAATCAACATGCCAAATTTTTTTTTTTCAAATCTAAACATAACATACAAAAATTTACAGAGGAGAAAGAGAAGAGAGCATTTGTTTCTTCCAGGGTAGGGCATTTGTTTCTTCCAGGGTGGAGCAAGATCCAAAAACCTAGTACTTGAAAACTAATTTTGAAATTCCAGGGTAGGGCAGTTGCCCTACCCTGCTATATGCTGGATCCGCCCCTGATTGCAAGTATGTATAGAGATCATGTTTAACAGTTTAGATCGACGGTTTGAACTTTAAAAACAAATAAATCTATAACACGAGTCCATCCATTATATGCATATTACCATAGCCTCGTTCTTCTTTAATTAAATAAGATCTTGCCAAGTATTGTAACTAATTCAAACTTATTTTAATTGAAAAATGAGCATCGTAATCTTGAAGATAAAATCTGATATTGATAATTCTAATTTGACTTATCTAATTCAATCATTATGTTGTATAATTGCTTAATTATTAAATTATATGTCTTGCTTTAATTTTATATCTTAACACATGACGTGACTGTCAATATGCTTTGAAGAATCTTTGTGCACGTCGATTAATTCCTTAGCTTGGCATGTAGATTATTTTTTTTAGATACTAATTGTTAAATTCTTTTACATACCTAACGGCCTTGAATATTAGTGTAAGTAATATTATTTTAAACTTGACAAATCAAATGAATAATAATATTAAAATCAAACGTGGCCACAAAATCACACGAGCAGAAGAGGGGCTTTTGCTGGGCCCGGACCGCCACACGAACTACAACATTTATTGGAGTTACAGAAGATCCCTACTCTTCATCAGCCAATCCCATGTGAAACACGTCTGCGCGTTAGCCGTAAAACACAATTTCTAGCTGTGATCCATATCAATTTTGCCCATGCATTAAATAATAGCAATGAGTACTACGGTGAAAACGAAAACGTTATGGATAATATCCGATTCGTATTCGATCTCCATTCCAAAAATTAGATGTAGATACAGATGGATATGGATACTGATATCAGGGGCGGATGCAGGATTTTTATCAGGAAGGGACAGAAATCGGGTTCAAATTCATTAGCTAATCGGGTACTAAATTTATTCTTATTTATCATTAATAAGCCTTATTATTGTTCTACTACATGACAAGAGAAATTCAAATTGAAGAAAATCAAACAAGCTCAAAAAAATTTGGAAGTTACCGAAAGCTCCAATCGGATGAGACCGTGAGATTCGACTGGAAGAAGAGAAGAGAAGAGACGAGATTCGACTGCTTTGATCTTCAAAGATTTGATGAAGAGTGATTTCTACTTTTTATTTTATTTTATTTGAGGAGGGATTTCAAATTCGCAAGCCTAGATTAGCGGCGAGAGCGAGTCAGAGAGGTGCAGCAGTTCTGCCTTTTCTTTTTTTAAAGAGAAGCAGCAACGAAATCAAACATTCTTTTTGTAAACTGATATGTTGTGCGTGGATTTATCAACAGGGCTTGGCTCGTTTTTTTATTGTTATTGTGTGTTATAGCCTAGCGGCAAAATAATAGAGATTTGGACTTGGCCCGTGATTTCTTTTAAAATGTGCTGGAGCTAAAGAGGTTTGGGCTTCCAGGGAGGGGCAAATTATTTTCCAGGGGGGGCAAATATGAACTGGGCCTATTTTTTCTGTTGAATTTCAAAATCCAGGGGGGGCAATTGCCCCCCTCTGGGCCAACGTGGATCCACCCCTGACTGACATGGTTTTATATTTTAATTATCTATATCCAGATAATAAATACATATCATATATTTTAATATATATTATAAAAAAAATATTATTATTTACCGTTAAAATTAGATAAATATTATGAACTTTAATTATTTTTAATATTATTTTAATAAATATTTAATCTGATCCGTATCAGTATCTATATTCAGATATACGGAAAATTAAAAGGAGATATGAATATGGTTTCGAATTCGCTCCGTTTTCACCCTAATGAGTACACATTACATTCCTTTAAAAGTCAACCACCATTGATCTCTTCGAGACGGTTCTTTAACAAAAATAAATAAATGTGAATTATTTCGAATTACGATCGTCTGTTCGTATCGTCGAAGTCCGAGCCTAGCTAATATACAGAAACAATCTCTTATTCCCGAGGAAATGCTTTCTCTTCTGATCTCATATTTTTTTTTATCTTGGTTTTTAAGATTTAAACAATCGTTTTGAACTGCAATTTTCAAATGAAAATATACTTAAATATTAAATTTTATATTTTTCCAAAAATTTATATTATTTTTTTAAATCAGTACAAAATCACTGTGTTTAGATGTTTTAAAAACAATGATCTTGTAGTTTGTATCTATCTAAAAAGATAGTATTTTTATAAATATAAAATTTTGTTTCTAAATATATTTTAATATAAAAATTATGTTAAACAGTTTGAATTTTGAAAAACAAAAAGAAAGAATGTAGAATTCGACGAGTCTCATGAGATAAACGAGGCATTTAAGTCTCCTCCTCAAATAACATCAAAACAAAAATAAATCAGTGGCATTATATTTATAAAGGTAACGTAGACATGATGAGTTATAACGGCCCATCAACAGTTAGCATCATATCGTTAATTATGACTATGTTGTTTATTAATTAATTTGTGCTTATTAATAGTCATCATTCCTTTAATTATGACTTAAGACATTTAGAAACTTATGATACTTGTAAATGCTATAGATTATAATGCTAATTTAATTGTTAACCAAACAACAACTAATTAACAACTGAATTGGACTAATTCTAAAAGCTTTAAGGGATTAATTAAATAAAAAAATTGAGGACTTAATCAGGCCATGTGCAATAATTAAAGAGCAATATGTTTTGAGTAATTTTTTTTGGCGAAACTCGGCTGAAACTAATTTAAAGATAATTTTAAAGTATTGTATTTATACAATTAATTTGATTGTTTTTAGCATACAGAACAAAAATCTCATATATCTTGTAAATTAATTTTTGAGATAGATGAACGAATAAGAATTAATATTTTTGTCATGTCAAACAATTATATTTATAAAATTATCTTGCATTTCTGAAATTACAAACGAAATTGCTATCAATAAAATTATTAACGTAGACGTTCAATGTCCATGACCATGATTTTAAATTACTGATTCACGATTTTTTTTAAAGATTAAAAAAACCGGAGAAACAATATCATTTCCCACATACGTATCCGGTATACTGACTATTGACGCTACAACTGTTTGGTACAATCGGTGGTCAGGGAATTAATTTATTGTTACACGTTGCGAAAATGATAGTAGCCATCAAATAATCGCTGTGTTTCCATGTGCTATTGTGCCATCCTAGAAGTTGACCATGGAGAAAAAAAAGTCCAAACAAAAAAATAAATTAATAAAATCAGGAGGAGAATTCAAATGTCTTCGTTTTTTTTTTCCTTACTTTTTTTTTTTAAAAATTGAATAACTAAAAATTTAAATCATAAACGCCAAAATAAAACCGTTAGATGTGATCTATGTCATTTTCTCAATATGCTCATAAAATATCAACCAAAACAAAGTTGAAATGTCATATTTTTTTACATATACATAGATAAAATGATGTAGATGATATCCACCGATTTTATTTTGACTTTTAAGTTTTAAATTTTGAATTATTAAAGTTTTTAAAAATGAAGACATGATGAAGATAAAAAAAAAATAGAGGTATTTGAACTCTCCTTTAAAATCAATTGGTGTATTTGCTATATTACATTATCACAAATTGCTGTCCATGATGTAACAATATGGTCTCTAAAAAGCAATGATGAATTCTACTATAATGCTTAATTTTTAATAGGAGGTTCTAATTTCTCTATTTTTTTTTGCCCTCCATTAATTTTTATTTTTTATTTTTCTAATAACAATAATTATATAGTTTATATGTAAAAAATTATTAAATATGATCTATATTATTTTCTTTATATGCATATTGAAAATTATCATCTTTTTATTTTGATTTTATGTAAATTAATAAGTTGAAAAATCAACGTTCATAAATTATTCACATCCGTATATATTTGCAAGTTTTTTTTTTTTTGAAAACCTTTGCAGCTTCTCATGAGGGGTAATTGAACTTTTGACCTTTGAGTAATCAGCAATTCTAGAATTTTTCTTCTAGCCAACTGTGCTATCTCCCCTTTCTCAATATATTTGCAAGTTCTTGATAATAATCAAAACAAAAGTTTAAATACCATAATATATGCACAGAGAAAATATTTAAATCATATCTAACTGTTTTATTTTCACATTTAACTTTAAATTTCGAGTTATTAAAATTTAAAAAAATGAAAGTACGACCTAGATACAAAAAAGTAAAAGCATTTGAACTCTTTTTTTTTTTTAATAATTAGTGGGTTAAATTGAAAGCACTCGCGTGTTATACGACCAATTCAGGCGCTAATTATTCTCCATTTTTTTTTCTACCTTTTTTCTTAGTATATAATCGGACGATAAGTCAAGCTGGAATTAATTGTTTAAACAGATTCTAATGGGAAAAAAAGACTGCTTTAAAGCGGATAAGATATGTTTAGATTCTCGGTGACTTTGTCTTCAGAAAAATATTCGAGAGATGCGCTCATACTCTTGTAAAAGGCGGATTTAGGAGGTATTGGATGAAAATACTCTTGTAAATAAAAAAATAATAATCTTATTCTTTATATTTCATGTTTTTTTATAAGTGTTAATATTTTTCAGATTCCTCGTAAAATAAAATTACACCACGAATAGTTTACTTAGTTATTTAATCTTAATTTTTCTGATTTTGCCCCATAAGACTGCAACGGAGTTTGAATGAAATCTCCCATTAAAATGAATTTTAGACTTAGGCAAAGCATCAAAATCTAAACAATAACTTTTGACTTGAACATTAAAGACTTAGGAAAAAGCTACACCAATATGTTTTTTTATAGTATATAATGTTATATAATATTTTGATGAGAAGTGTTCAAAATAAAACCGTTGGATATGAACTACATCATTTTATCTATGCACGTGTAAAAAATTATGACATTTCAATTTTATTTTGGTTGTCATCTTGAACTTGTAAAAATGTATACTAATGTAGATAATTTGTAGACGTTGATTTTTCAACTTATTGATTCACATAAAAGTAAAATTGAAATGTGATAATTTTTTATGAGCACATAGAGAAAGAAAACATAGATCGCATCTAACGGTTTTATTTTAACGTTTAACTTTTAAACTTTGAGTTATTAAAGTTTTTAAAAATATAAACATGACAGAGAGCGTAAAAAAATAAAAGCACCCTCCTCTATTGTGATTCCTTATATTCATACATGTTGCTAAAATAAACAAAAGGAGGAGAAAGTAAGGCGCCGGGCACCTTACTTAGTTGACGCTAAGCTCCGCACTAACAAATTTGTTTATAGGTCAAGTATTTAAAAAAGTTTATTAGTTGATGCTTAAGTAAATTAAGAACTAGCACTTGCGTATTAAAAGCCGACATCTAAACAAATAAGATTTGACACTTAATTGGCAAAAGAGAAACAATAGGCAATGAAAATGGACAAAATAAATTATATATGCCAATAGCTAATAAATAAAACTATTAAGTTCTTAAAATAAAGCAATCTAATTTCTTTATCGTTATTTACAATAAAAATAATAAAAAAGATCGAAAAATAAACTATAAATTACTTTCTTTAAAACACAAACTTGCTTACATGAGCACATTTGCGTGTTCTTCTAAAAGATACTATTAGGTTATTTACAATACTTATCTTAAATTTTTCATGATCATGCATGAATGATATATTTGATGATAGGCAAGTTTTCAATGTATTTCAAGTACAATAAATAAGAAGATTAAAGTAAAAGATTACAAACTGTATTATTTATAGACACATATATTTGTGAAACAATTACAGTCAGGCCATTATAGTACTGCGTAAAAAGAAATATACTTTTAAAAAAAAAAATTAATTAAACACCTCCTAATATAAATAATTATCCATAAAAAGTACCACAAGTATAATTGACATTATTGGATTTGGGAAGAAAATATGAAACTAACAAACAATCGATTATTTCCGTAAACAAAAGGACGTATTACTTTATTTATTTTTCTTATAAAAAAAAAAGAGGCAGGTCAAGCCTCTAACCAGTGATATAAGGTCGCAGAGTAGAGTTAAAATACACTATTAGTTTTGTGTTTCAATCATGTTTCATTTTTTTTTCTCCGTTTTCAAAATTTGAACAATCGATTCAAACCGCTCAATATGATCTTCATATTAAAATGTGCTTGAAGACAAAATTTTATATTTTTTGAATTTTTTTTATATATTTTTAGATAGGTACAAAATCACTGTTTTGGATGGTTCAGAATCTTCTAAAAACAGTGATTTTGTATCTATCTAAAAAATTAGTAAATTTTTAAAAAAATATATATAAAATTTAATTTCCAAGCACATTTTAATACAAAGATCATGATAAACGGTTCAAATCGATTATTTAGACTTTGAAAATAAAAATAAAAATGCAGAATACAATCGAAACACAGAGACGCTTTTTAACCCTACTCAAGGTCGTATTACTTTATTGAATGTTATTTTGGGGCAAGTCACAAGTCAAAAGGATTCTAGCAGAGGTTTGATATTTCCCCAAAAAGTTTCATTCCTTGAAAGATGAGATATGAGAATTCCACAACAAGACTAGAATACAGTCAAACATGGACTTTTTGCACCAAACATCTTATTTGCTATGCGTAACTAATTGTGTACCCAAACTTCTATTGGAAAGAACTTTTTAGTAATATTTTTAAATTATTATTAGCAATACCACATTGAAAAGCAATTTTAAATAAATAAAATTTAATTCTATAAAGGCTTAAGCAAATAAACTTATTACTACAATTTCTATACCGGCTCTTGCTTTCATCTCCCGTGTAAGTATTTTTTATAATCGGTTAGCCACTTTTGAAAAAAATATTCTCCATTACCATTAATTTTAGCATCAACTAAAAAAAAATACTATAAAATAGTAATTTTTTTTTTTATATTTTATAATTTTTACAAGTGTTAATATCTTTTCGCTTTCTTCATAAAATAAAATAATATTATTTTAATTTATTTAAATTTAATTCCTCCTGATAGTAACGATACAAAGTCAAGAAAAATCTTGTCTGGGGTGAGGTGTCAGCCAGTTTTAGACTTGGTACAATTTTGCGTACAAGCGAGAAATGCACTTATAAATCTTAATCGGTACTCATGTCCTTTTCTGCATTACATAGTTTCACTACGTTGACTGGTACGCCAGAGAAATTGGGACTTGGGAGCAGAGCAAAAGCTTTGCCGATTTCTCTCGATCTCTTCAGCTTTCTCTCTCCTGAGCTGTTTCGCCATGGCGACGGAAGAGGTGATGGATTCAGGAGAGAAGCGTTTGAACGAGCTCGGTTACAAGCAAGAACTCAGGCGTGAGATGGTACTATAATATGCTATGCTCCATTTATTTTCCTTTTTGTTCTCCTTTCTTCGTGTGTATCGCTTTGAAATATTTTGACAAAAAGTATGCTTTACAATCATGAAATTTGGGATGGAAGTAATATTTTGGGTACAAATTATGGTTTCTTGCAAATATCAACCTTGGCCTCTTCTGGTTTGGATCCATGGGCGATGCCAAAAATTTTAGTAATGTAAGATAAAATTTAGGATGAAACAAAATTTTGTAATTATTGGATATTAAATATATTTTAATAACTTTTTTTTAAATATAAAAATTGAAGCATATTTGAAAAAAAAAAGAAATTCAGGGTGAGACATAATTCCATAATTCTTTTATTCCTAAGTATATTTTTATAATTTTTTTGAGAAAAAACATAGAAATAGAAGCGTGTTTTTGAATTTTTTTTTTTGAGGTGTGAAAGGAGTTCTAGTTCGTTGAAACCTGAATTGTGCTTAGATTACTTCCAGTTATTGAACTCTTGCTAGAAAAAAAATCTTTGTACCGTTTTCTTTTGTATTCTTTTTTTATTTAATATTAATTAGAGACTTATGTATAACTATGTGGAGTATGTCCTTTTATTATTTATTATTTAGGTCCTTTTTATTCTTTTTGAGCATGATGAAATAACATTGTTGTATATCTTTCTTCACTGAGAGAGATGTGCCAGGAAACTTTTATATCATTAGTTTAACAAGTGTGTTTCAAGGCACTGTTAAACTCCAATTGATCCCATCAAAAGCTTGCTCTTGATGGGTGTCCAGCTACATTTGTTAGGATAAAAAATCAGAAAATTCAAATAGCAGAGAACTTGACCAAAATAAATCACATTGAAATTATGTTGTCCGGATCATGATGTCAATGTCCTTGAGTGTATTCAATTTTCTGTAAAGCAAATCAAGGAAAGTTTAATTAGATATGAATTTGTTTGTTTAGCCCTCAAGTTTTCAAATATTACAAATGAATATTTTAAGCAAATATATATATATATTTTTTGACAGTCGGTTAAGTTTGGCCTACCAACATTTTCATTAACAAAGAGAAATTTTTGTACAATCATCTATTTACATCTATTTAAGCAAATATATTATAATGAAAACTCTGATTTAGTTTTTTACAATCATCTATTTACATCTATTTAAACAATATCTGCTTTACTTTCTTTTGAGGAAATACATCTGTTTAATGTTCGAGTATTATTGAATGTGACTTCTTTATTAATGATAAACTCTGATTTATTTTTTTAGACACTGTTCAAGACTCTGGCTATATCCTTCTCCACTATGACCCTCTTTACTGGTATAACACCACTGTTTGGTTCAAGCCTCCTGTATGCGGGCCCCGCTAGCTTGGTCTGGGGTTGGGTTGTAGTAACTTTCTTCACTTGGTTTGTCGGTATTGCCATGGCCGAGATATGCTCCTCTTTCCCTGTTAGTCCCTCTCTATATCTCTCTCCCCACTTCTTTCCATCAAAATTGCATTTGTTTGTACTACAGTAATTGGGTTCAAGGGACGTTGATAGGTATATGGTCAAATTTGATACTGGTTTGCTCAGACTGGTACCAGAAAATCAGATTTTTTTTTTTTTTTTTTGGGATCATATATATATGTATGTGTATGATTCAAGTAAAACTGTTAGAGATAGAAATAGTACCACTGGTAATGAATGGCACAGGTATGTTCCTACCAGTGCACTGGTATTCCAACAGTTTGCATTTCTGGTCTTAAAAGCATTTTTTTTTTCTTATTCTAATTTTTAACTTAAAAACAGACGACAGGTTCTCTCTATTTTTGGGCTGCACACTTAGCAGGACCCAAATGGGGCCCGTTTGCATCATGGTGTTGTGCTTGGCTTGAGTCCATTGGCCTGATATTTGGAATAGGCACACAGGTATGTCATTTAACGAACTTGAAATTACCTTGACAAATAAAATAGTACTTTTTAATCCTTTAAGATTTCTCTTTCTGTCTCTCTATATGTTGTAGGCTTATGCAGGGACACAAACCTTACAAAGCATCATTTTACTTTGTACTGGCAACAACAAAGGAGGTGGCTATTTTATCCCTCGTGGTGTGTTTCTTGCAATATATATTGGCCTAACTCTAATTTGGGCATTTCTCAACACCTTTGCCTTGGAAGTTATTGCTTTCCTCGACGTAATTTCTCTCTATTGGCAGGTAAATACCCCCCCCCCCCCCCCCCCCCCCCCCCCCCCACACACACAAAATAAATAAAATAATTATAATTATGAAGATGATGAGAAATCTGTTTGTAGGTGATAGGAGGAACTGTAATTGTTATAATGCTTCCATTAGTGGCAAAAACAACCCAATCAGCTTCGTTTGTGTTCACGCATTTTGAGATGGGGTCTGACTCAACTGGAATTAGTAGCAAGGCATATGCTGTTATTTTGTCATTTCTTGTCAGCCAGTACTCTTTGTACGGTTATGATGCAGCTGCACACTTGACCGAAGAGACCAAGGGTGCTGATAAAAATGGCCCGATTGCGATTTTGTCTAGTATTGGGATTATTTCGGTGTTTGGTTGGGCATACATCTTGGCTTTGACTTTTAGCATTCAGGTAATATAGATATATATTTTTTTTGCTGTTGGTGCTTTCTGTTGGCATTGATCTTTAAATTATTGTCTTGTTTTTTAGCTAATTCAGGAAGTTTGAGAAAGAAATGCACAATCATAGTCCAATCACACATGTATATAGTATTATAGCATACCAAAACTAAGTTGTAATGGAAGGGAAATCAGTTGGATAAAATGTTACTGTCAGTATTTCAGGTAATATAGATATATATTTTTTTGCTGTTGGTGCTTTGTGTTGGCATTGATCTTTAAATTATTGTCTTGGTTTTTAGCTAATTTAGGAAGTTTGAGAAAGAAATGCACAATCATAGTCCAAAACTAAGTTACTTGTAATGGAAGGGAAATCAGTTGGATAAAATGTCACTGTCAGTATTTTTGTACTTTGAGAGTGATTTGATTATTAAATTTGGTTAGTTATACATAATTTTTTTTTTTATGTCATAGCTAAAGTTTGAGAAATTGTGTCTTAAAGATAATGTTTGTGCTTCATGCAGGATTTTAGCTATTTATATGATCCAAGCAATGAAACCGCCGGTTCAAATGCAGTGGCGCAGATATTATATGATGCATTTCACGGGAGATATCATAATTCGGCTGGAGCTATTGTTCTACTCTTTATTATTTGGGGTTCCTTTTTCTTTGGTGGCCTTTCAATTACGACAAGCGCAGCAAGAGTGGTACAGCCATTATATTATAAAATTTTTACCTTTATGTTTTTTTTTTTTTTTCCTAACTAATATATATAGTACTACCCTTTTTGTTTTGCATAGCCTATTTCACATCTTTAAATCATATTTTTGATATAACCACTGTTGACTTCATTAGTTTCACAAAGCCTAAAAATTTACTAAAAACTGGAGCAAAAGTTTTTTTTTTTTTTATTAAACAAGAGGATGGGTCACAGCAATTGTTTCAAGTCTATTCAAGATTTGCCATATGTTGATATGTTTCCCACCTAATACAAAGTAGTAATGCAATTATTTCATTCTAACGCTTCCTTTATTCTACTAGGTATATGCTTTGTCAAGGGACAAAGGGGTACCGTTTTCCTCCATATGGCGCAAAATTCACCCGAAACACAAAGTCCCATCAAATGCCGTGTGGCTATGCGCCGGCATATGCATCCTTATAGGAATACCCTTACTCAAGGTAAACGAAATATTCACTGCCATCACCTCGGTATGCACCATTGGTTGGGTCGGCGGCTATGCGGTACCGATCTTCGCACGGATGGTCATGCCAGAGAAGAACTTCAATCCGGGTCCTTTCTATTTAGGGAAATTGAGTAGACCAGTTTGCTTGGTGGCCTTCTTGTGGATTTGTTACACATGCTGTGTGTTTTTGCTGCCTACAATTTATCCTATTACATGGAGCTCGTTTAATTATGCGCCGGTTGCTCTCGGTCTGGTTTTGGGTTTGATCATGCTTTGGTGGATTTTGGATGCAAGAAAGTGGTTCAAGGGACCCGTTCGGAATATTGATAATCATAATGGGAAGGTGTGATAGAGCATTTAATTTTTTTTCTTCTCCAGGGGTAATCTGAAAAAGTGCAATTTACAAGGAAAGGCTCAATGTAAATCTAAAAATGTTGTATTATTCTGAAATTAGGGAAAGGCCGAAACAAGATTGCTGATAATTATTTTATTTTATTCTATTTTTCTCGCTTGTAGCACTTAAACAATGAAAAAAAAGATAGAAAATATAGGAAGTATGGTGTAATAGTTATTTTTTTTACCATCCCGGAACAAATCATGAAATCACAAAAAGAGGAAAAGAGTAATAAATGTCGATCAAGGAACATGTCTGTGGTGTAAATTTGGACACTAATTGTGTCAGTTTTAATGAAATTTGTATTTTTCTGATTCTATATTTTTATTCCAATTAATTTTAAGCTCCAATTATTATCAAAATCATCAATAAAAGGAAATTCATTGCACCAAAGTGCAAATAGCTTAGAAAATCCCTCTTGTTGTAACCAAACCTTTTCAAATCTAACAAGTTTATAAGAATATAATTGCATAGAATTGGAATTTTAAATCTAGGATTATGGTCTGATCGTAATTTAGGAAGAACCTAACTAAGCTATTTGAATAATATGAATTCTAAGAAATAGTACAAAAGAACCTATATAACAGTGCAAAAGAATCAGATGAAGAGAATTTTCAGTTTGACCGCGTGAATTAATTAATAAACTATCTTTTTGAAATTTCACAGAAGCTATATAACAGTGCAAAAGAATCAGATGAAGAGGATTTTCAGTTTGACCGCGTGAATTAATTAATAAACTATCTTTTTGAAATTTCACAGAAGCTGCAAAGTCATGAGCAGGCTCGAACTCTCGACCTCTAGGTAGACACATTGTTAAGACCTTTTTTGTCTGACCAACTGTGCTACCGTCCCTTTTTGTCTAACCATCTGAGCTACCGCCCCCATCTTGTTTTATTAATAAGCTATCTATCACTCTAATAAAATATATTCATACTTTTTAGTAGTAGGTTTAAACTTCTCGCTGGCCCATTTTTATAATTCCTGCTGTGTTTAATGTAAGGCCCAATGAGCCCAAAATGCGGCCTCTTTTCTTCTTTTCCCTTCTCCTTCCCGCCTTTGAGTGCTGAGTGAATGAGAGAGATGACCCTTATAGCCGCAGCGAAAGCAAATTGGATTGCCTATGTGTTGCTCAGCTCGGAGAGTTTGGACTTTAGCCGTAAGAAGAGAACGTTGGATGAAGCATCAAGATTCTTGAGAAGGTTGTGATGGAGCGGGTCGCAGTGAGACTAAAGGAGGATGCCGATGACTCACCACCTCCACCAAAGATCATGACAGAGGGTTTAGGGGTGGAGTTGGGAGAATAGACATGGAGACATGGAGTGCATAGTGGCCCCAGCAGCAGAGGCATAGGCTATGGCATAGCAACACCATTAGAATTAGACGCAACAAATGTAGGCTGAGTTGAGGCTGAGGCCCCATATGTAGAGAGTAATAAAAGACTGGGGGGAAAGGATGGGTTCAGCACAAGTGCGTATCCTCTGAGATATCTCATATTTTGCGTGACCGAC
Organism: Carex kokanica; assembly: GCA_025461125.1. Taxonomy (NCBI): domain Eukaryota; kingdom Viridiplantae; phylum Streptophyta; class Magnoliopsida; order Poales; family Cyperaceae; genus Carex; species Carex kokanica. The sequence goes on from JAJGRX010001263.1 coordinate 363,636, forward strand.
GTGTCCGGTGCGTATTCGGAGAGTGTAGGGGGGCAGTATTATTTGAGCTTTGAGATTTGTGCAGAACATCTTTGAACGGTTGATAATTTCCGAAAAGTCATGCAAAGATATGAGATATCTTAGAGGATGCGAATTCGTTCATGCACAGTGTAATAGTCGAAAAGGCACCGAGAACTTGATCAACAATTGTGATAACATGATGCATAGAAGTTTCCAATTCATGCAAATTAGAGTGAATTTGATCACAAGAGAGAATTTAAAGAAAAGGATTCTTGAATTTCTGATTATGGATTTTTAAATTTCCGATTATGGATTCATGAATTTCCTAAGCTTGCTAGCAATAGAAAATTTAGATTTGATGAAAGAAAATTGCTAAGTCCAACCTATTGTGTCTTTGCTTTATGAACTTTTTTTAAGTGAAAATAGGAGTCATGCATTTTGCTTCATAATAAATAAATCAATTCTTTCAAAATACTTGATAACCCTCCCTCTGTGATCTGAACCATCAATTTTCTAATAAAGCAGTATGTATAAATTTAAGATCTGACGTACTTAATCTTCATTAATCCTTAGGCACACCCACATTTTAATTTTCCATCCAACAAAGAAATATTTCTCAGCTCTGACCTGATCAATTTTTTTTGTAGCCCATATGGGCAAAATGTAAAGAGATAATCCTACCATTTTGATGCGCAGTTAGAGAAAAAAAATAACAGCATGAGCAGAGTAATCCTACCATCTAAACTAAAAATTATCTCTATTTTCATCTCTAAATTTTATGGTTTTCCTTCTCAGAATATTTTAGATAGTTTTTTTCAATGAATAGGCGACCTATATAAGCAAAAGGCAATGATTCTTTATATATTACAGTTCAGGATTTCAACTAAATGAGTGGCTTCATTATAAAGCCGATTGAGATTCATTGGAATTTTACAAAATGCATAAGGTACAACAAATTTCAATTTTCTAAATTAACCCCTTTGATATATTTAGATTTCATTTTTGTTGAAACTTAAATTTGAAAACTCAAAATTTACTCAAAATATTTATTTAGAATCTTCATTTGTAAAATTAAGAAATTTGAGGGTTAAACTGAAATCTCAGATCAAGTGGTGGAAGAGCTTGTTCTTCTTAATTGTGGATTATTTTACTAATGACTAATTTTTACCCTTTAATAATATTTTAGTTGGCTGCTGTTCACCGCATTTTTAGATGCGTTTATTTCGGTTTAAAAATAAATTAAATAAAAAATAAACTGAAGAGGCATAAGTGCTCTTTAAATCTGATGATATATCTTCCTTTACTATATCCTTTTTCTTATCTGATGAATTGATGATATAGATCTCTCTCTCCGTTGGTATCCGAAAGCAAAAAGAAAAAGAAAATACTCTCGTTTTATTCATCATCTCTCTGTTTGTATCCGAGAAAAAAACATAAGAAAAATAATAAAAACTCTTTCTTTGATTTCCACCCACGAAAAGTTCTTCTCTTTAATTTTATCTCGATCTGATTAAGTTTCAAATAATTGTTGGATATTGTGAAATTATTGTTAGTCATTTTCTTTTTATCGTGTCTTGAGTGATGCATTTAGATTATTTTGATGGTGATTCAAATCTTGTACGATAGAGACGAAATACACAAAGACAGTGCTTCGCATGATCTAGATAAATTATTTCAATTTAATTTAGTTTGAATAAATTCTTAACTATCCAAAATTTCTGAATATTTACCCCAATAATTTTATAGTGTTTTTATTATTAATATAATACATTAAAAATGGACCAATGAAGTTATTAATTAACTTTTCAACTACATGAGTTATCTATCCTTAGAAGATTGCTATCAACAACTTAGATTTGTGATTCTATCATCTTCAAATATATATTTAGTACGTAATCCTTTGGTGAGCTTTAGAACTAGGGTGTTCTTAAGCTCACCAAAGGATTGGTGAAATTAACACCAAAACCTATTGAAATGACTTCAAATGATGTATCCAAACCGTTGAAACCAATCTATTTCACGAGTCATGTATTTACATGTCAAATTTATAAATTTTCGAATAATTTTAGTAATATGTCAAGCAGTAAAAAAAAGAAGGTTTAAACGTTAATTTTAATACATTTATTTTTCATTGTTTTTTTATCGCTTGACTTTGTACTAAATTAATTCAAATATATATAAATTTGACATGTAACACATCACTCGTGAAGTACATCGGTTTCAATGGTTTGGATTCGTCGTCTGAACTCAATTAAATAGGTTTTGGAGTTAAACTCACCAAAGAGGTTAAATAGGTTTTGGAGTTAAGCTCACCAAAGAGGTTAAATAGGTTTTGGCGTTAAGCTCTTTGGTGAGCTTAAGAACACCTTAGTTTTACTCCAGAATTTGTTCTTGTAATTAGAAAGCAAACAATCTTACCCTGCTACTTGGCCACCAAAATACCAAGGTCTCCAATCATCTACGATCGAGAAGTTCAGGGATCGTATCCAGGCTTGTGTGCCAATATAACAAGCAATCGAGTCATGATCACCACTACATATACACAACTTCAGTGCATTATCTGTCTGTGATACAAAAAAAAAATGGAGATGCTCACGAGAAAAGACACTTCACAAAAAGAAAACTCATTCTTACCTATAAAATAAGCGCTGGGACCTTTACTGGTCACGTTAAGATGATATGGCACTGTACTTTGGACATCATATGTGTATGGTATAATTAAACATCTATGCCAATCAACAATTGTTCCCTACATGAAGTGCGCTTTTTGTTAAAATTTTGCATTTATCCAACAGTTTGTATCTTGCACAAATTATATCCTGGTTCTTAGACCCACATTTGGCAAGCACAAACTAAGATAGTAACCATATATTCCTTGCGGATATCAAGCGCATCTCTGACTGTATCATTATTTGGCCAGAAGTCTGAAAGCAGGTGCAAGGATGACTGGATATATAGTTATGAGAAACGATTCAGATAATGTTTTGAAGAGCTCACTGGAGAAATTTAGAAGCTCCGAACTTTTTACATGCCACTGAGCAAGACCAAAGTCTCCTCTCTACTTAATGCATATTTTATTGATTGATTATTAGCTATTGTTATTATTTTCAGTGGTGCTCAAATTAGCCTACATAAACCCTTGTAAGCAATGAGAATAAAAAATTACCAATGAAATATTTACTCTTTAAATTTCATCTCAAATTGTATCACAGATTTCTATCATGGTATCAGGGCAAGATTCAATTCATGAGGGACGAATTAAGTGCGACACATTGAGGCCAAGGCCATGGAGGTGGAAGCGTCGCAATAGGAAACCAAATCCGAACCCGAAAAGAGGCAACCCGTTCAGCCCCCACCGACAGCGAATCCGAAACCAGGTAACCCGTACTCTTTTCTGGAAGAGACTCTAACAGCTATGGAAGACATCGCCGCGCGCATGCTCTCCGCAAAGAAAGAAGGTCGCCCGAAATTGGACCTCCGGGAACTCATTTGCGGAATGGTGGCAGGGATGTGGGGCCCGTTTTCGTGGGCAGCTCAGCTAGTAGTAGAGCCGCTGAGTCTCTTCGTTATCGAAGGAGCACCGCGCCTTCAACTAAGCCAATTTGATTGGAGAAGAGACTTCGCTGCAAGAGGAATATCAGAAGGCCTAAAAGTTTGCTAATGGGGTACAGTGAATAAAAAGAAGTTGGGCCGGAAAAGAAGGTCAAATGAAAAAAATTGTAAGGCGACGGCCGAAAGAAGAAAAATGAACTTTGGACTTTGATTAAAATTAAGACGATTGAAGTTAAAAAAAAATTAAGAAAAAAAGCCATAAAAGAAAAGTTGAAATTTGAACCGAATTTAAAACTGACAGGTCAAGTTACTATGTGCAAAAAAAATACGAAAGGTCGACTTAAGAAAGAGTCAAAATGATCAAGCAGTAAAGATGTAGAGACACATGTTAGCTTGATAAAGAATCAAAAACACTATCTAAGTGATAAAATGTAATGACATTAGTTAACTTGAGAAAAGAATCAATAAAAAAAGAATTATACGCAAGTTAAACTCTACCAACCCAACTGGAAGAGGGATGTTGGAAACACTATAGCTGGAGATATTAAGTAACACATGCTATATACAATCTAACTAATCTATACTATATATCTAATTTTGTATTATCAATCATAGATATCGGATCAATTAGGATTTTTATAATTAAGAAAGTCTACACTGACCAGTAGCAATTAGACAAACATAACGCTAATTAGCCTATATAAATTCTTGTAAGAAATGAGAATGAATAACTATCAATGAATTATTTTTTTCTGCAAATTTGATCTCTAATTGTATCTCAAATTCTAACATTGCACCTCATCTTGCTAATTGTTTGCATGTTTTTGAGTAATCATTACATAGCTACCACATAACAACTTCATAATTTATCTCCTTGGGAAAGACCGGGGTTGATATATTAATATTAAAATAAAAAGAAACATGCTACTAATATTATGTTAATAAATAGGAATAGTCGAGCTTCTTGGGAACTGGAATTAAATATCTGCCCTTCCCAATGTATAGCATTGATGACTTGACTAACTCAAGTACCAAGATTTTTAATTTTTAACATGATATAAATAGAAATCATGTAAATACTTCATTTTTAATTTAAATGGATGGGTTAGGTTAACCCGTTATCCGTTGGCACTAACAGAAATTAGTTTTTCAAAAAGACAGAGACAAAAAAAAAGAGAACCTGGGTCCAAGAATCAGGCTTATAATAGAGGGAAGGTAGGCCATCGACATAATTTTGTAGATCAAATCCAAGTGGCCCTGGACAAAACATCAACGCTTGAATCGCATCATTACAAACTTGAACGCAATTAATTGGTCTCTAGTTCTCTACTCTCTAGTATCACGTTGCAAATAAAGATTTGAAAGAAAAATAAATCGAGTAATGGAAGATACAAAAACCCAACCTTATTATGTCATCGTACCTATCTCAATGGCCAATCCTCAGAGGGAGGAGCAACCGGACCCACCTGTCAGCCAGAGTAATAGAGGATCCTCCTCTAGATTTTTCTCTGATTCAACGTAGTAGAAAAGTTCCATCCCTTTCTCTTCATCCACCTCCAAGTAGCTGTTCAAATGTTTAGTACCCTCGAGTTTCATCAATCAAATGTTGATTAATTCGGGGCCAAAAATTATAATACAAATTAAGTGATACGCCCTATCTCCTGGGGAGAATAGGCCGTATGTGATGGGAAATCGGGGTGAACTCGTCCTGCAGCGAGGTGGCAGGCCGAGGTGTGAGTGAGTTGAGAACTCGGGTTGTTGTAGAGAGATTCTGACTCCGACCTATGCGATATCTCTGTGTGTGTAAGGTTGCGACCCCTGTTCAATGAGGTTTTTTTGTCTTATATAGGCTGCTTCATAACTGCTATCTCGGCGGTTATCCCGCATTAAGGCGATGGAGCGGTTATTATGACCACGTTCGGTGGTTATCCCGCGTTAAGACGGTGCAGGCTTATTTCGGGCCAAGTTTAGCCTTTACAGGGCCTTCGGTCTGGCCTATTTTATTCCCGGATCCTTAAGTGTCTCGGGCTTTGGGCCTCTTCACCTTGGCTCCGGGCTGGCTTCTAGAAGGAGGTCCGAATCCCGGGCTTTCATTGGCCCAAAGTTTATAAATTAAGGGCCTTGGGAACATTACTCTATCATTAAGTTTGGGCAAAATTTAAATAATCTGACATATATAACATAATGCCTCAGAAGTCAGAAGTTGATATCAGTTTCGACATATATTTTTTTTTGAAAAATTTATATGCACCAATGAAATTCTCAAGCAATGTACTTCTTGTATCAGCAAGTTTCTCTTTGCTTTTTTTTTTTTTTTAAGGAAAAGGGGCAACAAGAAGAGGTGAGAAGAGAGCGGATACCCGGTTTCTAAAGCAAATGGCAACAGGGCCATTGAACACCGGGAGGTTGTCGATTTGCTTCCGAGCCGAGACTAACCGCCATGGAGAGTAACACAACACAAACATAAGAGAAAGTAGAAAACATTTGTTGGTTGCATGTGGTGAATATACCATTTCCCAGGCTTAATATATTTAGAAACTCTCTTATGTTGTCAAAAACTTTTAGTGCATTTGACAGGTTGCTTTATTTACTTATTTAAAAATATGAGATTTATTTTATTGGTCTGCACTCAAGTTTTCATTCTTTAGTTTCTTCAGCAAAATTTGATTTATTGAATTCTCTATATTAATAAATTATAATAATCATCTAGATTAATAAATAAGAATTGACACATAAATTAATCAAATCTAATTCTCTAAGATTAAGTATCCTTAGTTTTTACTCACGTATTAAGACAGACAACCGAATATAAACTCCTGAGTTCAATTAAAATTTAGTCATACTTGTGTTGCGGAAAGACCCCTCTGAGTTTTCATTTGTTTAGAGACGGTCAACTAAACCCCCACAAGGAGTTAATTATTTATTTATTTATGAGTTTATGATTGTTTGTAACACAACTACGTGTAACTGATGTATTGTCTAATGATCTGACAAAGTGATTTTACATGAACATATACACGCCCAATTTTTTATTCACATTATTAAGAAAAATAAATAAATAAATTTATGCAAAATATTCAAAACTAACAAGATCGCAATGATTTCTTGCGGTTCATAAACTGCAATAATCCCTTGCAGCCCTGGGTTGTACTCCAATAAATCATTGGGTCCATGAACCGTAACAAATCATTAGAGTCTTATTAGTTTCGGACATTTTGCAAAAAGGAATAATTGTACGTATATTTTTCAAACGTATTTCTTTTTCTAGAATTCATAATATTATATTTACCCTTTTAAATTTCAAAAACTTACAAATTTATCCAATGTATTTCATTTTTTATTAAAACTCATTACAATTTTGTAAACTTTTCATTTTATTCTTTGCTAAAAACTAAAAATACTTAGTATGTGTAAAACAAATATTTAATCTTCTAATCGACTGATTTGAGAGAATAAATAATGTTATTGTGTATGTGTCACAAATAGAAAAAACTATTTCTCCTTACACAAGCTATGTACTTTTTATTCAATAACAGAAACTCTAAAACTCATATGCAAAACTAAAATCGTTAGATGTGAATCAGTAAGTTAAAAAATCAACGTCCAGAGATAATCTATATTAGTGTATTTTCTTTTCGAATTCTTGTTAATAAAAAAAAAGTTGTCGTAATATTTTCCATGTGCATGAAAAAATAATATCGATCAACAGTTTATTTTAACATTTGAGTTTTAAAGCTGGAGTTGTTTAAGTTTTAAAAAATAAATGCATACTGAAAGCCCCAAAAGTGAAGAACTTAAATCCTCCTCACTTTCAAAAGAACAAAAATAATAAAATGATAAGGGTGTAAATAGGGGCGGACCCACGTTGGTCCAGGGGGACAGTTGCTCCCTTGAATTTTAGAATTTACTGGAAAAAATAGGCCTGATTCGTTTTTTCCCCCCTGGAAAATTAGTTTGCCCCTCTCTGGACTCGGAGAATTTTATTTTGACGCCAATTTCACCTCCCCTTTATTCCTTATTCCTTGTACATTTTCGATTTTCTTCAAGTGTTTTCTGATTTTGGGTGAATTTTTGAGGAAAAAGAAGATTGGTTCAATGCGAATAGACATGGTGCTTGATGAACCTAGAGGTTAAGCCATGGGACCTGATTACCGGGTTCAAAAGAAGATCACTTGATTGGTTGATAGAAGGGGACCCCATATGTCGGATTAAATGAGAGAGAAAGGAAACGCTGAGCCCAAACATGAAATAAATGAAATAACGCGCCTGAAAAAATACACAACGGGCCTCTCTGATTGAAATCCCACTTTAATATAAGTCAAAATTTGATGTTTCTGATCTCCTATTAAACAAAATATAAGTCAAAGTTGTACAAATTATCAAGAAAAATACAAAACCAAAAAAACCACAAAGAATTCATGAATCAGGTTAGAATCATATTTACAACCATAATTCAATTTTGAGCCTCATGATTTAGAACTCATTTTCTGGATTATTCAATTTAGAACCATAATTTTTTATTATGTTAATTGTTTTTTATTAGTACCGATTGGTTAATGGATTTAAATCCGATAAGCTTTTTAAATCCGATTTCTGCTCTTCCCTGACAGAAATTTTGCGTCCGTTCCTGGACGTAAACGGTTCAGATTGGTTGAAATTCGTCAAGATCATCAATCCGATCAATTATAATCGGATTACAAAATTCTTAATCCATGGACCATAATTAACCAATTAAGAGAAATATCATTCCTTCCGAGTTCTATGTTAGTTAGTCAGATTTCGCGGATTTGACAAATTTCATTTAAGAAAAATATTTAAAAAAAAAACAATAAGTATCAGTAATTTATAATTCTCGAAACTGTATAAAAGTACAGCATACTTTAACTAACAATAACAAAATTTTTTTATTAAAAATTAAAATTAATAACATAAACTTTATTTCTATGGTGCTATTATATAGTTATATCTAAATAATAGAAGAAGAAAAATAATGTACAACGGCGGGTTGGATTTTGCTCAATTTTTTTTAATTTGTATCTAAAATATATTTGTCTGATCAATGAAAATTCAATTCATATCTAACTAACCAAATTTATATTTATAATTTTTCGAATCAGATCGATCGAACGAACGTTGAATGAATCGGATTAATCCAATGAAACCTACCCTCACATACACAGATACACTCATGTGACATAAGTCCGAAAACACGTCGGGCCCGATAGGACCTGATTCGGCTCCACAAAGCCCATATCGGCCCAATATGGCGATACGTAAAACTAGAAACACGAATCATCATTCCAAAATCCAAAGATAATCCTCATATTTGATTGGGTTGCGTCTTGCGGTCCCGTGAAATGTGCTGCTTGTAGATTGGCTCAACAGTCACCGACTCGCTCGAATTAAAAATAAACCTGATTCCTCAGGCCTTGAGCGTGTGACCCACACTCCAGCCAGTGATGTACTGTACACCTGGTCTATTAATCTTCTTATGCTGTACAGATGCGTGGGCTCGCGATTCCATGTAACTCAACGCGACCTGATCTCAATCTTATGGACCCCACGCCACTACCAACCATGATACTCCGTCCGATTTTGATCCAACGATTCTGATAAAAATAACGGCTGGATTCGCTGGCTTATACTTAGTCACTGAAGAAACTGTTAGATGATTATCTGACGGTCTCAAATAACTTGTCTCCGTTCTTGGCGAGTTCGGACTGGTTCAAGCTTCGTTCCGTGCTCGCGTCTAGACCTCTAAATTAGATGTTAAAAGCCGGAATAATGACATGTGGCAGACCATTTGACGTTTTAAGTGCCCCAAGATCGAAAAGGCCACTAACGGCTCCCCACGTCAGCTATTTGTCTATTTGTAGACCGCGTTCATGATGTAATTTATCGTCAAACAAGTATTTTGTCGTACCCTTTTATAATTTCGTTCTTCCCAGAAATTAACCTTTTTCCCTTTTTATTTACCTCGCGAGCCACCGAACAGGATTTTCTTTTATGTTCGTCTCTATTTTTGTACCAATTTGTCAGACAAGCTACAACAACTTAACTTCTTTTTCTTCGTTGAATTCTTCGAATTTGGGGCAAGTTTTCGAAAACCCTGTGGGTTCTCCTGCACAGGTAATTCCCTCATTCATAGTTCTTGTTTTGATTCGGATCAGTCTCCGTTTTGATTGAGCTATTGTACAATTATGGAAGAAATTTATGGTTTTTGCTTTTTATTTGACGTTTTTCAAGTTCTTGATTCGTGCCGTTTGGGTTTTTTCCCCAGGTCTTGGGCATACAATTGATGCATTGGCGCTCCGCTTGACTTTACTTCCCCTGTCTGAAACCCTAATACGATCATGCTTTAGGGTTTTCTGGGGCCAATCGAGATGGGTTATGGTTTCTCTTTTGGGGAGCCAACAGTTCATCTTGAGTCAATGTGCGGGTCTTCTTCATCAGACCCGTCAACAATTCTAGAAGAAATAAGCAATTGCACGCATTTTGAGGAGGGTTGTGGGCCCTCGTCAGAGCAATCAGAAAAGATTAGTGGAGGAGGAGGCATTGGGGTAATTAATGGCGCTACAGAATTTGATTCTGCCTGGTTTTCGCAAGAGAAAGCTAACCCAATAATGGAAATAGCATTAGAAAATGCTGTCTTGGAAACTGATGCCACCGGGTTCTTGAAAGAGAAAATGGATTGTATTGAGGTGGTGGGTCAGGCAGCATCATCTTGCACAGAAATTGATTCAGCCATGCTCACATTAGAGAATTATAACGCAGTTGGTGTACTCAATACTGTCTCTCCAGAGGTTAAAGAGGGTTTATTACCTCCTTTAGTTAATGGGTCTGGCATATCAATTGACAACAGCAAAGGTGTTAATGCCGGGAAAATAGTTGAGGTAACCAGAATTTCAAAAGATGATGTGAGTCCGGCAGATGCTTTAAGTTCAGATCCATCAACCATTAGAGGCACCAGCTTTGACCTCGAGACACCTGGTTTTAACATGGATAGCAGTGCGAATGCTGGCAAAGTTGTCGATGCCACTGTAGTTTCAGAAGATAAAGTAGGCCTGATTGAGGCAGCTGGTTCAGATCCGCCAGGCTTGGTACGTCCCAGTGGCAATGATGTAAATAAAGAAGATACTTCTCAAATGGAAGGAGTGAATGCTAGTACCGAAGAGCTCCATTGCAACAAGGAGAAGGTTGCTCTGGCAAAGGTACCAAAAGAGAGAGAAAGGAAGCCTAAACCCTCAGAATTAATTGTCTTTACGCGAAGGAACCCTAAACGGTCTGCTACACATGCAGAATCAGATTTAAATATTGATCGGCTGATCAGAATAGGTAACCGTGGTAGAAAATTAAAGAAAGATAATGAGATTTTTGACCCAACAGTTTTAGTTAGCCTGATTCGAGACCCTAAATTGACTACCAAGAAAAGAAATCCTTTGAGTCGGAGAGGTAGAGATTCGGTATGGGGGAGAATTGAGAATTTATCACAGATTATAGACGTCAACATTGAGTTTTGCAAGTTACAACAGGAAAGAGAGGCAGAGGAAAAGAAAATACAGATGGCTCTGGGAGAGAAAATGGACGGGACGAATAAAATCTCAAACCAATCTAAGCTTGATTTAAGGCATCTGAAGCAAGAGGGAACATTGGACCGAGATTTGGATAGTACATTAACTCATGAGAGATCTTGTGCAGGTCATGAAACTGTACAAAGGGCCACGAATGAAAGGGACGCAGCAGATCCAGGTTCTTCACCAGATTCAGTGGTTTATAATCCTCTCTCTTGCGAGGCCAGCCCTGTGGTGCTGCAACAGAAACAATCAACCAAGAACAAAAGAAAGAAGAAAAACAAGGGAGATGCTAAGCCCAGTAGAAGAGGTGGTCTTGTAAATGCTTCTGTCAATGCAAATGAAGGGACACTTTACTGGTTCCAGATTGATAAAAAAGGGAGGTCAATTTCTAATGGGAAAAATGAAGAGAAGGCTCAGGATTTGAGTGCACCTGGAGTTACAAGACAGGAAACGGCTAACACGTCCGATCCCTACAATGGAGTTACAATTGCATCGCTTTCTGGATTTGCATCAACTGGTAATTTCTTGTAATTTCTTGTAAATACCCTAACCCTAGTTTTTCCTAGAAACTATGAATCCACATTTAATTTTGCAACAATCCGTGGAGAGGTGTTTGGTTCGGAAATTACACTGGAGTAAGTTGGAATTAGCTTCCTCTATGCCTGGTAGGGAATAAACTTTTTCCATCCAATTCTGTTTAAAATAATTGCTTTATTTGGAGTAGTTTAAAGCAATTGCTTAGTTTGTGCTTGGCATTATTGTAAGGAGAGAACCATATCAAAGGAAAGTTTTCTTCTATTCGTGTTGCATTAAGCTTCATTGCTGACAAATTGACATTTTAGTTATTAATTATGGTTCCTAATCTTTCAGTACACAATGTATTGACTTAACTTTTTTTTTCTCTCTTCAGGTACTCAAGAACCGTTCAGGTGCGGAGGTTTTCTGGCGCAACTCTTACCTCCAGCAAAGCCCCTAGTACCAGTGCACCTGTTGTCCATACCTGCTCCATCAGGTAGTTTACCAGTACCTACTCAGTCTGTACCCGTTCCTTCAAATACCAGATCCATCCCTGGACAGCCAGTACTGCCCAGACAACCCTATCCTGTGCACATGCAGTTAATATCTTCGTCCGTGAGGCCATTACGCATGCCAACAAATCCAGTTTCTGCTTCCGGAAAGCTTTTACAAGGGAAACCACAGCCTGCGCCGACACCATTGCAGCTTATGAATCGGCCCGGTCAGTCAGTACCTGTTCCAGCAAAGCCTGCACCTAAGCTGCGTGTGGCTTGGGTCTGTTGTGATGAATGTGGGAAGTGGCGTTGCATTCCTTCTGGGCTAGCTGATGTCATTGATGAAACCAACTGCAGATGGTACGTAATTTAGTTAATCAGCTTATTTGTTTTTTCCTCCTTTCAACCTAAGTTGATCATTTAATGGCTGTATGGTTAGTTTTCTCATTATCATTATTTTTTTTTTGTGAATATCACATATCTTAGTTATGTATCTGTCTCTTTTTTATGGGCCAGGTCTTACCAAAATATAGCTATATGGACTTTTTTTTTCTTTTATCTTGTTTTTTTCTTATTAATTGCTAGCCATCTTTCCGCAAACAATGTATGTGAACAGTTCCTTTTTATTCTTCTCCATTATTCTTTTGGTTTTTATGTTTTTCTTTATAACTATTGCCTGGTAAGGCTTGCCAATTGGTCATGCATGTAGTAGTTGAAAAGGTTTTTGATTTGCCAAAGAGGCATTTAACTCTTTTTTAAGAAAAAATTAAAGTAATTTTTACTGCTTGTTTAAAACGGTGCATGCTTACCTTAACAAAGAATGTTATACCAACGCTCTTGTAAGTAGGGGTGTTCCTTAGTTGGTTCTCTTCAAACCAAATTAAAATTTGCCAAACCAAACTTTTATTCGCTTTGCATAATTTTAAACTGAACCGACTGAATAACTCGATCAACTGAAGTACAAACTGAACCAATAAACTGTTCTTTAATATGGTTAAACCAAATTAGTGTGAAAGCTTTAATTTATAACTAACAATACAATTACTAACTTGATAATTTATTTATTAGTATGCATAACATAACAACGCTAACGTAATAATTACCAATATACATAACAACACTAACGTATTAATTACCAACAATTCAGTTCATTTGGTTTTAATATCAAAATCAAACCGTAAATTGAGAACCAAACTTTTTTTAGCTTTAAACAGAACCGAACCAAATAAATCGAACAACTGGACCGTTTTATTAAAAATAAATCTGGTTTGATTAAAACCAAATAAACCAAAACCATTTGATCACCCCTTCTTGCAAATAATATATCTGTCAAGGCTAGTTGTGTTTAAAAACCTGCTCATCCTTATTTACTAATCTCATTATCAAATTTTCTATTTGTATCTGGCTCCTCCGTTCACTAACTTTTTAATTTCCTTCTTTATTTTAGGACATGTAAGGATAATGCCGATAAGGCATTTGCTGACTGCTCCATACCACAAGAGAAGTCAAATGCAGAAATTAATGCCGAGTTAGAGATTTCCGATGCATCAGGTGATGAAGGCCCATCTAGTCGAGGGTACAAATTGGGAGATGTCAATCATATGAAGCCATTAATTGGAGATATGAGGCCACATTCAACGAAATCAGCTAAAAAGGGTATGGCTATAGTAGTTGCTGAAACTTTTAACCCATTTGGATGTCTTTTTGGTTCTGAAGTCTCACAATATTTTGAAATAAGCTGATTGTTTTAACTCATAGACTGATTAAGAGTATTTTCTTTGCTTATTTAGAACTTTTTTTTGTGTTACTATTAGCATTTGGGTTTATTTGGAAAACATTCAATTTCAGGTTTGGGGCCAGCTCCATTCACCCCTCTCAAGACGAATTTGTTTCTCCATCGGCACCGAAGATCTCAAACAATTGATGAGGTATGTTCCGTTATTTAACTTCTTCTTTTTATTGTTATTGTAGATACACTGTTTAACAAATTCAGGTTCAATTCATTTTGTATAATTACAGATTATGGTTTGTAACTGCAAACCCCCCCAAAATGGAGGTATTGGATGCCGAAGCCAATGCTTGAATAGGATGCTTAGCATCGAATGTATCAAAGGAATGTGCCCTTGCGGTGAGCTCTGTTCTAACCAACAGGTAATTTGCCTTTTGTTTTTTTTTTATTTAATGTTTTTCCCCTGTGAAACCTCTTAAATACAATTTAGATAAAAAAAAATGTTGAGTCTCTCTGTCACCCTCAGATTCCGTTAAGTAATGCCCAAAAAGCTGTGCACTTTATTTATGAAGAGAAAATAATGAGGAAGAACGGGTATTTTCTCACCTTTTTGGTTAAATTGGAAAACGTGGTGCTCAGAGGCTGTTTCCATGTTTGAGGATTTTTGTTGTACTTTGAAGAATCAGGAATGCAAGTGGAACTGTACCTACTTCATTGATACTATCTTTTTACATATGTGTTACTTTACCAGTTCCAAAGGCGCAATTATGCAAAATTGATGTATTTTCGGTCTGGGAAGAAAGGATATGGGCTTCAGTTGCTTGAAGATGTGCCTGCTGGACGATTTCTTATTGAATATGTTGGTGAGGTAAAATTATGTTCTCTTTGTTCTGGTTCATTAGTGTGCGTGAAAAAGGGCAAAATAGTCTGAAATATTGTTTTCATTTTTTTGAAATTGGTGTAGGTGCTTGATATGGCCACTTACGAAGCCCGGCAGAAAGAATATGCTTCTAGAGGGCAAAAACATTTCTATTTCATGACACTCAATGGCGGAGAGGTATTTTCTTATTTTTGTTTATTCAATGGTATCAAAACCAGCTTCTCTGACATGACCTGGTAATGTATGCAACATGCACTTAGAAATGGGTATGGTTCTGATGCAGACATCAAAAATATGTATTTAAACGAATTATACATAACTTTAATTGATTATTTTGATTTTTTAGTTCATTAAATTGTTTTAACTGAAGTGATGTAGATTTGAAAGCTCTTTGCTTATCATGATTCGAATGATATTATATGAATTGAATTTTATATATTAGTTATACGAATCCCCATATGGTTAACAATTTTCGTTGATCATTATCTGTTAAATGTCAGGTAATAGATGCATGTGCTAAAGGGAACTTGGGTCGATTTATAAATCATAGCTGTGATCCCAATTGTCGCACTGAAAAGGTTATTTCTTCTACTTTTATTCTATCTTTCTATGTAGTTTTTTGGTAAGTCTATTCTACTTTTATTCAATTAATTGTTGCATTAAGTCTCTCAAATGTCCATAAAGAAAAAGAATCATTACTGTTTTTTCACAAGAGCCATCGGACATGTTTCCTCTTTTATGATGATAAACCATTACGAGGATAAATAGAAGAAAGGGAACCATTCTTAAATTTTCATTTAACTTTTGTTCTTCTGTAAATTCTCCTTGTTACTTTTATTTTCTTGTTAATTATTTCAACCTTTTTAGTAGGCTTTTTGCCTACTAGTCTAAAACAAATTTTGCATTATTTAATTTCGTTGGCTAAGTTATAGCTTTGCAGAATTGACCTTGTCTTTTCTTTTTTGTGAAAACAGTGGATTGTCAATGGAGAGGTTTGCATTGGGCTGTTTGCTATAAGGGAAATAAAAAAGGTACGTTGTGGTTTCATTTAAGTGTCCTATCCTTTTACCTAAGAGCCATTTTGATCATCAAGTTGTTATAAAATGATGTTGATGCATTTATTTTATTTTATTTAGGAGGAAGAGCTTACATTCGACTACAACTATGTAAGAGTTGTTGGTGCAGCTGCAAAAAAGTGTTTTTGTGGGGCGGCAAATTGCCGGGGCTATATTGGGGGTGACCCGTCAAGCACTGAATTAGTTGTTCAAGAGGATTCGGATGAAGAAGACTACTTTGAGCCTGTAACAGCTAAACAAATTCACAGAACAGCAGCAGTCACCACTTTATCCGACAGTTCTCTCGAAAAGCACTCACTTCCTGATAAACGGCAGGATAGATTTGGCATGTCCGCGCCTGTTGTCCGAGAAGGTGATTCTGTTGAAGTGCAGAAGTTGGGCTGTAAAGAACATTTATCGGGTTGCAAACCCAATAGTGCAGTTAGTCGACTTGCTAGTTCTTTCGTTAATGGATCGATGGATAAAGCACTAGCTGTACCTGCTGACTCCCAACAAGCTTTTGGTTTGATTCCTCGAGGCAGTTATTCCCAATCAGTTATTCATCCTGAGAATTCATCCAAGTCAAAGATCAGAGAAAACTCAATGAGTCATAAAACTGATGCTGTGCTAATCAAGCCCTCTGATTTTGAAATATCCAAGTCAGGGAATAGAGGTGATGTATCACAGTGCGAACCCGATTCTATGCTTAGTCTACCAGCAAAACGTCATGAAGTCTGTGAACCATTGGATAAAGAGGCTGGTACAAAAGGAGGTACGAAGTATATATCCCGGCATTCTTTGTCATCTAGTATTGCAGTGTCATCGTATAGTTTATTGGAATTACATTTATCAAGGGTTAATTCTCTTGGTGAATTCAAGATGGAAAATATCGACGGCTTATCCCAGCCTCCTGATGCTAGTTTACCGTTTAACTCGGTCAATGAGTACAAGCCACTGGAAAAAAAGAGTTTATTACAGGGCTTATCTGAAAAAGTTGTTCTTCCCGATAACTCTTTTGAGGAATGTGAACTGGTAGACAGAGAGAAATTATTCCATACCCCGCCTGAAGATGCTATTGACCAAAATAACTTGTATGATATTTGTCTGAAGAATAGAGAAGTGGATGATGTATCCACGCCTGTTCTACGTGATCATTCAATAGAAGAACAAGTGCCAATGGATATGGACATGAACAATTTATGCGAATCTTTGTGTGTACCTCCATCATCTTCAGAACATCTCAATTCACCAAATGAAGACACACCATCAGAAGAAGATGCAGCACGTACCCCTGTGCATGTGACTCGGTATTTGTCAGACAGAGTCCATTCGAGACGGTCAGGTGGTACGGTTGTGGACAAGATGGGCTGTAAAACCAGTTTATATAACGAGCCTTCTGACTCTGATGTCCGGCCAGAGCATGTGGATCTGTATCTGAAGAATCCAGATCAGCAGGACAGATCAATGTCACCTCCAGTAGGTACAAGTGGCATGAAGAGTATCAGAACAGACGCGACAGATGAGGATTTGGTGATGTACCAAGAGGTCAAGGAAATGTCACATAACACAGCTACTACTGATTTTGAGGAAGGTAAGGACCTTGTACTTTTGGTTGTGGCAGCACTTCTGTGCTGACCTGGGAAAAAACTGATTTTCAAATAGGTTCTTTAATATGCTCATTTGGAAAACCCAAACTAACTATGTATCAAAGAAAAATTTGGGGTTGTTGGGTGGTTGATTTAGTTGAGGTTTACTGCTGCAAAATGTGACGCTACCCAAATACGCCCTATCTAACACTTGTACCTATATCTGATATGTCTGATATGAATGTATGATGCTTACCCGTACCAGAAATATTTTATTATAAAATTTGAATTGATATGGCCAAAAGATATGGTATTTTGCGTCTAGCTGGTAACATTGAAATTATTCCAACAGATGAAACTCTTTTGCAACAATGTTGCAGGTCCCCATCCGTGCAATATTCGTTAATTGCATTTCTTGGTTTTGTGTTTCCTCCCTATTGCTTGTACAATATATATACCTTTGGTATTCATACTTTTCTAAATTTATGTACTCTTAACCTTTTAAAATGAGAACTCAAAATAATCATACTTGTCAATAATATTTTGAAGTTATGCATTTATGCACAAAAATAATTAAAAGATAGTATATAAAATATGTATCATGAGTATTTTGAAAATAGAACTGATGTACACACATTGTATCAGATACAAGACTTGCATATTTATACATGCAACATGGCACTCGGTCCTACCTCACATTCTATTTATCATATACAAGACTTGCATGACTCGGTCCTACTTTCCTTTTCTAAGAATCATAAACAAATATATCGCTGCCTAGGTTTTGGCCTTGCATCTATTACAAGGTAAACAAAATCCCCATAGACGCCCGTTTTACTAGTGCAAATGTAAGCAAACACAATCATGAATGTGAGCCTATTTTCCCAACTAAAGGAGACCAAAAAACCTATTTAAATCTTCAGAACTATTTTTTATTCAACACTACAAATGGAAAAACACATCCAAGTTTTAGACTTCCACTTGTGTGTACCACCGATGGCCCCGATATAAGACCTTACAAAGTCTGCCTCTGTTCATGTCTCTGTATCTATCCTAGGTGTATTTTTTCATCACAACTGCCGCTACCAGTTCCTACCCAGTTACCTATGCCTTCACCTCCTACTGGTGCATTTGTCCCTCCCTCTACGAGCCACATTGTCATGTTGCAAGTCTTGATATCCTGTTCTAGTTCTTGGCCAACCTACAGCCGCAAGCCTTCGACATGTATACTTGGGAGCATTTACAATAAATTGTATGGGAAGTAAATTGGGTAATACCTGTAGACTAATATACATTTAGGATTGGGTTGTAGGGTTAAAGTTGGTATCTCTATTTTTATGGCTTAAGACAGGGTTAATTAAATGAGATAATTTTTTGTGTGCCGTGGCAGTTGAAGAGAAGCTTAACAAGTTATTGGATGAAGACGGTAGTATAAGCCGGCGCAAAGTAAGTATCTAAATTCTAAATTTTTTACGTATCTTGATGTTTGCAGACACTGCCTTTCTCTGATATTATAAAATACCTGCATTGTGTATACTCGCAAAATTTTGACAATGAAATCAGTGATAAGTACTTGTCTGCTGTAAAAATTCAGTTTTTTTCAGTATGTATTGTTTTACTAAAAGATTTATTTCGATTGGATCTCACAGCATGCAACTAAGGGGTATTTGAAGCTTCTAATCGTAACAGCAGCTGCTGGAGATACTGGTACATCACAAAGGTGGATTACTCTCATAGAACATTTCATTTTTCTTTTTTGTTCTTTGTCCTCTTTGAATTATTCCTTATTTATTTTTGTAATTTATGCAGATTAAGAGATCTGTCATTAATTCTCGATGCTCTTTTGAAGACAAACTCTTATAACGTTTTGATGGACATAATGAAGACGAATGGTGACCCCTCGCACCCTACCCATCACCCACGTACTAAAAAGAAATGCTTAAAGGAATTAATGCTGATTTATCTTATTATCCTTGCAATGTAGGTTTGCAAATGTTGCACACTATCTTGAAGCAAAATAGGGACGACTTCAATCGAATTCCCATTATCCGGAAACTTCTCAAGGTTATTTCTTATTCCTGGTCTTTATTGAAGTTAATAACACTTTTTAAGGTTAGGTAACACTGTTATTTCCCGTTATAGGTCTTTTTGCAATGATACTTGTGAATAACATGCAAAATTTATAGCATTTGGAGAAAATCTCTGAAACTAACTTGTTTGCGAAATGACTATTAGGAAAAGAAGGATTATCATTTCACCATTATCCCATAATACCCTACTGAGAGTCTTAGATCAATTAGACTGCAAATTTAGAAAAAGATATTACCACTATTTGTCCTCTTTGTTCAAAAATGACCTTTGCCTATTTTATTCTCTCTCAGTTCATGCGCAAATTTGTTAAATTGTAAGAGAATTACTGAGTTAACCAATGATTTTGTGTAAAAAGTGCATTGGTAGGAAGAGTTGTCTAACATGAAAATAAATCTGTATTTAAGGGAATATTTTAGTTTAAATATCTTTCTTTTCATTTAAAAAACTGTGAACACTAATACCGGGATCTTCCAGCAAAAATATATATAGAGAGAGGTTGGCTAATATCAAAATGTTTGTTCCTAGTCCGTGGAACAAACGCTTCAGTTTTTACATTTTCAAAGTCCAAACAGTCGATCCAAACCGTTCAACATTCAATCTATATTAAAATGTGCTTGGAGACCAAATTTTACATTTTTTGGGATTTTTTTTACTATTTATTAAGTCAGTTTTAAAATCGCTGTTTTCAATGATCCAGAAATTTTTCACTGTTTATTAAAATCAGCGATTTTAAAACTGGCTTAATAAATAGTAAAAAAATTCCAAAAAATGTAAAATTTGATCTTCAAGCACATTTTAATATAGAGAGATCACATCTAACGGTTTGGATCAACTGCTTGGACTTTGAAAATCGGAAACCAATTGGTTGCACCACAGCTCCGGAACTAACGTTTTGATATTAGCCAACCCCTCTCTCTCTCTCTATATATATATTCTGTGAAAATTGCCCTTATTTTAAAAGTACTACTGACTCTCTCTCTCTCTCTGGGTGGATCTTTTGCATGTTAAGGTGTTGGGCCATCTTGGGGACATGGGGATCCTGACACTAGAGCAGATGAATCAAGGCCCTCTTCGTCCTGGAATGGAAAGGTCATGTCTCTCTCTCTCTCTCACACACACACACACACACTTCCTCCAAATGTGCAAGGGAACTGACAGTGGATTTTTGTTATGCAGTTTTAGGGAGTCAATATATAAGCTGACAAAGCATAAAAACAAAAAGGTACGTCATAGTCATGATCTATTGATCTGTTCTTTCTGTGCACTTTGCTTGTGAGGTTCATATCTATGAGTTGGAACTTAGTATTGTACCAGCCATGGCACTTTTTAACTTAACTGGTGCGGTCAGGGGGCGGACCCACCTGGATTTTGAGTTTTAGTGGAGATCTATCGGTCCCGACTTTGCCCCCCCTGAAAATTTTTTTGCCCCCCTTTGGATGTTTGATTTGTAATTCGGGTTAAATTTAGGGTTAAAATTGAAATAAATTTGTTGAATTTTGATTGGTAATTAGAATTATAAGTTATACTTTCTAAGTTAAAGCATTGTTTTTTATCGAGAACCCAATTAGTTAATGGATTTAAACCCGATTCGATATTTTTTTGACCCCCCTGACGAAATCCTGGATCCACCCCTGGGTGCGGTACCATCATGCACCATTTATCTTATTCACACTGTTGTTGAGGTACTATAAGATCCTTGTTCTCAATTTTGTTTTAGACTTTCTATTATTTTATTTTTTCTTATTTTATTCTACTGTTTCTCAGGGTGGTGTATACAAATATCACTATAACCAGCCTTGTCCTTGTTTGTAGAATTTTAATTGAAAATAAAAATGAGGGTTTTGCGCATTTTAATGCCCTTGTGGAAATAAAAAAAAAATTCAGGTACACCAGATTGCACGGGAATTCTTTGATCGATGGATGCCCAAGTCAATGAGGGTCCACAACTCGTTTTCACACACCTGTAATGCCTCAATTTCCAAGCGCAAAAGCCGGTGGGACCATCCATCAAATCCTCATAATCAAGATCCTAGTTTCCCATTGTACAACTCACAAGCCCAGCACTTAGAGAGACCCACTAAGAGACCTCATTCAGAGAATTTGGAAGAAGATGCACCACCTGGGTTCGAGCCAGTGGGGCCTCCACCTGGTTTTGGGCCTGCGTCACCACCTGGCTTTGAGTCTGTTTCACCACCCGGTTTTGGGTCTTTTGTACAACCGGCTTTGGGAGCTGGTTTGAATGTCGGTCCAGTTCAAGTGGCTTTGGGTTACCGGCAAGAAAGGCATAGACCTGGTGTCAGTGTATCATATGGTATTCCTGCAGTGACAGCTCAAAACCTTGGCGTCTTTGTACAGTCTGAAGGAAAGCTATCTTGGGGAATTGCACCAAGTATACCTTTTCAGCCTTTCCCGCCTTTGCCGCCTTACCCAACGGTTGGAAACGGTAATTTTGTAAACAATGGGCCAGGTTTCTGCAATGACAGAGTGAGAAGGCGTTGGAGTTCAAATTCAAATTTGAGAAATCAAAGGAGGTTTTCTAGGCCATGGAATAACAATGGTTATGCCCATAATAACACTAATACTCAAAGGTCTGGCAAGGATTGGCCAAAATGGCCAAGAGAACGCAGGTAGAAATTTGGGGATGGTTTGTTGGTTTTGCATTGGTTTTGCACATGCTTAAGCCAACAAAGAAAGAAAAAGAAAGGATGTTATGGTAGAATTTTTTTTTTTTTTTTTTCTATCCTTTCGTCTTCTTTCCTTGAGGTAGAATTGCTGGTGGTGATATATCAATTGTTGTTTGGGTGTTCCTTTTTTCTTAAGGTGGTTTAGAAGGGAATTGGCAATTGGTGCCTTCCTGTTTAATTTTTTGTAGGAAAGGCGATATGTTTCTTTATTGTTATATCTGTTTATTCGCCGCGATCTGTAAAAGCCAACCATTTGTTTATTGAAAATTAATCATAGGCTAACTTGTCCATAAAATGGATGATTGTGATATGATTTGCAAATGAAAAAGAAAACGATATGGACTACTCAATACAAGCATGTCCAAAACTGATATCTCAAAACGGCGATCCAGAATGGAAGAGGGGAAGTAATGAGAGGAAGAGGGCAGGATAAACGGTTAACTTTCTTTACACTCTGATTTGAAAGTTATAAAATTTGAATAATTTGTATCTAGAGTTCATCTTCTCTTCTCTACCTCTTAAAAATTTAAGTTCTAGTCTAGTCAGATCCGATCACCCCTTCTTTCCCCTCCCCTCATCCTCTATCCAGAAGCTCTTCTGGAGCAGACCCTTAAGCAACGAGTAATAGACGATCGCTTGGGAATAACAGCATACTCCTTCAATTTTAATTGTTTAAAAGGAATGGAAATTTGATTTGAAACAGGCAAAATTTTAGGGAATAACAAAATACACCTTCAAAACAAAGAAAAATGGTTTCATATTTTTTTTTTCCAAAAAAAAAAAAAAAAAAACCGTAGGCAGGTTCATATATTGTTACACAAACTGTAGAAGGCATGCACTATGTGGAGTTCAACAAAAGGAAGATAAATTAATCAGAACGATAAAAGAAAAATTATAACAACCCACTTTTTTTTCATTTGATACCTGACAACCAAAAATGCTCGTTGAGCAAATATATTCCTTCTATATGCCATATCTTATACGAATATATCTACGAGCTTGCCAAACATATACATCACAAACTCATAATCAGTAGCGCCTCAATGTTTTTCTGACTAACAAAAAGCACGCCGTTTTATAAAGTGTGCAGTACTTACTCCAACCGTCAAAATATTTCCCAATAACAATTTTATAACTTGGCCTCTTCTTCACCATGTTATAATACGCCAAAACATTAGGCCGTGTGTTAATATACTGCTCCTCAAGCTCCAAGAGAGAGAGCCGTACCAGTAGTGGTATAAACATGGAATCAGCAAGTGTAAACTCTTCCCCTGCAAGGTACATCGTCTTTTCCAACTGTAACTCAGCCTCATCTAGAATTGCACGCAACTCATCTTCACTTTGCTTTACAGCATCTAGGTTTTTCAATTTATCTTCAGTTTCATATGCTTCCCTTAGTTTTATGTGATACATGCTTGCTAGGTCAGGGGACTCTGACATGCGTGCAATAATGACCCGTCTGATGAATTTCGAGATAAAGTTGCGGTACTTAGGTGGGGTATGCGCTAGGGTGAATATTTTAGGATTCCAATTTTCAATTTTTTGAATCCATTCGGCTGTTTCGGTGCTTACTGAAGCTGCTTGACCACTTAAAGAGGCAGTAAGCCGGTCAATGTACCTATTAATATGTGGGCTTTCATATGAATTGTATGATTTTATAAAATATACCCGTCAAGGGTTTAGAACCTTAGAACCTTATAAATAAAAAGTATACCCAAATAATTAAGACTATCTCACAGGTTCTTAATTTTAGGTAATGTCTTGACTTGTTTAAAACTTTGCATGATACCAACAAAAATTATTTTTTGTCACAGTGTTAGACTGGTCAAGTTACTAGCGGTATTCAACTAGTACTATACTGGTTATTATGTGTACATGTACTATATTATCCATGTCATGGCCAATTCATTACTGTCATAAACAGAATTATCAAATCTGTACGGATACAACACAAATAGGTCAATCCCCTACAGGTGCCGTACAGCACTGGTCCAGTCCAGTAACTGCAAAACCGCATGGTACCAGTATGAGCTCTCTAACAATTAATTCTCGTGTATTTGTAATTCAAACATAAAATAGCATCTTACTGGACGATGTCAATTGCTCGAAAAATGATGTGGGAACCGTTTTGGAATACAGGTAGCTTAGCTGATGGGTTCATGCGAAAGAAGGAAGCATTCATATTTTTCCCGGTCAAGGGATTGATATGGTAAGATGTGTAGTCTATGCTCTTTTCTTCCAGTACTAGCCGTACCTTTTGGCTATCCATGGAGTATGGATGGTGGTACAGTTGCATCTCTGCACAGAAATTTAAAAATATATATATTATATATTATGTGTCATTTCTGTAATTCATTTTAAGACTATATTTTTCCTTATTTATAAAATTTCCCTTTTTATCCTTCCTTTTTGGTTTTTCGAGATTAAACCGTGATGACATTGATCGAACGATAAAGCTCCGGATTTGGCAAGTATACAACAGTTACATGTGAAATTCAAGTATATTATAAAGGAAGAGAAGATCGCTCAAAATTACTCTCAAATACATAATAAACCGCCTTTTAGCAAATTAAATTGATGCTTGTTATACAACTATTAAACAATTAATATGCCAGTCACACCATTAGCTAGAATTTTAGGGGAATTTTCAGTAGAAGGGACAGGTGAAATTGTTATCACTGAATAAATATATGTACTCGATAAACTAATTGGGATGAAAAGAGAAAGAAAATTGAACTGAAATTCAAAGAGAGAGAAAGTACCGAAAAGCGCGAATAGATTCTAGAAAATTCGTCTCTGATTTGAGGAATAAAAGAGATAGCCTTTTGTGAACCGCAAAGAGAAAGGAAACTGCTTTACGAACTATCTTCTTTATCTTTTGTTTAAGTGCGTTCTTCGCTTTTAATTTGGGTTTTTGTTTATATGTAGGTTGTCTTTTCCCAACTGCCTTGCTTCGCGAGAGAATAGTAATTTATTATTTTTTTCTATTTTACCCCTCCAATGTTTGCTAATAGTACAAGAGGTTTTGTCAAAAACAAATCATCACTTTGACACTAATTTCGAGTTCATTTAAAAGGACGAATTTAGCATCGAAGCAGGATGGTATATGATTTTTAAAATTTTAATTACACATTTATAGTTTAATTACTTTTTTTTTGCATGAGAGTTTTATTATTATTATTATTTTTGCATGTAGGAGCTACTTCTTTCATCATGGGTAGTCTATAAAAAGAAAAATATTAATATTATTGTGGCCTATGTTACTTTCTAAATTTAATTTGAATAATAAAAAGTTATTAAAGAAAAACAAAATATAGCAGAAACTAATTTTTAGAGATAATGTTTAGTCTCTCATATCCAAATTCCAATTTTGATCTTCTTTATTCACATTTGAAGTTCACATCTGCAAAAAAATTATAGGTAATTAATACAGTTGTAAAAAACTTTTTTAAGGTCTATAAAGGATCTTCAATTGAGACATTTTAAGAGGGGGAATATGGTATTTTGGCATTTTAGATTATTATAAGAGGGATGGTGAAGCAGATTAGACGCGAGTCAAAGGATAGTGGATTGATTTCACAAGGTATTTCTTTAACAACTAGGAATAATAAAGGATGTTAACAACTGTTCCCACCGGTCAGAGAAACAAAAAAGAGTGATAATTGAAATCAATTAAAAAATGTACAGAAAGAGACTGCTCAATTGTACGCAAAAAGTTAAAAAAAAAATATAAAAACAAAAAAGTATCAGCCTAATTATTATTATATTTCTCTTGAAAATGATATATTGAGTGAGAATTGATGTCAATTTCAGTCCAAATAAAAGTTCGGTCGGATATATTTTTTAGATAGAGATGGGAATTATATCTCTCGAGTTTCATCTGTGAGAGAGAAAAAAAATTGAGATAAGATCTCCAGTTAAAATTTGAACATGCGACTGCTTGTACGAAGAATATTACTTTTAAGGTTGAATACTATTTAAAAATTTATTTATACATGACACAGAAATTTCATTATTTTTTTCATGAAAGTAAGAGTGGCTTAAATTTTTTTAACTATATTGAATTTATTTTCCGAAGTCTGCTAATAATGACTTGTGAAATTAATCCATGACTTATTTGACAATAAAAATCCATATCTTCATACGGCTATCACTAGAAGGGTTTCAGGTCATTTTTTTTTTTATAAACTCTATATTTAGTTGGATTTTAAAATTGCATTTATTAAATAATAGTTTTAATGAAATTTTATCCAAATAAATTATATACGATAGTTGATGCAAACTTAATCAGCATTTGTTAAATACAAAACTAATAATAAAAAATTAAGAATGAAGAATGAATTGTGCTTTAACTTACATATTAATGTGTAAGATTTACTATAACTAGGTTGCAGGTGTTACCACAAAATTAATATTTTATTATAGTTATTTTTTTTAAATCAACTAGCACTTGTTTTTTTTTTTTTGTTATAGTTGACGGATAACCGTCAACAAATATATTGATTAATAAAAAAATTATTTACAGAGAATTAGCACTTGTTGACGCAACAAAAACTTTACATGACTAGGAATCTAGGATTGATACCCTAATTATATATCACTTGATAATACATAATTGGTATTTAAAATTAGAAAGGGGACCATAAATTTGTGGAGCATAAGATGAAAAAAAGGGTACATCATAGTGCCGAATTTTTTTATTTATATCCAAAAAATAAATCAAATTACAAAACATAACCAAGTTGGAGGCGAAATTCGAAATATACCCAAACCGGAAAAAAAATTTCCGGATTCAACGTCTAACTCCGGAAAAAAAATTTCCGGAAATTGAACTCCAATTCCAGAAAAAAAAATTCCGGACTTAACATTTTTTTTTTTTTTTAGAGTTTCCAGATAAAATTTATCCGGATTTAACAATTTTTTTTTTTTTTTTTTTTAGAGATTTCGGATAAATTTTTTCTAAACTTAACAAATTTTTTTTTTTTAAGAGAAAAATAGCTAAAATACTAAAATCTTACGCTAAAAAATTGAATTGTTTTTTTAAATATTTGTTAAATTAATTTAAAAAATTTCAAAATGGTGTAAATAATTTAGAAATTATCAAAATAGCTAAAATACTGAAATCTAACACTAAAAAAAAACGAATTGTTTTTTTAAATATTTGGTAAATTAATTAAAAAAAATTTCAAAAATGGTGTAGAATAATTTAAAAATTATCAAAATAGCTAAAATACTGAAATCTAACACTAAAAAAATCGAATTATTTTTTTAAATATTTGCTAGATTACATTTTTTTATATATAATTAGCATATTTATACTAAAACAAGCTAAATTACTTGATTTATGCTGAATTATACTAAATTGCAATAATTATGTACAATTATCAGTGTTCTAAATAGCGCGCTATAGCGTTTTTGGACCCCAAACGCTACGCTATGACATCAAAATGCGCTATTTGCGCTACGGCCGCTATAGCGGCCGCTACAGCGGCCACTACAGCGCTATTTGCGCTATACAATATGGATTTTTTTTATTTTTTATTTTTAAGCAATTTATATGGGTTTTAAATAAAAATAAAAAAAATCTCAAATCGAAATTGAATTTGTTGCTACTTGCTACAAATAAATCAATTTGAAATTGGGAATAGAAATTGAAATTTGAATAGAAAAAAAGTCCAAACCAGAATTAAAATTTGAATAGAAAAAAAAATAGATTATGTCATGAACATGATACTTAAGATATTTTTATTAGGAAAAATTGATAGTTTATGATATTACTATGGATATTTTGAACCGCAATTTGGACTTTGTACGGGTTCAATATGAATATTATAATTTCTTAATTACTTGGTGTTATTTATTGTTCTATGAGACCTTAGATAATGTTGATATTTAGTACAAATATTGAATATACGAAATGTAAAAAAAAACGCTATTTGGAATAGCTTCCGCTATAGCGACGCTATTCGGTATAGCTTTTTTTTTAGCCTTCCCGCTACGACGCTATAAACGCTATTTAGAACCTTGAGAATTATGCTAGAATATGGTAAAGTACGCTAAATTACGTACGAATAGGGATGATATCTTCACTGAGAAGGCGAAAAACGACGACGAAACTTCAAACGGCCATAAAACGGCGCTCGAGTGTCCGATTTCAGTAAATGACCACTTTTCGGAAAGCTTGCGAAAATGCGCATGCATTTGGACTCGCTGCGCCAGTTTTCCAAATTCAGAATCGCCAAAAAACAAAGAGAAGAGCCTCAAAACTTCAGTTGAAGTTTCCGATTAAGATTTTCATTTTTATTATTCAATCTACGTAGCTCAGTAAATTAGTTATGCAATGAATTTTTAGAATACCAATTTTTATTATTTTTGGAATTTTTTTTACTATTTTTATGATTTATGAAAGATGCCACAAAATAAGCCCCATTCATACGTAATTTAGCGTAATTTATCGTATTTTAGCATAATTCTACATAATTATTATAATTTCAACATTTTAGTAAATTTACCGTATTTTAGCACAAAATCGGCCCTATTCGTAGTAAAAAAACAATTCGATTTTTTAGTGTTAGATTTCAGTATTTTAGCTATTTTGATAATTTCTAAATTATTCTACACCATTTTGAAATTTTTTAAATTAATTTAACAAATATTTAAAAAAACAATTCAATTTTTTAGCGTTAGATTTCAGTATTTTAGCTATTTTTCTCTTAAAAAAAAAATTTGTTAAGTTTAGAAAATATTTATCCGAAATCTCTAAAAAAAAAAAAAAAATTGTTAAATCCGGATAAATTTTATCCGGAAACTCTAAAAAAAAAAAAAATGTTAAGTCCAGAAATTTTTTCCGGAATTGGAGTTCAATTTCCGGAAAAAAATTTTCTGGAGTTAGACGTTGAAGCCGGAAAAAAAATTTCCGGTTTGGATATATTTCGAATTACGCCCCCAACTTGGTTATGTTTTGTAATTTGATTTATTTTTTGGATATAATAAAAAATTCGGTCATAGTGTGATAGACAGGACAAATTACGCAAAGTTTAACTAGGCAATTAAAAGCGCTTCGCCTATTTTTTATTTACAGAAATAGTCCCTCCTACAACTCTAAGTATAATAAACATTCGAGCAAAATTAGATTGTAATGTGAATGATTAGTGAGTACAACTTTAAAGTCTATTGAATTGGTTTCAAATTGATGAATTTAAACTGTTGAAATCCATCTAGTTTATAAGTGATGCATGTGCATGCAAAATTTTGAAAGTTCTAAATTTATTTAGTACAAAGTTAAGCTGTAAAAGAAATAATGAAAAATAAATACATAAAACAACTTATAAATGTTCATATTTATTACCGCTTGACATTATACTAAATGAATTCGAAACTTTCAAAAATTATCATGTACAAACATCACTCATGAAATAAATGAATTTCAACAATTTGAATTCGTTGTTTAAAGACAATTCGATAGACTTTTGAAACTGTACTCACCAACCCCTCTTGATGAGCACGTCACACTCTAGCTTTGCTCATAAACATTCTTCAAAATGTCTTTTAACAAACTTTTTAAAATAATAACATCAATTTATTCTTAGAGGTCTCTTGCGATAATAAAACTTATATGACGAGAGGCGAGACTCGTTATCATTTATATTAGGATTATGACTCTCCTTCAACAATTAAAGATATTTTTTTC
The DNA here is from genome assembly GCA_025461125.1 of Carex kokanica. Taxonomy (NCBI): domain Eukaryota; kingdom Viridiplantae; phylum Streptophyta; class Magnoliopsida; order Poales; family Cyperaceae; genus Carex; species Carex kokanica. The sequence continues at coordinate 393,487 of JAJGRX010001263.1, forward strand.
CGGAGGGAATTTTCTTTCTTATTTCTACTCACTGATTAAAAAAACTATAAATATATATATTCGCCAACATATCTAAAAAAAAATAAGTTCTACTCTTTTACTCAAGAACAAAATCAGAAAAATTGTGAATGAGAAATTGATAGCCTACCATATAGATTTGAAACTTTTTTATTTTTTTTTCCAAAATCATCTTCTAAAATTAATTTCTTTAAGAGAAAGTTTGATTTTTATAAAATAAATTTCCGTGCCAGATATGAGTTTGCCATTAATTCTAGAGTCTGCATTATCCGAGGTAATAGAATTTTTTAGTTTGCCTAATTAAACTTGTAATGTATGAGGTTCTTTTATGATTCATATCATTAGCAAATTTTTGGTGTCAATCTAGTTCTAAACACTCTTTACTTACCTTAAATTTGATGCTTCCCTTTGATGTTAAGGACCTCAGATCTCATTCTGGAGGAATAATTCAGCAATCTGGATACCACTCAGGTTTCCGAGGAACTCTCTACTCGGGATTTTGGAGTTGGCAGCCTCCAAAATCAAATGTTTGGAGAAGAGTTGAGTAATGATGATGAAGGACATTAGGATGATTTAGTTTAACAACTTTTTAGTCATTTTGTCCTTGTAATGCTATTTTTGTATTCCCTTTTTGTTGTTTTAGGGTTGCTGGTTCGATTATTATAGCTGTTGTTATTTTCAGTTTTTTCCTAAGTGTTTCTTTGATGTATAACTCTTGTATCTGGTGTAGGGTACCTATTTTAGGTACCTAATCAGATCTTTATGGTTTCTATATGAAATCGGTGGATATATTTCCACTATTCTTCAAAAAAAGTATATAATGAACGGACCGGATTCAAACTTAAAAATTATGTTACCTCGGATAATATGAATTCTTAGTTTTCTCCATCGGGATTCAGGAATCAATGTCAAAACATTGTAGCTGTGTGAACATCTTGTGCAGATTTTTAAATTTTTAAAATTATACTGAATATTTTGTAAATAATCAGTGAGAGATGAAAAAGAAATTAGTGCATTTGAAAAAAAAATTACCTTTTTTCTTTCCCGAAAAAATATTTAATATATTTAATAATTTAAATAAAGAATTTTGTCTTGTGTGAGCCATTCATCCACAAAATCTTGAAATTAACATAATATTCATAATAACCAGCTAAATGTCTTGAGTGAGCATATTATTAGTCAACATTAAAATATCAAAATAATTAAAATAACCAGCTAAATGTCTTGAGCATATTATTAGTTGATATATAACTAAAATTGGCAATAAAATTCAAATGTAACCTTACGCATAGAGTAATTGATTAAATATAAGTTTACCGTGACACAAATAAAAAGGTGGGTTTTGGAAATTTGCAATGTACTTGAAACAGATAAAATATTAAGGTTTAAGTTTTTTTGTTCAGTTTTCGTCTGAGCCTGAATGCCTAATTAATTGTTTGATTTGTTTCGCAATTTTTACTCTATTTTGTAATTATTAACGTTGCAAATAGGATGTCTTTTGAGATGTTTTATTAATTCAAATCCTTGCAAAATTACATCTCAAGAGGGCATAACTATGCTCATTTTGATCTCAAATTCACCTTACCGGTGAGTAAATTAGTTGTGTAATATATGTATGTTCTCTGGAGTGTTATATTTTGTATAGATCTAATGAGATATTCTTACAAGGTCCATTAATGTCCATAAATTAATTGTAAGGATAATTGATTCTTAAGTTGTATTTTTTGTTTTTTTGAAAAAAAAAAATAGAAAGACACACACCAAATGATTGCATATCGTCAGAAAATGTAAGTCTACCTAAATTAATCATCTGATATTGCTAATCCAAACTCTATTAATAAGTTCATATATTCTTTATTTTTTCTATTTGATCTTTTAGTGAGTTTCTTTGTACATCAAGACTTATTTATTTTAATATTTTTTATTTTAATTTTGATCAAAATAGCTGTTTATTCCGCTAGATCAGGGACAACCCATGCGACTGTACGAGCACATTATTATAGTTATATCCGTGCAAAACGGTCACTAGGTATTTAGTATTTTATTAAATAGCGACAGCGTGGCCAGTGTTACCTCCATCAATTTCTTTTTTCTTCTTTTTGTGGTGCCGATACATTCTCCCTTCATAAATTATTCCTACAACAGTCGGATCCGTGATTAATCACAAAGTCGGCAGTCGGCAGTCGGCAGTCGGATACTCTGACACTCATATGCCGGAATTAATTACAAAGTCTCCTAAAAAAACAGAATTAATATAGTTAATTTATTAAGCAATGCTTCACATCTCCAATTGTGGCGCTCCTATAAAGACAACTTTGTAAGAATGACGAGTGATAATATGACAAAATTAAAGAGACAGATGTCAAAAAGAGAGATGCTGAACATTATATTAAACATGAACGTATATTAATATTGTTGATTTTTAAATACTAAAACACACTTAATTTTGACACTATTATTATCCAACTTAATTTAAAAGAAGGGGTCCAGGTCCTTGTCAGTCCCTCATCAATACACATTCTCTTTAATAACAGCAGACATGATTGAGATCATCAATTATGATTTCAAAATTACTTGACTCTTAAAAGGTTGTATATTTGTAAATTTGGGGCAATACAAAAAATCTACTATTCAAATTATGTCTATTGTCGGTTAGATATTTAAAGAGGATGAATATTTATATTTATAGAACTCATGAGTTATCAGTTTGCTCATGTTTGATTTATCTAACTGTGAATGGGTACATGTAGGATAACTACACAACACTAACAATACTATCCAATCAAGTAAGTTTATAGTTCTAGATTATCTATTCTTGTTAATAGAGTTGTATCATCATTAATATTAGAAAAGATATATGTTCATAATAGAATTGACGACCTTTCAATTATTACATTAATATATATTACAATATCTCTTCAAATTACGTTCACAATTAAATTAGAATTTAATTATCATGCACATTAATCAAATAATTGACATATCTTTCTTTATCTAATTAGGAAAATCATGTATTTTTCATATAATTTATTATTCTCTGTATCTACATTTGCTAATATTTATTGTCATAATACAAAAACTCAACTATTCCACGACAAATTATTTAAGATATAAGAATCTCCTAACAAAAGTAAATAGTGAGAACATCATAAGTGTGTGTCAAATAATCACTTCAAAAATAAATATCACCAAAAAATTATATGATGGCACTCTACATTCATAAGACAAGACATACATAAGTTCACAATTCCTATCAAACAACTTTATTTCTATCTTCCAACAAAGATCTTAATTGAAAACCAGAAGGCTCCAAAAGAGAGGAAAAAAAAAAAGAATCCAATATCTTATAATTTTTTCTTCACAAAAATAAAGTTTGCTACTACTTAGCTAGCATCAACAACTGTGGGTCTTTGTTGGTGGTCGCTAGTAGCGCTTGACATCATCCTATACTCCCATTTTAAGCTCTGAGATTTTTTATTTTTCTCTCTTTTTTACTGATATTATGAGGTCTAAGTAGTCTAATTAGCGCGGTAAGCAACGGCGAAGACCAGTCTCTTACTCCGAATAACTCCTAAGAACTAGAATACCATCGTATAAAAAGTTCCACGAACTGATCTGTGGGACCCATTATCAGTAGTTACAAGGAAAGCGCTCATTTGCTGAGGAACATCAATTAAAAATGTGAACCGGGTGCAAACAAATGCTCATTCTAGACTTAGCGGGTCACTGGGCAAGCATTAAATGCGGGTCGCTTGCCCATCCACTTCCGGTCCCCATATCATAACCTTCCCATTTGGAGCTTTCCTCTCGCAATTTTTCCACTGTGATAAACACTGCGCACATTTTCTACGTAATGAATACTTCATCCGCTCCTTGACTTTTAAATACTAAATGAAGTTGCTCCTCCCCGCAAGTGGGCCGCGTAATTGTTTCGTAAAATATCACATGTGAATATAGATTAGTGCTTTTTGTAGTCCGCTTAAATTCTCGCTTTACACTGTCCCTTCCTGCTATCTCATGCTGAAATCCCTTTCTCAGCGTCAGAGCTGCTCATTTTAACTCTTTCTTATCTCAGTAACAGGGGACAGAAAGAAACAGAGCTTATTTCTGTAATTTTGCATTGAGCTAAGGCAATGGAGGCGGAGGTCACCGGCGATTCGGTCACCACTCCGGTGCGTGAGGTTGTTCTCGTGTCAGCCGGAGCAAGCCACTCAGTCGCGCTTCTCAGTGAGTTTTCTTCTCCTGTGACGATGTTATCTGGCGCTCTGTGCGCGGGTGGCTGTACCAATCGCCCCCGTGTTTTGGCGGGTGGAGGATTGCAGTGCAGGGACCCGCACCGTGATTTGATTCAATGGAGCGTCAAAAGAAAATTATGATCTGTTCATAAGGATTTTGTTTTGTCAGCAAATTTCGATTTTGTCTTTATTAATTTTTGTACTAGTAACTGGCGGTGCTCTTTGTTTTTTTTTTTCTTTATATGATTCAAAATGCCTTATTTTCTTCTACATAACTTTCCTTTCTTTTGACTGTGTTTATATTTATTTTAATTTTCTTTTTTATCTCAGCTAAAATCAATCCTAGTTGCAATAATCTAAAACTGTAAAAGTTTTTATCTATGTCGTCTGATCGTCTCCTATCATCACAAAAATGTACATCATCAGTAGAAACAAATGACATAAAAGAAGAAGGAAAAGAGAAGAACAATAAAACAAATTAGTTGTCCAAATCGAGTCATCCGTGTCCCAAAAAAAAAGAGAAGAAGAAAAACAGAGAAACGAACTTTGGATTGTGGAATGGCAAGCACCTTGAAGTATCACAATTTAACTTGACCTTAAAGTAAGAAATGGTTTCTGGTTTTGATTTAAAACAGCTGGAAATGTGGTGTGCTCATGGGGAAGAGGTGAAGATGGACAACTGGGCCATGGAGATGCTGAAGACCGGACTCAGCCAACTATTATTACCACCTTAGACAGCCCCAGCATTATCTCTCTGATTTGTGGGGCCGACCACACCACTGCCTATTCTGAGTCTGAGTTGCAAGTCTATAGCTGGGGCTGGTACACATTTTCCCTCTCTTTCGTTTCTCTAAATTGAAAAGGAATATTGTAAATGACAACTAGAAAAAGTTTCATTTGGTTCTTTTTTCGGTTTCTGATGTTCCAATATTTTCCTGCTAGTCTCTAATTTCTGCCATTTGAACCTCATCAAGCATTTGAACCTCATAAAAAATGATGGTAACAAATCAATTGAAATGTTGGATTACCAAACTGGAAAAGTATTCAATTTTAGGGGACCAAAATGAAAGGAAAATGTAGAGGTAATGCATAATGAAATATTTTTTTTCTTTGTTCTTCCCTTAATATTGTGCTTTGTTCTTGTAGGGGTGATTTTGGGAGGTTGGGGCATGGAAACTCTAGTGACGTATTTACCCCTCAGCCTGTAAAGGCATTGCAAGGCATAAAGATCAAACAAATTGCTTGTGGAGATAGCCATTGTTTGGCGGTGACCATAGATGGAGAAGTACGAAGGTTATTATCTATTGTATTCAATTTAACAAATTCTAATAATAATATATAATTCCATATGCTGAAGGCAATATGTAAGACTGTAAAAGAAACTTTTCTATTGAGTTTAATTTGTTCAAGAAATTGGTAAACTTTGTAGTTTCTTGATGTTTACTAAAAGTATGATATTTTTGTATGAATAAAGTATGATGCTGTAATTCTGATTACTTAATGTACCTTTTAAATTTATATGATAAAGTTGGGGGCGTAATCAGAATGGGCAGCTTGGGCTTGGCACCACAGAAGACTCTCTTCTTCCACAAAAGATACAAGCCTTTGAGGTAGAACATAATCTCAAATTTTGCAAAATTCGCATGTTTTTATTTTTATTTCTGTTTCATTCACACTCATCATACTGATATATTATTATTCTGAAGGGAATTTGTGTAAAAATGGTTGCTGCTGGTGCTGAGCATACTGCTGCTGTCACGGAAGATGGAGAACTGTATGGATGGGGATGGGGGCGTTACGGGAATTTGGGCTTAGGTGACCGCAACGATCGCCTCACGCCTGAAAAGGTTACCTCAACTGAGGTACATTTAGCTCCTTTATGCTCTCTTTTTGTTATAAACTTATCAATTTATTTGTGGAGTAGAACTAGGGTGTTCTTAAGCTCACCAAGCCCTCTAGTGAGCTTAACTCTAAAATCATTTGGATTAGCTTCAAATGACGAATCCAAACTGTTGAGACCGATCTACTTCACTAGTGATGCGTTCACATGTCAAATTTATAAATTACGAATTAATTTAGTATAAAGTCAAACGGTAAAAACACAATGAAAAATTAACTTATAAAACTTCTTTTTTTGACCACTTGACTTTATACTAAATTAATTAAAAAATTTATTAATCTGACATGTAATGCGTCACTCGTGAGGTAGATCGGTTTCAACAGTTTGGATGCGTCATTTGAAGTCATTCTGATAGATTTTGGAGTTAAGCTTACTAATTCTTTGGCAAGCTTAAGAACACCCTAGTTCTACTCTTATTTGTGTAGTTTTACTTTTTAATTAGTTTACCTTATAGGGGGTAAAAATGCTCATCGTGGCATGTGGATGGCGGCACACCATAACAGTTTCGACTTCAGGGAGTTTGTACACCTATGGTTGGAGCAAGTACGGTCAACTAGGGCACGGCGATTTCGAAGACCACCTTGTTCCCCATAAATTGGAGGCACTAAAGGACGCCTCCATTTCTCAGGTCTGCTAATCTTTTGAACAGTCCTGATTTCTTTGTTACTTCTTGAGCATTTGCTGTATACTTTGATCCTATTTTGTATTGTCAGATTTCGGGGGGGTGGAGACATACCATGGCGCTAACTTCAGAAGGAAAGCTCTATGGTTGGGGTTGGAATAAGGTATAGTAATTCGTAACTAGTTCAAAATGGAGTTCAATTCATCTAGTATCTCATATTAAAATGTTTTTAATTTCTGTCTTTGTGGGTAGTTTGGGCAAGTAGGTGTAGGTGACAATACCGATCACTGCTCTCCAGCTCAAGTCAACTTCCCTGACAATCAGGTAAATATTTATTTATGGTTTTAGAAGGTTATAATTAGTTCTGGTTGGGATGCTATAATGTTGTTTATCAGTAAACCTTTTCTTTAATGAAATTTAACCCTTTTATGAAATTAAAATTTTAGAATATTGTTCAAGTATCATGTGGATGGAGGCACACGATTGCTCTTACTGAGAGGAAAAATGTTTTTTCGTGGGGTAGAGGTACCAGTGGTCAACTTGGTCATGGTGACATTCTTGACAGGTAATTCTTTCTGAGTAAATTATTTCTATCGCATCTCATGCACTGAAGAATTTCTTAAGGGTGTAAATTTAGCTCTGAAAGTTAAGAAAGGTCAGATATATATTATCATAAATTTGAAGAGAGGCGCAACTATACATGGGAACCCAAAAAAGAATGATACTAACTATCAGTTTGGACCTACTTCAAAAAAACTATTGGTGCTTCTTTATTATCTTGTATAAGCTTATATTTAGTTAACAGTGCTTCTTTACTGTTCTTATAAAGGAATACACCAAAAATGGTAGAAGCTTTAAGTGTGGATGGATCTGCATGTAAGAAATTGGAAACCTCGAAGGTAGCCCCACTGTCAGGTTGGTTGATGCATTTAGAGCATACACAGAGTACTTACCTGATAGCTGTTTCATATGATAGAACATAATTTCTTGTATGTATTTTCAGGGAAGATTTGGGTTTCACCTTCGGAAAGATATGCTATTGTCCCTGATGAGAATGTGAGTTTCTTTTATACCCGGGGGCACACTATTTTCAATTAGGGACTTATCTGCATAAAGTACTCTTGCAAAGTTTGTTCTGTGTTATATATACATCAAAGGGACTTTGTTTCCAAATTCGCAATGAAAACCCTGCTTGTATTTTAAGAGATTTAAATATGCTATTCTGTTAAGGGTGCAGGTGGCTGTTTTTATTGTTAAAGTATAACCATGAGGGATATTAGAACAAATTTCAGTTCTTGCAAGGGTGTTTGTGCAAATTACTGTTGTTACCTTTTCATTCAACTGACTATGGCCACACAAATGAGCAAATTGTAAAGCAATATTTTGTGCAGGTACCAAGAGGAACTGGAAGTACCAGCAAAGGCAATGGTAGTGATACTAATGTCCCAGATAACGATGTCAAGCGGATGCGAGTCTAATAAACCATCACAAATTATTATTGTATCACTTGCATGTAGTGAACTGAAATTACCTATATCCAAGGTTCTTTCACTTATTTTTTATTATTATTATTTTTTTTTGAACTTATTTGTTCTGTTTAGGTACATTACAGCGGTAATATTATGTGCAGAGATGACGTTTGTTTCTATGGAATAGTTTTAGGCTATGATTTAGAGAAGAACAGTTAAGGGGTTTCCAAAATTGTGTTTTATGAATTTAAACAAATAAAATTCCCTGATTGAGCTTGAAGAAACAAGTTTTTTTTTCCCCCCACTACCATCACAATAATGGTTGACCAAATTACAGGTACTTATTATTCAAAACAACATCATATCTTGTTTGCCTTTTCAATATAGGGCACACTCAAACAAGGGGATATGAAAAATTAAGATATCATAAGCACAACTGCACACAACATTAGCAATCTTAAATTTTAAAATCAACCTAGCACACTGTAAATCGACTCTGAATAGTGTGAATTATTTTCCTTCGAGCTCTTTTTTCTTGAGAAGATATCTCCAACAAGGGGTACAATGGGCTTCATCTTTTGCACCTTTCTCTTCCTCGTCAAACCAAACTCATCTCCAAAGTCTCTAAGGCTAAGTGCCTGGGCTAAGCTGGGTAAATACTCGTACTGTCCGGTATTTTCTACCGTCTCCTCTTCCCACCGGTTGCTCTGTACCATGCTTTGTTTTTCTCCCATGGCCATACTTATCTCCTCTTCTTTTGATGCTTCTATCTCAGATAATTTTGCTATATTTCTGTTTAGTTGCGCGTTTAGACTTGCCAAGGCTATCTCCATTTCGGTCTCTCTCTTTTTAAGTGCCATGAGTTCTTTCTTTGTTTCAGTAACTTGTAATTCGAGCCGCCTCAAGTAGTTGAAAACTAGATCTTCAACTTCAGTTTCATTTTCATTTTCCTTCTCTCCATTTGAATTTGAAACCGAAGAAGTGTAAGAGGGAGGTGATGAGGGTGCAGAGTACATGGGTTTATTTATCGGGGATGAGAAAAATGGTGGTGGAGGTGATGATACATGTATAGGTTTTGGAGACGCGTCAAGTTTAGGGATTGGGTCGGTATTACAGGAAAGCATGTTTCGGGTTTGTGGTGCAGCAGCTGGTACAGGCTCTGGAGATGCATCAAGTTTATTTTTTGCATTGGTCTTGAAGGAAGAAGAATTAGAGATTGTGTTGGTTTTAAAGGAAGAAGAGTTAGTGGATAAGATGCGGTCACCAAACACTGCGACGGCTTCTTTAACCGACCGAAATGGCCGGGTAGTATCAACTTCTGACCTAGCCATCGGAGTGGTTTGCACTTCCATAGGGGCTTGGTTCAGGGTTGAAGAGGGAGAAAGACTCTCTATGTATATGAATTTGTTGGGGGGGGGGTGGGGGTAAGATTTGTTTTCTTTGCTTCTACTTCAGAGATATTCTGGTAAAAATAGAAGCATTGTGTTAAGGGAAAGGTAAGTTTGCTTCTAGTCTAACTGGAAAGAAGGGGACTCTTCACCTAAGGCACTTCCAGGAGTGTCCGTATTTGTTGGAAGAACAGGGAATAGGTTTTATAAAACCACTAATTATGAGCCCAATCAAGGATATATATACCTTTTGGGATAAAGTTTGTTGGCTTATTAATCCTAGGATATGAGAGCGTTACATGCACTTTTCATAATGATTTGGTAAGATTGAGATCGGTATGTTGCAACTTAGGAGGTTTACTTGCTTGATTGCCTTTATGTGGGGCCTTTTCTGAAAATTATCTGAGCTCAGTTTTTTTTTTTTTTTTAATTGTGCGGTTAATCAATCAGTTATTTTAAACAAATCATGTTGACAAGGTAGGTGATATCCATATTATATCCATTATAGTGTTTGCAACGAGCGGTGTTTGCACTTTGTGAACTGATTTAACAATGGCATGTTGCTTTTTGATGGAACCATTGGGAGAATTTTATCATCTCCAATTTTTTTTTTTATCTTTCAAGTTACCTAGACAGCTATGCGCCTATGCTAGGAAGTAAAGCAACAAGACTTATTTGTGAGGGTATTTGTTCGAAGGATTTCGGATAAAGTTTTATTTAAAGTTAGATCAAATTATCAAAATTTGTGCGGACGGTTTAAATTTATGGGGCCGTTTAAGTTTATTAGTTCTACATTTGTTTGCATGAATCTTAATGCAGATTTGACAGTTCAAGTCTGATTCTGAATAAAGTTTGTCCAAAACCTTTGAACTCCACATTTATGGCACTAGACGTATTATCATTGACTTCGGTAGTACGTTAAGAATTAAACAGTTAAAATTTTAAATCAAAACAATTTCATCTAACAAATCAGCATAATTTGTTGCCATTTCCTTCTTTAAAGTGATACAAAAATTTTAAGAATTTGTTGCATAATTTCTGGGTTCTCATAGCACAATCTACAGAATTGTTAGAGACCGTCAGATCTCGCCAAGATTCCTGCAATTGATATCCAAAGTTTTGTTGCGACCTAATTTTACATGGGTTTTTTTTTCTGTAACATTTTCTCTATTACGGTATTACCTTCTGTTTATCGAGTGTTATTGAATGCTAATGGGTCATATTCAGCACTGCACCAGGGATCCGAATCTGCTGCGATTCGTTTCCTGCAACAAAGAAACCGCGTGATCTCCACGTGGCGTGGTCCCGTTGAACGATTACAACTCTGTTGAGCGACGTTTATTGCCAAAGGTGTAGAACGGGTGCTTCCAAATTGTCTAAGGCCCGCTGTAGCTAACTACACCTTATTCCATCTTTTGACCTGCCATACAAAATACAACCCAACGCTTGATACTGTGGGGACCCGCAAAGGCAGGGATCATACCAACAGCACATAGACACGTGTCATGTCCGTATGAGGTTTCTCTGTTGCTAGTTTTGAGTGGCTATTTTTTTTGGTGGCAAATACCATAGTCTGATTTAGATCAAATGGCTCCATATTGCTGCTTTTAAAAATATTCCAATTTTTTTTTTCCTGCATCTTCCATCCTTTTGATTTTGATCGGATGGTACAAATTTTTTGCTTTATAATATAACTGTATACTATTCTTCTTGGAAACAATGAGCCTGAGGCCACATTTTGTTAAATAATATCGGCTATACGATTATGTTTTATTTGTGAATATGTATTCAAAAATTTAACACTACCCACCTAATCTTGTTAATATTTTAAAACGGAGATAAAGTGCCATTATTCAAGAAAGCAGGAGACAACAAATAAAAAGTTCGTTATGTTGTACATTCTATTGACAACACTTGACATAAATGCTTTATCACCCATATATAATAACCTTAATCAGAAGTCAAATTTAGTATATATACAAAGCAGCTCTCTTGTCATGATAGAAAAAGACACTGCCACTTGTCAAAGTCAGAGGACAAAATTGAGGTTGATTGTGGAGCCCATACAACCTTACTCTTTTTTATAAAACCGGATCTTCTGTAACGCTCCTTCTTGACCATCTGTGTCGTTATAATAGAGACCTTTGTTTTTTCTCAGGTTTTTTAAAGGCTGCAAGTTGAGCTTGTTTGTGTTCAACTTGAATCTAGCACAAGTTTAACCCGATTGATTAGAAGATTAACTAGCTTGAGTTTGAGAATAAGTTCAGTAGCATCTAAATTGACTCAGTTAAGCTATTGATTGTATTCTGATTCTTTGATATATATTTACTATTACGTTGTTCAATTTCAACTACCTAATCACTTGACTAATATATCATGCTCACTTAATAGATTCAAGTATTAGATTATTTTAGATATTAATCTTAAGATTACTAAAACTTGGAAATTCAGGAATTTCACTTAAAAAAATGAGTTGTTCAACATTTTATTTAAAAAAAAATGCTTGAACAAATTCAGCATATACAAAATTTGAGTTCATATTTATCTCTAAATTATTCTGAGTTCAAGGACTTTAAATTTTTTTGACTGTATTTATCTCAATTCGACTAATAACCGAATCAAACTACAATTAAAATAAATTGGATGAGTCAACTCTCTTGCAGCTATAATTAGTTTTTTTTTGTACTTTTCTTATCCTTTGACCCTTAGATCCTCTATACAAGTTAAGATATATGGACCCACTTGAAAAGAAAGTCACAGATTTGATGCAATATGCATGTATTTATAGTAGTAACATGCCACAGAAAACCTGAAACACCGGCTGACTGGCGATTACATTCTAAATTTCTAATACACTAATAGAGCCATCCATCACTTTTGGTTTAGTTGGTATCACCACCCAACGGCCACTCCAACAAGTGCTCGGGCCCACTTATCACGTAATATCTACCAATCCTCTCCAGTCCACCCATGCACTGGAAAATATACTCAACTGCAATGGGCAGATGAAATAAAATGGACATCTCCAGTTCTAGATAATGGAGAGATATGAAGTGTATCACCGGTTGGAAATTCTGTATTGCCCGCCGGTGGATTAGATTTTTCCTACCTACTGATAAAGAGGTATCTTTTTCACAACAATCCCTGATTTATATATTTGTTTCTTTATTTTTTTATACTTCCCTTCATTTTAGTTTACTCCTTTCCAAAATTAAAATTCTAATTATATCGTTGTACCAGACGCATTACCACTAAATCATCATCAAGCTCTACTGTCATCATTTTATAGAGAGGGAGAGAGAGATCATGGAAGAGTTTAGTTTTCCCATAATTGCAAAAAATCAAGATCCACCCTTTCAACACTTTGCCTCCTCTCCTCTGTGGTTTTTCTCACCAAGTCACGATAAGAGCCCGAGAAGCATACTCATGAGAACTCAACGAGATGCCGAGATAAAGAAACCGGATGAAAATAAGATGGATATGCTATGGGAAGATTTAAACGAGGAGGGTATTACCGCCGCCAAATGCGATTTGGATAAAAAGTTGGGGTTTTCAAGTGAATTTGACGTGACAAAAGACGGTCGAATTGTGAGCCGGAAAAGGATTGGCATGGTGGTTATGCTTAAGGTGTTGAAAAGATATTTCAATGACAAGATGAATAAAAAGAAAGAAAAGGTAAGAAGGATTTTGTAAGCTGTCAAACGAGGGAGAATCAGTGTTTGCTTTTGCATTTGGTAAAGTTAGAGAGTTTGTAAATTTGTTGGTTTTGTTTGAATTTTGTTCTTCTTTTTTTTTCTTTCTTTCTTTTCTTTCTTCCTTCTTTTTCATAAGAGTACCGTTAGGAATTTGAAGCATGTATTGCACAGGCAACGTTTTGTTTTCAGGAAATGAATTTTGATTTTATCAAAGAATATCTATTAAGTCTTATTAGATGTTTAAGTGGATTTTCCTGGATGATAATCATACTCTGTCTTGTCTATACTTGACATTAGAAACAATATGCATTTGTGAAATTGTCATTGACCAAAATAAAAAGAAAAAACTGCAATTTAATTATCTCTTTCTACTTTTGTTCTTTTAGTCTTATTATGTACCATTTGGTCTGATACCAGCATGTATTTTTATACTGTTAGCTATTCTTGCATTTCAAGTTTAGCATTAAAGAGGTGAAAATTGTACTGGACTACTGGTGTTTTGAGGAACCTTCACGAAATAATTGCTTTAACTAAGGCTCATATAAGCACAATGAGATGTTTCCAAGGCACGCTGTGCACCAAAAGCTACTAAAATACTCTGTTTATGTGCTGTTGCGGAGAACCTAGCACTCCTCCCCGTTTAAAATGATAACAAACTTTTCATATATATCTTAAATGTAAGTCCTACGACATAGTAAGTGTCTAACTAAACTAGACCTATTGTACATGATCAAATGGAAAGCAAGTTGTAGTGATGCGCAAATTGCTTTCAATCAAAGAAAGTTATGATAGCTTTATACAAAAGCCTGCTATTTTGGTATGGAACCACAGATGGAGACCACTGCCAAGTATCTCAAGTTTTAACAATTTTTTTTATTTCTTATTATTTTTTTTCATTTGCATTTACAACATTAATTAGACAAGGACTTGTACTTATTCTGACAAAAAGAAAATTTAATCACATATTGTAGGTATCTTTTTTATTTAGGTATAACTATGATATTTGGGTGAGGCTATAGTACTATGCATATAGCTCAGATTGGTTTTGTAGGATTAATATTTTCGCTTTCAAAGTTTAAAATGTCAATATGAACTGTTTAACATGACCTTTTTATAAAAATGTACTTGTAGACTATATTTTATATTTCTTAGATTTTTTACTATTTTTTTAGATAGGTATAAAATCACTATTTGAATAGTCTAGAATTTTTAGATCACCTGATTTTCTACCTATCTACAAAAAAAATAGTCTAAAAATTCTAAAAAATGTAAAATTTGATCTGCAAGTACACTTTCATATGGATTATGTTGGACGGTTCAAATCGATTGTTTGGACTTTGAAAATAGAGATATTAATCCATAGTACGGACCAATATCGCTATGCATAGTACTATAGCCTTACTCATGACATTTTTACTTAAATTTCTCTTTGAAATATTTTTCCAAAAAAGTTCTTGTGATAGCAATCTTTTATTAGCACGTAAGAACAGTAACTGGGTCTTTTGCACACCCCTTTTCCAAAATAAAAAAAAGAAGAAGAAGGAAGAGTCAATAGTTATTTCTTAATCTGCCTTGAAGAAAACCATCTGCATGTTTTACATTAGTTGACAATATTTACGAACAATAAAATGCCAAAAATTCCAATTATTTGTAAATAAGCAAACAACATATGTGGCATCATATAAACCGCTACAATTTGCTAGATGCTGCCAGATACTTGGTATGCCGTGCTTGTGCTATTATTTTCCCGGTTTTTTTATTCACGAAATCAATAGAGGTGACACCGACAGATTTCCCAGCTCTCAGTAGATTTCCTTCTATCTCTATTTCATCCTACAAGAAAAAATAAAATCAATACTGTACTGGAAGTTTTAAAATAAATGGAGGTCTTTACAGTAAAGATATATTCACTGTAGTGATAAAAAATCATTACCCAAGACAGTAATACAAAGAGGATTACCAGTGCAGCACAAACACAGCACTAGTTGATACCAACTATTTACCAGAACTGGACTGGTACCGGCATTAAAAATTGGTAAATAATGGAATATGATATACTCACTCCAATGAAAGCAGCATCGACAAAAGAAACACTGATCTCGAGGGAAACCCCACTTGTATGGATACCGGCACTGTAGAAAACAGCAGACCCTACCAGATCCGCCAGTGATGCAATTGCTCCTCCGTGGAGGTAGCCTCCTGAGCTCTACTTTTAAGTTAGCAAATAGAGAAAATTACAATACGGATTGAACTAAAAATAATAAATTAAGTCATTTTTCTGAAATGATTGCACAAATACTGAAATATACATGGTGAATTCGATTAGGGCTTTGTCATTCGATTATGGATTTAAGTAGCTTTCAGGCACATTGTGAAATCAAATCTGGTTTTGCAATTCGATTACAGTTTAATTGCACAATTGAAGGTAAAACAAGACACAATTGTACAATTGAGGATTATTTGGGGGCTTAACTGAGTTTAATTGCAAATCATAAAGCCATAACATCACTTAATCAAACACTTCATTCAATCTGTATCTAGTTGGTGCTTTAAACCAGAGGGGAGAGAAAGAGGTGAGGTGATGAAAGGAGACTAACGGAGGAGAGACGGGGAGGGACGGGGAGGGAGCAGAGAACACGGCCGTTGCCGACGACGTCTACACGGATGCCGTGAAGAGCGAACTGGTCGTAGAAGTGGTCGGGTAGGTGGGAGATGAATTCCGCCTTGTCTTTGCCTTCAAGCGATCGCTTCACCGCATCCGGGTCCATTTCTCGGCCTCGATCAAACCCTATCCGATGCGGCCTCAGTAGATCCGATCGGGGGATATAAAAGAGAAATTGCTGGATTTGCGGGGGAGTTGTAGAATACGGAAGAATGATTATTCTTTAATTCCTTTTTCATATGCATGCGTACCCTTGAATTTTTTAAACATTTGATATTGTTCTTCAGGAACCATATATTTTTATCTCGGACGGAGTAATTTATTTTGGTACGTTGCCGCAAAAACATGAAAACAGCGTCAATGAATTTTATATGACTGTATCTAAATTTCATAGATTTATGTGTTTAAATAATTAAAAAAAATGCTTATATTATAATGATACATACTTTGTAAAGACGTAAAAAAAGGTACATCTTTCTAAATATTTTTTTATGTGCATCGATATACCTCTAAGAATTGGCAAATCAACATATATTCAACTAGTAATTTTTTCATATTTGTACAATTTATATGCCAACATCTCCATTCTCATATTATGCAATCTTATAATATGTCCTTGTTGCAATGCACAGGCACGGTGCTAGTATAACTTTATGCTAACATAGATGTAATAAGTACCAAAAACTT
This sequence comes from Carex kokanica, assembly GCA_025461125.1. Classification (NCBI taxonomy): domain Eukaryota; kingdom Viridiplantae; phylum Streptophyta; class Magnoliopsida; order Poales; family Cyperaceae; genus Carex; species Carex kokanica. Next base: position 410,163 of record JAJGRX010001263.1, read on the forward strand.
TTGTAAGTTTTCTAAATGTATGACATTAAACTTCATTTTCATATATTGGACATATAATGCATAATTAACCGATTTTTATTTTCATATATTGAACATATAAATATATAATGCATAATTAACCGATTTTTTAACTACAGCATTTTAACAAAAAAAAAATTGCAAAGATACTTCTATTGTTCACTTGTTACCAAGTATTGCAGATTTGAGGGACATATAAGTAAAAGTCCAAGAAATGCGTCTAGTTGGCGCCATTCTTCAGTCCACACAGTCCCTCACCAGTTAAGACCAATGAAAACCCGCCACGTAGTCCCTCTTCCTTTCATCCCCTCCAGCTCATCTTCTCTCCCGCGCGCAATGGCAACGACATATCACCGACGCCGCCGCCGCGTAAAACCATCAACTCCACCACTTGACTCCACCCCTCCCCCTTCCCTGTCACCGTCTTTGCCCAAACAAAACCCTAATCCTAACCCTAACTCCTCCACGCGTCGCTCTCTAGCGTCTTCTTTCCAGTGGGAGCCCCTTCCGTTCCCCCAATCAGAGCTTTCTCTTCCCCTTACGCTCCCCACTGGTCAGTCCTTCCGCTGGCGCAAAACTGGACCTGTCCAGTTCACCGGAGTTGTGGGCTCTCACTTGATCTCCCTCACCCACGTGGACACCTCCCCTTCCCGCCGTGTTGCGTATTACCTCCACACTGATAACTCTGTCTCATCAGCTCATGCTGCATTGTCAGATTATTTCAATCTTGGTATTGTCATATCGTTTAAAAGATGCATTTTTGTTTATCATTATTTTTTATCTCAGTGTTCATAGTTCATTCTCAATTAGTTAACTATCTATCAGGTATATCTCTTTCTGATCTATGGCAAGAATTCTCAGCCGTGGATTCCAGATTTAAGGAGCTGTCAGAGAGGTTTGGTGGAGGTGCGCGTGTTATGAGACAGGATCCAGTTGAGTGTGTGTTTCAGTTTCTATGTTCATCAAATAATAATATAAAGAGAATTGAGAAGATGGTTTCTGTTTTGGAGTCGCATGGTAAACATTTGGGTTCGGTTGGTGGGTTTGAGTTTTATGAATTTCCTTCGATTGAGAGGCTTGCTTCGATAACAGAAACTGAGCTCAGAGAAGCCGGTTTCGGATACAGGTCTGATTTCTTTTTAGTTTGGTTTTGAATTCTGCTCCTTTGATCAACAACTCAGGAGTGAATTATTTTCTGAAATTTAAATAATCAGAATCAAAAGTTTAGAACTGCCATCAATTGGCATTACAAAATGCTGGGAGTATAAAATAGTATATACCAGAATATCTCAATTCAATGAAATAACTTAAAACAAATAGAAACTGATTGATTTGCAACCGGGCCATTGCCACACCTAATGAAATCAGTGAAACTATTGAGCTTCATTAGTTGAGTGATACGAGTGAGACCTGTTAATTCAATAAATGAGAACAAAAGGGAAAACCTGCCAATTCTAATCTAGGTTGAAATATAAAATAGGGCAAAGTACGTGGCTGGGACTGCAAAAGCACTGCAAGAAAAGCCGGGCGGAGGCGAAAAATGGCTCGCATCTCTACGCCAAATGGAGCTTGGCACGGTAATTGATGCGCTTTGTACATTGCCAGGAGTAGGACCTAAAGTTGCTGCTTGTATTGCATTATTCTCGCTTGATCAGCATCATGCCGTACCCGTTGATACCCATGTTTGGAAGGTGATCTTTTTTTTTTTTCCTTTTTCAGTTTTTAATATTATTCATTATTCTGGTCACTGTATTTTATTTTTTGGGCCGAAAATTTTTCCTGCTCGTCTAGAAACTCAAGTCGTCATGAATTCCTCTGCTAAACAAGAAATAATGTGTATATTTCCATCCCCATGAAAACATGGAGCGATCATATCTTATTATTTACCCAATTCTTAAATAAATTGTCCAAAATACCCCTTTGTATTTGACTTCTTTAGTAAAGCATATCATGACAAAAAAATAAAAAAATTCGGCACATCCTCAGGCAAGAAGAATTGAGAAATAAATACAGTATTATTTGTACAGTTTGCTTCTACTGCCATGATTTTGATGGCAGGTTCCTGCAATTCTAATCAATCTAAATTATCATATTAAATTCTAGTGGTCCAGATGGGCACCATGATATTTTAGAGGTTGCATCTGTTGTCTAATCTGAACCATCCAATTGAAATCGGATGGTTCCTGCCATATCTGCACCATTTGGTAATGACAGCAGATGTGAACTCTTATTTTGTACATTTCTTATGTTTGTGCTGGCAGGAATTTTATTTTCTTTTTAATAGCTTTGTTCTGGGAGGTTTATTTTATTTCCCGTGGGACTTTATTTCTCCAAAATAACATGAATTAACTGTACACTTTATATTTCAGATTGCAACAAGATACCTTATGCCGGAGCTAGCAGGCATGAGCTTGACACCAAAGCTATGCAACCGTGTGGCCGAGGCGTTTGTGGCCAAATATGGGAAGTATGCTGGTTGGGCTCAGAATGTGCTCTTCATTGGTGAACTCTCCTCTCATAAGGTCACTTCTGCAGTTGGTGGCGTCACCCCTCATGCAGCAAAGGCGGTGAAGAGAAAACGTGCCACAGAAGATCTGGCTATATCAGAAGACATTGAAGGAAATTGAAATACACACAACACATTGCTTGTATTGTTGTATTCATTGATATTGGGAGTATTATGCCCCAATTTTTTTCCTTTTTTTTAGTATTCTGGGGGTGGTTTGGGTGAATTGGTAGGGCTTGATAGGGCTAGATAGGTGTTATTTTTTTTATTTTTTTTTCTTGTAAGTGAGTTTATGTGGTTTTATTGCAAATTTGCAATTAGTTGTAATATGAGAGATTGAGGATATGATATAGTTTGCGGTGCTAATGCAGCAACATTTCCTTTTAAGTTTATAAGCCAATTAAGAAAAGCCAGTTTGGAAAATTGTATGCAATTTTATAAGATCCAGGTTTCTTTTTATAGCCCTAGAAATGAATGCAGGCTATGCAGCTTTAATGAATGTGGAACTATGCATTTTGGTCCCTGCAAAGACAAGTTATTTAATAATATTATCTACAAATGTTACCAAATGAGAAAATCCCAGGACAAAATTAGAATGGGCTACACGCCGAGAGCTCCAAGAGGCTCAGAACTTAGAAAATAAATTGAAACTGATTCAAAAAGCTTTTGTCGGTCAACAATATGTTGGATTTCAAACTCATCTTCGGCCCGCTAAGGTGGAAATTTATTGAAATTGAACTGATTTTTCATTCATTATATAAAGAAAGGGATGGAAATCATTTTTGTTATAGAAAAAACTTCCATTAATTCCGATATGATATCTATTCTTTTCGCAGATAATATTTTTCTAAAAATTGAACTTATGTCTCTTTGTAAAGAAACAGATTACTCACTATCTGTATCAGATTTATGATTCTAAAGGGATATAAATCTAACTGTAACAGTGATGACTGGTGAGTATTTGGGTGTGACTTTGGAAGTGGAAAGGAATTGGTCCAAAGCAAAAAAAAGGTTCCAGAGAAGCATGGAAGGAGAATGGAAAAAAAATTGATTGAAACTACATATCAGAATTTGCTTGGAGGAGTGAATAGATAAAGACCTATGTTACATTTGTTTCCAGATTTTAATTTTATGAGGTAAGTGTAGGGGAAAAGGGTTCTGAATTATCCAATTCAAATTCATTCTGAATCCGCTTATAATTCGAATTCAGATTAAACGGAGCAAATAATTTCGGGATATCAGAAAAAAATTAAAATATGAAGAATGATCTGAATTCTTTTTTTCTTTTTTTTGAAATACTGGCAGAAGCTGCCATCTCTTTGACTAAATGAAAATACAGATCAACATACAAGGTAAGCCCCATACATGGAAGTCTTCAATCCAGTTTACACCCCATCCTAGCCTTTATTACAGTAACATGCAACGTGGTCCTGCACCAATAACATTCATGCGGCAACTACGAGTACCTCTACATTTGCACTACTACACATCTTATTCATTAACAATAAATGAAACTTAGAACTTAGCAGTATTTAAGCCACTCTTTCATGTTTTGAACACACTTGAACGCTAAAGTTTGTACATCTATGCGCTTCCCTCTGAATATAATTTCATTCCTGCTCTTCCAGAAGTTCCACACCACACATAGAAAACGAGGCCCAGATTTTCCTCTGCATCTTACCCCCTTTGTTGAACCATCATCCACGACGTATTCCAAATCTTCTCTACTGATTCACCAATTCTCATCAGGGCCTGCCCTAAAATGTTCCCCACATAGAACCAAACCACCACAGCAAAAGAGCATAAATAGAATAGGTGTAAGGTAGATTCAACCGAGCAGTTTTGACAGGTTACACATTCCATGTTCAGCCTCGTACCTCTACGCCTCATGCCATCTTTGGTCAACAGTTTATCTCACATAGTAAGCAGTAAGCAAATAATTTAACTGTTGGAGGGACCTTTCAGGACCAAATGAATTGGTAGTGCCAACCAGTTTTGCCTCCTTCACTTAGTATTCTGGATATAGATCTGGGTGAGTATATGCCATTGAGTTCCCAATTCCATCTCACTTGATCTTTTTCCAGTGTGAAGTCCATCTGTTCCCTCTGTGTTCCTGATTGTTCTAACACATGCAGTATGGGCCACGCATCTCTTAATTTGATCTAAGACATGCAGAATGATCTGAATTCAAATCCGGATAATTTGAGAAATAGACAAACGGAGCGGATATCCGGATAGAATCCGCAACCCACTTTCTATCCAAAATCAAATTCGTAGTCTCTCTCTCTTCCTACGCTGCACCTCCAGGGGGCGCGGATTCAGGATTTTCGTCAGGAGAGGCAAAAAAAAAATCGAATTGGGTTTAAATATCTATTCGGGTTTAAATCCATTAACCAATTGGGTACTCGATAAAAAACAGTGCTTTAACTTATACTTTCCAATACTTTGACTTGTAATTTCTGATGCTTTAACTTATAATTCTAATTACCAATCAAAATTCAACAAATTTATTTCAATTTTAATCCTAAATTTTAACCCGAATTACAAATTAAACGTTCAGAGGGGGGGCAAAAAAAATTTCAGGAAGGGACAAAATCGGTCGGAACCGATAAATCTCCACTAAAACTCAAAATGCAGGAAGGTAGCTGCCTCGGATACACCTGGGTCCGCCCTTGTGCACCTTCTGCTTATTTTATAGTCCCTCCCGCTGTTCTCACGTTTTTTATGCTTCTCGTGGAACTAAGCAGCCGAGACTTCAACAGTAAGATTCGGATGACGTTGCTGCTGCTAAGGAACTATTGCGGTTCCTTTTTTGGGCTGCTCAACGCCTCTGACTTTTATTGGACCGCTCCAGTGATTAGTGGAAAACGGTGGGTTCACACATGATTAGTATAGCTGTCCGGAATTCACCACCACGAATTGGGTTTATTCTATACGAATCCTAACCTTATCAATCACACCTCAGATTAAGGGCTAAGAGAAGCAAAAATTGATGATTTTACGGAGTAAAAGGACTAGTCATTGACTGGTAGGGGTCCAAACTTGTCATTGGTGAGTTGAATCCCAATTACTAGTGCATCACTAATAAGATCACACCGATCATGTCATCGTGGCCATATTCATATATTTTTATATTTAAATTTTGTTAATTTTGTTAATTTGTATTTGTATCTTAAAGTTTATGTGATTCAATTATTCCATAACTATTCGTTTCGTATCCATATTTGAATATGTATTCGTGGATTTTCTTCTTTGTATTTGTATTCGTTTAAGACAGATTTGGTTTTTAAATTTTAACATCCGTTTACTATTCGTATTCGCTCATTGAAAGGCATGTATGAATTTAGTATTAGCATTATGAGCTCCGAATTCACTCTGTTTTCACTCCTAGGTAAGTGAAGAAAAATAAATAAAAATCTGGTACATTACTTCATAATTTTATTGACCTGTAATTTAGAGTATAATCAATTTGGCCTTTATCTCAATTCATTTTATTGACTTTTCTTTTCCCTCAAACTAGGAAGTAAACCCAAAATAAACAAATAAGGGAGTAGGAACTATAGTGCCATCACATTATAAATTAATAAAATTGAAGCGAAAACCATAAGTACAAATTAGTGATTTGGAGATCTCTCAATGTTATCAAAAGAACGTTACATCCTTTCCGCAGATACAAGCTACCATTGTTAATTACCCTGAATTTCTCTAACCTCCAATTCATCAGGATTCGATAGCAAAATATTATCTTAACCAGTGTTCTAAATAGCGCGCTATAGCGCCGCTATAGCGTTTTTGGACCCCAAACGCTACGCTACGACATCAAAATGCGCTATTTGCGCTACGGCCGCTATAGCGGTCCGCTACGGCGCTATTTGCGCTATACAATATGAGTTTTTTTTTTTTTTTTTTTTTTTAAGCAATTTATATGGGTTTTAAATAAAGATAAAAAAAATCTCAAACCGAAATTGAATTTGTTGCTACTTGCTACAAATAAATCAATTTGAAATTGGGAATAGAAATTGAAATTTGAATAGAAAAAAAGTCCAAACCGGAATTAAAATTTGAATAGAAAAAAAAAATAGATTATGTCATGAATCATGATACTTAAGATATTTTTAATAGGAAAAGTCGATAGTTTATGATATTACTATGGATATTTTGAACCGCAATTTGGACTTTGTACGGGTTCAATATGAATATTATAATTTCTTAATTACTTTGGTGTTATTTATTGTTCTATAAGACCTTAGATAATGTTCATATTTAATACAAATATTGAATATACGAAATATAAAAAAAAAAACGCTATTTGGAATAGCTTCCGCTATAGCGACGCTATTCGCTATAGTTTTTTTTTTAACCTTCCCGCTACGACGCTATAAACGCTATTTAGAGCCTTAGATCTTAACACAGAAAGTATATAGAATGGTTCAAGTCAAAGTTTATGTTTCTAACTTAGCTTATTCCTGTCAAGCCACCAAAAATGCTTCGATTTCACACATGTATACACATGTTATTAAAAATTAATAAATCTAAAAAGAACATGAAATTTTGTGTGTCCGAGACTACACGAAGAGGACCAACCGTTTTTTTTTCTTAAACAAAAGAGAGGGTTTAACTTGTCACCACACACCAACCAAACAGAAAAGTATTGCATAGCTCTGCAATCTGTAAGATACTATCACTTCAGTTTCTTTAATGAAACTATGCCTTTTTATTTTAAAAAAAAATCTATTTTTGTTGACATGAAAAACATAAAGAAAAGTATGATTTCACCATGTTTCGTTAATTCAATTTTATTAATTAATAATGATGGTACATTTAAAAATAATAAGTTAATTAAAGCGAACAACCCATATACAATTTAAATTTAATTAATTACAAAGCTTGTTCCATCATGTTCTTAAACTCGTTAAAGCAAATCTTTCCATCGCCGTTCTTGTCATAAACCCTAATCATTTCCTCGCAATCTTCGTATTTCATTCCTTCCTTCAACCCTAATCTCCTTAACACACTCCATAACTCGAATGCGGTAATAAATCCATCTTCATTTCGATCGAACACGTAAAATGCCTCTTTCAATTCTTCCAAACTTGCATTTTTGCTATCTAAGAACTTGTGTGCCTCTTGTATTAGCTCTTTGTCATGTTTTTGTATGTCTCGCCATCCCTCTACGCCTAGACTACTCATGACCGTGTTTATGTTATCGTATGTTAGCTCGTCTTTTGTATCATGCTTTTCGCAATTAGGTAGTGCATTCTCTTGTTCTTCTTTTTCTCCTTCTCCTTCTTCGTCATTTATGTTGTTGTAACTGCTGCGGTGGTTGTTGTTAATATACCCGTAATAATCAATAAGCAACAAATACATGCAACAAAGGCGCGCTGTTTTGAGGCTACAACATAGAGCATATTTGAATAGATGAAGTAGATAGCACGGCAAAACAGAGTATGAGCAGCACATAATCGAATCAAAGACGGGATATCTCTCCATTTTGATATTCCTAGCTATGTCAGATATTTTAACAAAATCAAGAGAAGAAGAATAGACAAAGGAATCTAAGAATTGAACAAAATGTCAATGTGACAATCTTGATCATATCTATATTTATAGGTTTAGTTCTCATGGAATATGTATTATGGGAAGAAATTTATGAAGGAAGGGAAATTTCTTGGAGATTTGGGGGGGGGGGGGGGGGGGGGGGGGGTAGATGTGATCATGTGAGTAATGTGTACAGAACATTTGCTTTTGTTAAAGAGAAGGAACCAATATAGATATTATGAAATTTCTTGGCAAGAGCCTAAAACAAATGGTTTCTGACTGGAACATTCTAGCATGTTGTTGAGTGGACACCAACATTGGGAGCTTCGTAAGGAATTACAGCCATGTCCTTGTATAAATTCATAATTTCTGTAATTAATCCGGTGAATTTTACCTGAGCAAAAAAATTGATGTTATTTTGTAAGATAAGATTTCCTGACCAGAGGTGAAAATATAATTGTGTTTGTCTTGTATTGTATTTTATTTTCTTTTATTTTCTGTCTTGTATTTAACTCGGCCACTAAATATAGTATGTCTTGTATTTTTTTAATTAATTGTGTGTTAATGTCATTGCCACATCAGCACTTTGATAATCTGTATAGAAAAAGTAATAACAGTGTCATTGTCACGTCATTAAGCATTATTTCCTATTATCCAAAAGTGTTGCATGTTGCTCATGTCTTTATGTCAGATTAATTGGTGTCGTCGTAAGCATGTGGTGGTGTGATTTATTCTTGGAGGAAAACATTTCTCCGATCTCTCCTTTCAGATACTATAAAATAATCAGAAAGAATAGGGTTGAGAACTCTAAATCAAAAGTAAAACTAATGTTAGATTGTTATGTAAATTTTAAAATAATTAAATTACTTATTTCATTTGTTTTTTTATTTTATGTCTCGTTTGACAGTTTAAATATGAAGTAATTTAATCTACCAAAATAAATAAAATGTTAAAACATAATAATGTAAATAAGTGTGAAGTATTCACTTCTTTAAATGTGAAATAAAAAATTTATTCCAACTCCTTTCATTTCTTAATAAGCAATCAAACATATCCAAAATGCCTAATTAGATTCAGAGACGGTGCGCAAATTCTTCATGCATTATAGCGAGTCAAAGATCACTCGGCAATTGATGTATTAATTTATTAGATTTAATAACAATATATTAAAACCTTAAAAATTGACTTGGTTAAGTTCCTTGAATTACGGTTGCTTTGAATCAACAGATGATGTGTAACTTCATTTGTAACTTTGATGATTCAACAGATGATGTTTTTGTAGATGACGTAACAAGGAGCTATGTCAGCAAAAGTGCATTAGAAATTATGTTGCTTTGAATTTGGAATTGGAATTGGGTAGGTAATTGATTGAAGTAAAATCTTAGTTAGTCTTAGATTAGCATTGTACATTTTTAAGATAAAAAAAAGTCAATTCTAGCAAAAGATTGAAATTGGATTGTTAAAAAAGAAGATACATCAAACCTTCAATAACTTCAATGTCAAGTTTTCAAATTTTATATATGATAATAAGTTTTAAAAGCTACAGGTGAAAATAATATAATGACATCCGATTTAGTGTCTAAAGACAATAACATTCTTTATGTGAGAAGTCGCATATTTCAAAATACATATGAGGAATCATTTATGAATATTAAAATACGGAAAATTTACCTCTTATCTTTATTATAAAAAATAATTAAAATAATTGAATGATTAATATGTACTATCTCAGATATGAAAATTGGACCTCAATTAATAAAAGTGTTTCAAAAGTCTAATTTCCTGACGAATATCCAATGAGAGTTGCTGGGCTCTTCCTTTTTTTTTCCATCCAAGTTCATGCAATTTCTTCATTTCTTTAAAAAAAAGTGTTTGACTTGACTTGTAAGGCAAGGTTGCAAGTTAAAAGTCAAGCCAGTTCTAGTTGAATCCTATTTTTGCAAACAAAAAGAAAATCATATTAGAAAAGTAGATGAACTAAAATTCATGTAAAATTTCCACTGAATGAAATTTCAATTGGGACTGCACTTTCCATTTTATTCTATACATCATTTCTAACTTTTTGACTTCTCCAAAATTTGACTGAATATAATTTCAATTGTGCCTAGCACCCTTCAGTTTGTACTATCAATTCTAATTCTTGACTTTCTACTTTGATTGGTATAAAATTAACCTAATTTGACAATTCAAGAGGGTGTGTTTGGGTATCGTAAGAATAGCACTATTCTGAAAATAGCAATGTTATTCTGAATAGGGTGAATCCAAACAACTTGATAGCTATTCGGAACAATCCAGAACAACGCTATTCTGCTAATTCAGAAAAAAAAATTGAAATAGCTCGAATTACAAAGAAAATATATATAAAATAATAACTTTATTCATTACATTCATCATTATTCTAAATGTTCAATCCAAATAATATTTTCGCTATTTCGAATAGCACCACATCAACATTATTCTCACACTCTTCTAAAAATCACTATTCTCATCTACTAATTTCAAATAGTAGTTATTCTAACTATTCTAGCTTCCATCCAAACATACCTCAGTAGGTTAGAAAAAGGTCAGAGGCCTATTAGAAGACTTGGAGTCCGTCAATTATATTTACTATTACCGCAAGCAGAGACCCAAGTCATGGTCACACGTTTATGTCGTCAAACTTAATTTAAGAAGTTAGGAATTGAGTCGTCATTTCTGAGATTAAGATTTTTCACATATCCACTCAACTATTCATTTAAAAAAAAAAAACACTTTTGCTATTACATATATTATTTTTTTCAATTTTCAATAAAAAAAATATGGACGATGTTGTTTTAATTTTATGCATACAACACACAATCAACAGAGTTAAAATAAAATAAACACATGATTCATGTGTTGTATGAAATTAAAACAACATTATCACTATTTTTACCCTCCATTTTAAGGAAGAAGGTCCACAGGAAATTAGACTCAAATCGGTCTGATAAATATTTTAAAAAGTCCAATTTACTTCATGATCCGTGTCAATTGACTCCACACGGTTCAAGATTTCCCCCAAATGAAGTTTCGATGTGTGGCCGTATATATAGGAATAAACATAGGCATTTCGGCATATATGTAGGAATAATTAAATCTACAGCATGTTGGACGCGTCTAATCATGTTGGCAACTAATTAATGAAAGTCAAATTTCAAATCATATAATTATCAAAACCAACCCATATCATTAAATATTATACTAAATCAACAGAATACAATCAAATATTTTGTACGCAAATTAATTTGTTGATTATGTTTCACGCGTTTGCTCGTCAATTTTGTACGCAAATAATTTTTTATATTTGTAGCATCATTGTAGCATTGTGCCATTAATTAAATTTACCATTTCATGCAATTCAATACGGAAAGCAACCGTAATTCAAGGAACTTAACCAAGTCAATTTTTAAGGTTCTAATATATTGTTATTAAATCTAATAAATTAATACATCAATTGCCGAGTGATATTTGACTCGCTATAATGCATGGGAATTTGCGCACCGTCTCTGAATCTAATTAGGCATTTTGGATATGTTTGATTGCTTATTAAGAAATGAAAGGAGTTGGAATAAATTTTTTATTTCACATTTAAAGAAGTGAATACTTCACACTTATTTACATTATTATGTGTTAACATTTTATTTATTTTGGTAGATTAAATTACTTCATATTTAAGCTGTCAAACAGACGAAACATAAAATAAAAAAACAAATGAAATAAGTAATTTAATTCTTTTAAAATTCACATAACAATCTAACAGTAGTTTTAGTTTTGATTTAGAGTTCTCAACCCTATTCTTTCTGATTATTTTATAGTATCTGAAATGAGAGATGGGAGAAATGTTTTTCTCCAAGAATAAATCACACCACCACATGCTTATGACGACACCAATTAATTTGACATAAAGACATGAGCAACATGCAACACTTTTGGATAATAGGGAATAATGCTTAATGCTGTGACAATGACACTGTTATTACTTTTTCTATACAAATTACCAAAGTGCTGGTGTGGCAATGACATTAGCACACAATTAATTTAAAGAAAGTACAAGACAGACTATATTTAGTGGCCGGTTTGTGAAAATTCATAAAGGATTTTCACCTCTGGTCAGGAAATCTTACCTTACAAAATAACATCAATTTTTTTGCTCAGGTAAAATTTACCGGGTTAATTACAGAAATTATGAATTTATACAAGGACATGGTTGTAATTCCTTACGAAGCTTCCAATGTTGGTGTCTACTCAACAACATGCCAGAATGTTTCAATCAGAAACCATTTGTTTCAGGCTCTTGCCAAGAAATTTCATAATATCTATATTGGTTCCTTCTCTTTAACAAAAGCAAGTATTAATTTCTCTGAGAAGCAACATTCAAGACATGAGCTAAGAATGTTCCACCCCCCCCCCCCCCAATCTCCAAGAAATTTCCCTTCATAAATTTCTTCCTATAATACATATTCCATGAGAACTAAACCTATAAAAATAGATATGATCAAGATTGTCACATTGACATTTTGTTTAGTTCTTAGATTCCTTTGTCTATTCTTCTTCTCTTAATTTTATTAAAATATCTGACATAGCCAGAAATATCAAAATGCAGAGATATCCCGTCTTTGATTCGATTATGTGCTGCTCATACTCTGTTTTGCCGTGCTATCTACTTCATCTATTCAAATATGCTCTATGTTGTAGCCTCAAAACAGCGCGCCTTTGTTGCATGTATTTGTTGCTTATTGATTATTACGGGTATATTAACAACAACCACCAGCAGCAGTTACAACAACATAAACGACGAAAAGGAGAAGGAGAAAAAGAAGAACAAGAGAATGCACTACCTAATTGCGAAAAGCATGATACAAAAGACGAGCTAACATACGATAACATAAACACGGTCATGAGTAGTCTAGGCGTAGAGGGATGGCGAGACATACAAAAACATGACAAAGAGCTAATACAAGAGGCACACAAGTTCTTAGATAGCAAAAATGCAAGTTTGGAAGAATTGAAAGAGGCATTTTACGTGTTCGATCGAAATGAAGATGGATTTATTACCGCATTCGAGTTATGGAGTGTGTTAAGGAGATTAGGGTTGAAGGAAGGAATGAAATACGAAGATTGCGAGGAAATGATTAGGGTTTATGACAAGAACGGCGATGGAAAGATTTGCTTTAACGAGTTTAAGAACATGATGGAACAAGTTTTGTAATCAATTAAATTTAAATTGTATATGGGTTGTTCGCTTTAATTAACTTATTATTTTTAAATGTACCATCATTATTAATTAATAAAATTGAATTAACGAAACATGGTGAAATCATACTTTTCTTTATGTTTTTCATGTCAACAAAAATAGATTTTTTTTTAAATAAAAAGGCATAGTTTCATTAAAGAAACTGAAGAGATAGTATCTTGCAGCCTACTTATTATTAACTATATCCATACTCCCTTACCTAGTCAATCTAATAACAAATAAGCCTAACTAATATCAACATGTCATGTAACCCAAGCTATACTGAGGAATGCTGCTATATCACTTACTAACATTGAACTAAAAACCAAACACAGTAGTACGTACATAGTATTTATACAAAATTGCAGAGCAATTAGGGGTGAAAACGGTATGGATAATATTCAATTCGTATTCGATCCGTATTCGAAAAATTAGACGTGGATATCCGATATCCGAATATCCGTGTGGATATAAATACTGATATGATTTTACATTTCAATTATCCGTATTCGAATAGTAGATATATATCATATAGTTTTATATTTTCATACAATTTCTACACACAGAGCTAAGAAAAATAAAATACTGACTTTAGAAATAGATGGACAAATGACTACCACTAAACTTGCCATTAAAAAACATATTTCTGATTGCTACAAAAACCTTTTGGATGAGGCCGGTACCAAATGTGCTTCCTTGGGACCCAATTTTTGGGATCTCCAAGATCTCAAACTTTGAGTGTTTTTTAAGAATATCTCAACCGTTCAAATACACAAATCTCAAAGCACAAATATTACTGGCCCATATGCTATCCCGAATAGGCACCGTACACGTCGGTCAAGCAAAAGTTGAGATATCTCAGAGGATACTCACCCGAAACAATCCGGGCCTTTCGGGCCGGGTCGGCCTTTGTTGAAAAGTCAAAAAATTATTCGATGAAGATCTTCTCAAGTTCTCAACTCAAAGAACGCTGCATCTTCTCTGACAGGACACGTGTCTGCATCGCAGTAATCAATGACTGTCTCCGTATGACGCACAATTGGAGAGGAGCCGAACCGGTCGGTCCGACATCGAACCCATCTCTCGCGAACCCTCGCTCTCTGTCTTGTTCGATCCGACCTTTCTCTCTCTACTCCAATCTCGGTCGGATCAGACCTTCGTCCGATTCCCCTCTTCTTCTCTCCCTCTCTTTTTCCATTGAAAAAGTTCCGAATCTTCTCACAGGAAGAAATCGAGAGCCAGGTAGACAAATTCTCAACTTTCTTCCTTTCTTGAGACCTAATACTGCTTTTTTTTCTTTTTTTTTCTTTCTATTGTGACTATCGCTACCTCTAATTGTAAATTTGGTAGCGGAATAGGTAAAGTGTGATGAGGGTTTAGAGATTTGCTTCTTCCTATATAAAATAGTTCTTTTGGTTGTACTTTTCTTTTTTGGTCCTTGATTAGAGCTACTTGCACTTGGTTTAGTCATAGCAAAGTTGGGAAGGGCAGGGGCTGTTCTAAGGGGACTTAAGATACCTACTGGAATTATGCTTTGAAACTAATTTGATTTACTGAATATGCTGGAATAGGTAAAAATTGGATTCAGTTCCTTGTCTCAAATCAAAATATATTCTAGGCAATTACGTCTTTATTCTCCAAAATTTATAACTGGGATTTTTGTAGCTATTCCAAATTTTGTTCCTTTATCTCACCCCTTTTTGCTGAAATATGTTTTTATTTTCCATTTTATGTTTTTTATATAGTTATAACTAACTTAGCTTTGTTGCTCTCTGCTAAATCCAGGTTCATGGACTATATTCTAGCCTTGAAAATGACAGAACAGTCAGAGGGCCAAGATCCTGTAGTAGATAAATTTCAAATATCTGAGACCGAAAGTTGGATTCCCAAAGTAGACATGGTTTTTGAGTCAGAAGACAAGGCATACTGGTTTTATTGTAATTACGCAAAAGAATTGGGCTTTGGGGTCAGAAAGCACCATGTCAAGAGGCGAGCAAATGGATCAGTTTCTGGTAGGGTTTTCTCTTGCTACAAAGAGGGTTTTGGCCGAAATATCAAACCAAAGTCTAAGCCGAGACCTGATGTGCGTACTGGTTGTGGGGCACACTTGACGATTCGATCAATTGAGAAGGGACAGTTCCGTGTTACAGAATTTGAACCAAATCACAATCATGATCTCATAGCCAAACCGGTCGAACCAAATGACGGTTCAGCTAATACCTCAGCCCTTTCAAAAAGTGTGAAACGTAAGAAAACTGCGCTCGTCAAAAAGTACATACCTAAAGCTGGCACATCGACTGCTAGTCTCATTGTTGGTACCAATTCTTCTACTTTAATCCGTGGTGTGGCTACTAGGACGCCGAATCCTGGTGCTTCAGTTGGTACCACTGGTAGCCGCGTTTCAATTTCTGTTCTAAATTCGTTGGTACCTAAAATGGGGATGGAGTTTGATGATGATGAAGAGGCGTACCGGTTCTATGTGACCTATGCTGATAATATTGGGTTCAGTGTGAGAAAGCATCAGGTCAAGAGACGCGCTTCAGGTGTGGTTTATTCCCGTACTTTTGTTTGTCACAAAGAGGGGTTTAGAAAAAAGGCGGACAGTGATAAAGGTAGAGAACCAAAACCTTATGACAGGACAGGCTGTCAAGCTTTGATAACCGTGCGACTAATGAAAAATGGAAGGTTTCAGGTTATTGGGTTTGAGCCGAAGCATAACCACCCACTTGTTATACCATCTAAGGCTCACTTGGTGAAATGGCGGTGGAGGCGGCGGTACCCGTCCCTCGTACCACCTGTTGAAGAAGAAGAGGAGGAGGCTTTAGGGTTTTCAGAACAGGAGCAAGATGAGCATGCTGAGAATTGCATTGTGGTCCCAAAAGATTGTAAGAATTACATTCCATGTAGGAAGAAAGCAAGCGCGAGAGGTGGCGAGCTAGGGTTGGCAATGCAATATTTCCAAAAGAAGCAAACTGCTGACCCATCTTTTTATTACGGGTTGCAGTTGGATCTAGTGGATCGGGTCACCAATATCTTTTGGGCTGATTCAAAATCCAGGTTCGACTTTGAATTTTTTGGTGATGTAGTTTGCTTTGATACCACTTACAAGTATACCGATTCGGTTAGACCTCTTGCATTGTTTCTTGGTTTAAACCACCACAGACAAATAGTTCTTTTTGGAGCAGCATTTCTATACGACGAATCTGAAGAATCTCTAAAATGGTTGTTTGAAACTTTTCAAAGTGCAATGGGGGGGAAGCAACCTAAGGTGATTCTCACAGACCGCCACTTGGCGATTGATGATTGGTTGAGCACCGTTTGGCAAGGCACGATGTGTCGGTTTTGTGTATGGCAGGTGTACAATGAAGGATTGAATTTCTTAAGTCCGGTTTTTCTCGGTTCAAATTCATTTGGTAAAGAATTTAACAGGTGTATGTTTGATCTTGATGATTTTAAAGAATTTGAAATTGAATGGGAAAAGATGGTGGAAAATTATGATCTCAGATCCAATGTTTGGTTAACTGAGGTGTATGAAGAGAGGGAGAGGTGGGCTCCCCCTTATGGCCACGAAATATTTTGTGGGGACATCAAAAGTAGTTTGAGAAAAGAGAATATAAGTGGCATGGTTAAGAAACATTCTGACCTAGATTTAGATTTCATGGAATTTATCAGGAATTTT
Organism: Carex kokanica; assembly: GCA_025461125.1. NCBI lineage: Eukaryota > Viridiplantae > Streptophyta > Magnoliopsida > Poales > Cyperaceae > Carex > Carex kokanica. The sequence goes on from JAJGRX010001263.1 coordinate 427,155, forward strand.
GAAAGAATTGTAGAGGAGACACGGCAAAATGAGTTACAAGCAGATACAAAAATCGAGCAATATCTCGTTCTATTTCCCTTCACACGGATGTTAAAGCAAGCAATGGATTCCTACACTGCAACTGTGTTTAAGATATTTCAAGCCGAATTTGAGTTCTCGTTAGATTTTATGGTGCATGCTCTGAGCTCAACCGGTACCATTTGTGAGTACAAGGTCACAAATGGGGATGAACCTAATGAATTTTTTGTCCGATTCGACTCTTCAGAAGTTACAATCGAATGTAGTTGCAAAAAGTTTGAACATACGGGTTTGCCATGCCGTCACATCATTAAAACCCTTGATATTGTTAATATAAAGGAATTGCCAGACCGGTATTTGCTAAAGAGATGGACTAAACAAGGAAAACAGGTTGTTTATTTAAGGGAAGATGATGTAAATGTATTTGATGGCGAGTCCAATGTGGCGAGGCGGTACAGTGCTTTGTGTAACATTTTGACTAAGCTGGCGGTACGGGCATCGGAGAGTGAGGAGACTTATAGCTTGGTCAAGAGCTTATCTGGTCGCGGTTTGAGTGGGGTCCACCAATGTTTGCTTATGGAAATGCATGGGGAGGCTACTGGTAGCTAGGTTTCGGTTTCGGTTCTTTCTCAACTGAATTTTAGAAATTTAACTTCTCTCTCTCTCTCTCTCTCTCTCTCTCTGTTGCTGGCTCTATTTTTGTTTTCTTTTGTAGGAGGTAAACTTGGAGACTGTTGGTAGGTGTTGTAATGATTAGTTGGCAACTGATGGATGCTGTAGCTAATTTATAACCTTTTTATCCGGTAATCCTTGCTATTTTGAGTTTGGAATTGTGTAAACAAGTCTGATTATGTGCTATGAATATTGTAAAAGCATCAGTTGCGAAATGCTGATATGTATTACCAAGTTCTTTAGTTGTGATTCGTCAAGATTAGTGCGCTAGTCCAGTGTGAATTATTATCAAAAGTGCACCAGCTTGTCAACAAGTTCTCTTTCCTTTTTGTGGGTGGGTGTGTGTCAAATTTATTGCTCTTGGGGGTCAAAATGCGAAAAGTTTTGTCACTGGTACAAAGCAAACTTGGCACACATGGAATTGTACCGTTATCATGCCAAGTGCAGTCCCATCAGAATTGACATGAGAAGGCAGTGTGTTTGTAATTGTCTAGTGTAATTATTATATTCTCTTTTGAAAGTAATGTATAGCTGCATCCCGTAATTTCAGCATGTTTAATTAGTATTCACACATTCTGGTATTATTTTGGTTTTGAGGTTTGAAGAAAAGAAACAACTTCAACTCTTTCAGTTTAAAGCGCATTTTACGTTAGAGCCATTGCAGTAATGTATGGATGACAGTATCTCACTAGGTGCTGATTTTCGTGTTGTTTCGGCTACATTTAATTGATAATAAGTGTTGCACAATTGGGTTAGCAGAAGTTTTTTTAATTTTAATCTTGTAATAATGTATCATTATATCAAAGAAACTTTTTAGTAAAACTAACCAGGTGTCTTTGACATCAAACAACACCAAACTAAATGTATATATAAAATGTATTAATAAAAAATTGTATAAATAAAGAAGCACTTGAGGAAATAATTTAAAAATAAATGTCTACAAGTTTTAACTAAAAATTACCCTAAAAAAATTTGTAGTAAAAGCAGTCACTAAGAATTTGAAATATATTTGAATTTTAGAAAGAAATTTATTTCGGTAAAAGGGAACAATAAAACTTTAGCATTAATACAAATTACAACATAATGCACATATTCATATTGTTTAAAAATTAATACAAAACGTCCAAAAGAAGCTAATTTTTTTGGAATAAACAATCGAGTTCGATCATTAAGACGATTCGATAACATAAACCAAACGGAAAATTTATAGTTAGCTAAACTAATTTTGTTAATTTAAAAAAAAAAAACATAGGAAACGATTAAACAAATAAACAAAATTTGAACTATGTAATATAAATCATGTTTTAAAATATACTCAAAAATGGAAAAATTAGCGATTGTTATATTAAATTTAGCAAATATATATGTTTTAGTTTCAAGTCACCAAAAGATAGAAAACTCTCAAAAATATTGTAAATTATATGTAATGCTGAATCATTTTGTTGTAAAAATAAAACAAATTTTCCCGAAAAAAAAAAGGTACTATAAACTGATATATTTATAGAGAGATACACATTTAAATAGAAATAATACAATGATAAAATATTTCACAATTCCATAAATACTTTCTTGATGTTTGTATAAACAACAAAAATATCGAAATGGTTGCAAAATAAAACTTATAACGAAACAAGATAATGTGGCGAAGTAGAGTTCATTAATGTTTATATCTGGACCATTCTTTTTTGTTTTGAGATGAAGCCCGTAGGTAGGGCTGCTAATGAGCCGAACCGGCTCATGAACCAATGAGTTGAACAACTCAATAAATTATATCGAGTCAGGTTCTAAATTAAATAAAGCCCGAGCTCAGCTCGGCTCATATTTTATCACTTAAACATGGTCGAGACCGAGCCGAGCCGGCTCATGAGCCAATGAGTTAGAGGATATGCATATGAGGTTTATGAATTTTAGAGAGCTGTGGTAATATTCCGTGTTAGAACAGCTCAATAAATTATACGCAGATGTGCTTGTTGCTGATGAACGAACTTTCAAAATAAATATTCTTAATCATCTTATCATGATCAGATGGTCTATGGTACTTCTAACTGATCTTTTTTATGATACTAATTTTTATATTTGAAAATTTTAATAGTTCCTTCTGATGCAATAACAGTAAAATATTCTGTTTACTACAGAAAAAATAGAAAACACGTTGCATTTATTAAATACTTATCATGTGACGAAAATAATTTAAATGAAAATAATATTACAGAGGATTCAACTTGGCGACGAAAGCACTATCCAGTCTCTTAGATTAAGCTTCCAAGTTTTTGAGTAGGCCTACTAATGAGTTGAGCCGGCTCATGAGCCAATGAGTTGAGCTCGCGAGTTATGAGCCGAGTTTGAGTTGAGCTAAAGGCTCAAACTCATTAAATTGAGCCGGACTTTTTTCTTCAAGACCGAGTCGAGCCCGAGTTTGACTTGTTTAGTTATATGACGAGCTGAGCTGAGTTTTGAGCCGAGCTTGGCTCATTAGCAGCCCTACCCGTAGGCGGTATCTGGACCATTCAATTTGGATATTATGATCGGAAAATCTGAATCTAAACTCAAAATTTTACTTTAGGAGTTTCAGACCTCCAAATTCGAATCCACTAAAATAACTCAAAATTTGAGTTTAGATCTTGTTTGATCAGAATCTACGAAAGTTAAAGGGTTCATGTGCCTTCCGTTCAGATTGACCAGAATTTTGATCGGATGGTCGGGATCCAAACTCAAATTTGGAGTTACTTTAGGGGAACAGATCATCAGACCCCCTCAGAAGGTGTGAGTTCGACATTGCACATGTTTGTAGCGGGGCACAAAACAAACTATTACCGCTACTAGGAAAAGACGCAAGCACAGCTAGTCATCCACAAATTTAAACAGCACATGCAAATACCAAGCACCAGCCAGCACCGACCAAGCTGGTCTGACTAGCAGGGTGCAAACACAGTTTATAGATTGATTCATGTCAAATCCTATTAGAGATAATTACATGTATGGGTCCCAACCATCCCGGTTTCACCTTTTATTATGCCACCAACAGCAACTGCATCATGTACCATTGGAAGTTTAGAACCCAACCCAATCAAAATCGGAGTTGATTTTATTTTATTTTTCAAGACGAAAATTAATAAGAAGAATAGAAGTGGCTAGGGATGAATCAATCACCAGAACCTACTCCCCCATCTCCACCTGTTCTCTCTTGGCCACTCCGAAAATATCTCTAGTTTATTGATTTCTCCTCCCCAACACTATTGTAGTTCACAATCTCCAAATTTTTATTATTGTTTTGTTCACATTTTTTCCCTCATCTCCAATCAATAAAAATATTCAATGCAGTATTCATTTGCTTAGATCTCAGAAACAGTGAGTAATTCAGTTATCAAAGTTAAGAAGTTGTATCCCGTGAGTATAATAAATTCTGATGCTTTAATATTCGTGTACTCTAGAAAATGAAGAACTATGTTCACTTGGAATGGAATTGGTTGGTGCTAAAAATACTCACAATCTTGAGTAGAACTAAGGTGTTCTTAAGTGAGCTTAATCTCGAGTAGAACCAAGATGTTCTTAAGTGAGTTTTGGTAAACTTAATTTCAAAACATATCGAATGAGATTTAAATGATGAAATGAAAAAACACAACACTCAAATGAGCCTCCGCAATCAATTTACCTTACAAGTAATGAGTCTTCATACACAAATAACTTCTTGAATTAATGTTGCAACGAGTCTTTATGCATAAATAACTTTTTGAATTAATATTGTATAGAATAAGTCATTAAAATTAATTTATAAATCAATTTCAACAGTTTGAATTCGTTTGAATTCGTCGTTTGAATCCAATTCAATAGATTTCAGTTTGAATTCAATTTAATAAACTTTATAGTTGAGTTCACAAAAGAACTCAGTACACTTAAAACAGTTCGACTCCATAATCCAACATTTAACCAAAAAACATAGCCGAAACAGTTTGATATAGAAAAAAAATGTATCAAAATTCAGGAACATTTACTTCGGGAAACGAATGTCTATCAATCAGTATAAATCTCATTGACATGTTGTACCTTGAAAATATATTCTTTCCAAGTCTCTAATTTCAAAATGATAAATAACTCGGTTGACATTTGGTTAAATGTGCACAACCAGGTCCTTTTCTAAGCGACCCTGCCATCACAACACTACCACATTTCAGCGTTGGCAGTCCTGGGACGCATTTGGAGTGCCATAACATCACTTCAACTAATACTAATCTAAATAGCGAGCTCCTAACTACCTAATAACACAATATTATTATTTAATCCAAAGTCGTTACTAAACAACGCTAAACCCAAACACCCCTAAACCCAAAACACCCCTAAACCCAAACACCCTGATCAGACACGAATTGCGGCCGCCTCCACAGTGGCACCCGCAGAGGGCCCACCTGGCAGAGAGACAGTCTCTACACCCATGCCTCCATTGCTACTGCCTCTACCGCCAGCTGGTGACATCTGATTCTTGTGATTGTGCATCCAGACCTTCATAACATGCCGATCGACACCGATCTCGAGGCAAAACCTGTCAAGCGCCCCATCATCGTGCCGCTGTATCCTCCATCCAAGCCTCTCTGCAAATTCCTTCATCCTCTCCTTTTGTTCTGGTGTAAACTTCGTTCTATATCTTGATTAATACAATGTACACCGAGTTAAATAAATAAAAACACATTATACATTAGATCAGGAACATTCTATCAAATCTACCTCTTTCTCCCTCCAGCCGAAGCCATGACCTCATCAGCACGAGGAGGAGTCTCAGATCCAGAGCGGCTTAGATCCAACTGCGCCGGTGGCGGTGGGACCATCTGAGGTGGCATGGGGTGGTACGTTAAAGGCAAAGGCGGAGGAGGCGGGAGATAGGCAATCGGCTGAAGGATAGGCCGTCTAGGTGTGGCAACACCGTCCCGACGGTGGAAACTCCGGTGACAACCACAGGCAGCGCACATGAGCGACTCCGGTGAACCGGCGGCCCCTCCAGCCATGAACTCGCCGCATCCATCGAAGGCTTGACCACCTCTTGCCGCCGCGTGGTTCTTCATGCACTCGCCGTACTTGGCGCTGCCGCCTCTCTCCGACGAAAATCCGTACGGTATAACACTCATATCCATGGATCCTTTTCGGATCACTATCTTTTGTTGTTTTTTTCTCTGTTTGATCGTTTCAGGCTAATACTAGGTAGTAGTGCTTAGTAGCTAGCTTGTCGATCGCTATCGCTTTCTCGTTTAGAATTTTGTCTAATTCGTGTATTTCGCTAGGGATAACCCGGGTATTTTGAGAAATTACTGCCCTTTTTAGCTGAAACGAGACAAGTAAACTTGAGGAATGACTTGTTAAGATTGTCAAAATTAAATTTGTGGAGGGGTTGTTGGAAGAGAGGGAGGAAGGAGCAAGATGGATTTATGGGGATGAGGTGAGAATAATTGTAGAGTGGTCCTAAGAGCTTTCACGAATTATGTGTGATCTTAAAAGATATTATGTACCTCTATTAAATCTGAGAATTTGAAATTCATGGAGGTGGATATTGTATGAAGCACGAGTTTGAGTGGCACTGTGACCCGATTTAAGGCGGTGAGGCGAGGGATGTTAATATTCCAAGTAAATCTGTTTTATTTAAAATAATATTGTTAACTTTGTGGGCCCCGTAATTAGGTGAAAGATACGGGACAATGGTTTGGTATGCCAGGTCTTTTCAAAATATATCTCGGTGCTGAGGAGAGTCACGTGAGGAAGTACCACGTGGCAAGCGGAGGGAGATTGCCGGGCTGCTACAGGATTAAAGAGATCGCCACGTGATGTGGTTGATTAGACCAAACGGAATGAGCAGTTAAGGTACGTGTCGATTTATTATTGGCCGGTATTTATTTTGCCCTTCCAGATTTGGTTAAAGCACATCTTCTCCGCTGTTAACAAAATCCGGACATGTCCCTTTTGTGACTGTCATGTTCGCAAATCGCAATAAAGGCAACAATAGGTAATTAGGTATCAGTCCAGTCTTTAACTCGACATTTTCCTCTTTTGTTTTTATGATAATTGCATTTTATACTTTGGAAAAGAACCCCTTAATTTCATTAACAAACTTGTATATTTCTTTCATAAATTAGACAATTTACAAATTGTCTTATTGATAATACGTTATTTGATTGTCGTATTGTATAAATGAATGTTTAACTCTATTATAACTTGATTCTAATGTTCGAGCATTGCATATTTAAGTACAAAAAGATAAAACTTTTACTTGTATGCCTACCCGTCTATATTTATAATAGAGCAAAATTTCTATTTCGATTTTCTAAATATTATTGTCTATTGCATTAGCCTAAGCAAATCATTTATAATTAAAAAGAAAGAACTCTAACAATAAATTTACTTGACTGCTTTGACAATAGCCAAAAATAATTTTTATTTCAAAATACATCTAAATGTTATATATTTAATAGTGCAGTATAACCGTAAAATATAGCTTCTAATTTAAAATACAACATTTGAAATGTGACATGTAGTGCATTTACAACAAGCACTTAGAAAATAATGAAACTTAATGTAAATTGTACCTCTCATTAAACATCTTAAAATTAATACTAGTTTATATTTATCAATTATTAACAGAATATTAAGTGTCGCGCTAAATTTACAAAATTTGATGCACGATCATGCTACCAGTTCAATAACATGCCTATAATTTGTTTAAAATATTAAAATGATTAAATTAATCAATTATTTCCACTTCAACACAAAATAGATTTGTATTCAACGTTGAATTAGTCAAACTTTTGTTTTTTGTTTTTTTCTTAAATCTGGACTCAGTCAGGCGTGCAAGTATTGACCGCTTGTGAAACTGCACTCCTCCAGTTTCTGGAAAAAAACAGGGGTCTGAGCGCATTACGGACATGACAGTGGTCCCCCCGGGTTAATTCGTTTTCATACAGTGACGTGAGCGGATGTTATCAATCCCTTGAAAAAAGGACCTGTATTTAATGCCCATAATACTTACGTTATTACGTTATTCTACCCTTGAACGGAATTAAATCATAAATCCAAGGGCATCTATCCAATTTCTTTTCTCAGTAGTTATTCTATTGCAGTGTTGTAAAAAACATTTGTTTAAGCTGATTAATCGGCCGATTAGTCGTTAGCAGTGATTAAACCGTCACAGATTTTTCTGGCTAATTGATCAATTATTCTCGATTATGAATGATTATTTTTTATTAACTGCTTGGTGGTATCATATTCGTCCAACGAGCGCATACCGTTATTTACAACATTGTATTATTGATAAACATGGAAACGGTTAATTGTTATCATTGGCAAATTACTGTCATTGGAAAAACAAGAGGATGGTTAAATATTAATGAGCATATTTTTTGGAAAAAATTCGCTATATTTTTTAGATAGGTACCTAGTTGTTATTTTTTATTGTTAAAAAACATTGATTTTGTAAGTATTTTAAACTATATTGAAATTTTTTCAATAAAATATAAAATTTTATTTCCAAGCACATTTATAAAGATTATGTTGATCTGTTCGGATCGATTTTTTTCACTTTGAAGACGGACATAATGAATTTGATCCATGTTGAGACATTAAAGACACAAGAAATTTTAACTCTCATCATTCTAAAAATGTACAATTTGATCTAAAAATGCATTTTCATACTATGATGAACGGTTCAGATTGTCTATTTAGATTTTGTAAATGGAGATACCTTTTGTTTTTTTTAATAAAAATCACGAAGCCCGTTTCATGTAATGGAGATATTGATATGCCGTATGTACAGTACCATAGTCTCACTCTAGATCTATTTTAGTTTTTTTAAAGGGGGAATGACACCAGGGGCGGATCTAGGATTTCCGTCAGGGTAGGGCAAGATAATATTTATGCGGGTCTAATATTTAATCGGGTTTAAACCTACTATCTAATCGGGTACTAAATAAAAAACAATCAACATGCCAAATTTTTTTTTTTCAAATCTAAACATGACATACAAAAATTTACAGAGGAGAAAGAGAAGAGGGCATTTGTTTCTTCCAGGGTGGGGCAAGATCCAAAAACCTAGTACTTAGAAACTAATTTTGAAATTTCAGGATAGGGCAACTGCCCTACCCTGCACTATGCTGGATCCGCCCCTGAATGACACGTATACTCTTCAAAAACTTCGAAATTCCGTATATCAATTTCTAGACTTTTAAAATTCATAAATTTATCTATTTTATTGTCTTTTATGTTAAAACTCTTTTTTAAATTTATAAAATATCCATTTTATATTTGATTGAAAGCATAAAAAAATTATAGCTAGTTTAAGAAAAATATCGTTCTTATAAGAAACTCATTATACTCTTTATCTTTTATAAAATACATATTTTGCTCTCGAAAATTGGATATCCATTATTTCCTTTACCCCTTATAATATACAAAATGGCTCTCGAAAACAGATCAAATATAAGATAGACTTATTTCTTAAACAAGTTACAATTTTTTTTATGATTTTAATAAAGGGTAAATGGATATTTTATAAATTTAAAATGAGTCCGAACTTAAAAGACAACAAAATGGATAAATTTGCAAATTTTAGAAGTTTAGAGGGGGAAATATGTAATTTCGAAAGTTTTGAGGGTATACATGAAATTCCCCTTTTTTAAATGGTGCAGATAAAAGAATGTCAAAATAATTTTATCTGGCTTTTAATGTTTGAAGAGTAGCTGTGCCAAAGCGCATGAAGGGGAGACTGAGACCGCAAAGGCAGAACTGTACTTGTACCTTTAATATCATCTTTCTTAAACATCTCCAGTACATATTAACTGGATATATCCAGTTTCAGGTTGTCATGATCAACAACAGTTTGTTTACCAAAACGGGGTCTGAGAGAGTAAACATCAGTCAAATACGGATTCAAATATGTTGAAATCCGAGATTATCAACATAATTTTGAAATTTTTAAAATTTCCAATTCAGTCATTGAATTGTTTTAAAATACGTACTAGCTGTTTCGAGATGCGTGTACAGAAAAAGTTAAATGACTAGATTTTGAAATTTAAAATTTTAAAAATTACTGTTCATAAATCTCGGATTTCAGCTCATCTGAATCTGTCAAATACTGCTGGAGGAAAAATTAGATGGACGTAATCCGTTTTTATCGACTTTTAAAGAAAAGAAATTAAATTTGTCGTTACATTAAATGCTTCTGTTATCAGTGTCAATGGATCAAATGTGCCAGGTCCGACCCAAACTGTAATTTGGAAAATTTATTCCATGCGACGACCCAGTCAACATCTTCACTTTGCTTCCTATGTTTTATGAAGAGAGCGACCAACAGTTTTCAATCTTTATTTTTCAAATATATATCGTTGTAATGATTTATCAAACAATGATTTCTGTTTTAAAATAAAACAAAAATCTGATATTTATGTTAATTAGAGCTGCTACCTTATGGTCAATTTGATTAGTTAGAAATAAAATTTATTTAAATAATGCTACTATATTCCTTCAATTGCATCTGTTGCTACTTTCATTATTTCTTTATTATCTTATTGGTGCAAAGTTAGAAAGAATAATTCTTTTTTTTTAAATTAATTTTAATTTTATCTTTTGATGTATCTTCTTTGAACTAGCCAGGTACAATAATAGTGATATCGGATTCCGATACCCAGGAAGAGAAAAACTCCCTGAGGTCAAATCCCGCACTTGGATTAGAAGGATCTGATTTGCAGGATTTCCTAGCAGATCTTGAGGTTTACAATCAAATTGATAGAGCTGCTGGTTTACTGCCATCACATTCTTCTCCTTCTGGTTCTGAGCCGGGTTATACTACATCTGGTTCTGTTATACAGCTAGTCTATGTATGTTGTGTTTTGTTACTAGACTAAACATGTTATCTCTTGTAGCTTTTGTCTCGTTAGTTGTTGTAGCTGCTTTGTGATACGTACTTGCTTTATTACTGCCTTTTGGAACTTTAGTTAAGGCATTAATTGTATAAACAAATTTCGTTTCGTAATGAAATAAGTGGGCAACCACTTTAATAAAAAAAAAATGTTATCATAACTTACGCTTATACTATTACGACATATATTTATATTACCAGTTTACCACAACATTATACTAGTGAAAGTGGAAAATATTGTGGATCTTTGATAATATTGTGGATTTTTTTGCAGGAGGACATCACTAGAGAAAGAATTATTCTGACAATGAGACTTTTGTCTCATCCTCAGAATATTCTAAAAAGGGTGCGCAAGTAGATTTGTTGTCAACAAATTCAATTTGTTTCTCTTTTTTTTTGTTATGTTTCCTATGTGTGCACATAATGATTGTAATGTGTTTACAGGAATATGGTTATGTTTTTATAGAATGATTGTATGTGTTTACAGGATTATGGTGATGTGTTATCAGAATAATATAACATTTGCTTTTCATATTGTCAAATTTGTACACAATTCTTGACAACTGAAAATAACAATGTTCTAAATAGCGCGCTATAGCGCCGCTATAGTATTTTTGGACCCCAAACGCTACGCTATGACATCAAAATGCGCTATTTGCGCTACGGCCGCTATAACGCTATAGCGGTCCGCTATTTGCGCTATTTGCGCTATACAATATGGTTTTTTTTAAGCAATTTATATGGGTTTTAAATAAAGACCCAGAAAAGCTCAAACCGAAATTGAATTTGTTGCTACTTGCTACAGATAAATCAATTTGAAATTGGGAATAGAAATTAGAAATTTGAATAGAAAAAAAGTTCAAACCGAAATTAAAATTTGAATAGAAAAAAAAATAGATTATGTCATGAATCATGATGCTTAAGATATTTTTAATAGGAAAAATCGATAGTTTATGATATTACTATGGAGAGTAGAACTAGGGTGTTCCTAAGCTCACCAAGCCTCTTGTGAACTCAACTCTAAAACCTATTGAATTGATTTCAAACGACATTTCCAAACCGTTAGAAGTTCAATATATATTAAAATGTGCTTGGAGACCAAATTTTACATTTTTTGGAATTTTTTTACTATTTACTAAGCCGGTTTGAAAACCGTTGTTTTCCAATGGTGCATAATTTTAATAAAAACAGCGGTTTTCAAACCGGCTTAATAAATAGTAAAAAAATTTCAAAAAATGTAAAATTTGGTCTCCAATCACATTTTAATATAGATTGAACATCAAACGGTTTGGAAATGTCGTTTGAAGTCAATTCGATAGGTTTTAGAGTTGAGTTCACGAGATGCTTGGTGAGCTTAGGAACACCCTAGCTCTACTCTTACTATGGATATTTTGAACCGCAATTTGGACTTTGTACGGGTTCAATATGAATATTATAATTTCTTAATTACTTTGGTGTTATTTATTGTTCTATGAGACTTTAGATAATATTGATATTTAGTACAAATATTGAATATACGGAATGTAAAAAAAAAACGCTATTTGGAATAGCTTCCGTTATAGCGACGCTATTCGCTATAGCTTTTTTGTAGTCTTCCCGCTATGACACTATAAACGCTATTTAGAACCTTGAAAAATAGTATATAATTTGCATTTGCAAATCTAAAATTATCATTGATAAAATTAATTAAAACAAATCTTAAAAAAAAATTAAAGCGTAAAAAATAATTCTTAAGTTTACAGAATTATTCAAAATAGTTTACATTATAAATGATCTTTGTATACCGTATTATCATACAATGTGTAAAGAATTGCAAAGCTTTGAATGTACCTTCGATATATAGAACAAAAAAAACAAAAATTGAAAAAAATATTTCTCTAATTTTTTTCTGTTTACAAAACTTAAGGCATATATATACAGAATTTAAAAGTGGTCCCGGTTCATTTATGATTTTCAAAAGTCGTTAGATACCTTATAGAAGATGGTCCCGAGTGTTAATTGTCAATTATGTTACTAAGGAGGACCACGCGCCGGTTCGTTTATGATATTTAAAAGTCGTTAGATACCTTTTAGAAGGTGGTCCAAATTTTTAACTGTCAATTTCTTTACTCAAGAGGACCACGCGCTTTCATGAGGGACCACGCAGATATATAATTATTTTTTAAAATTCGCTACTAGTTCGACATCCATTGTATAAGTTTATAGGTTTACTGCAAAAGGTTTACCGAATTAGCTAAATTAGTTTATAGCGACTTTGAGTTATATCTGGGAATTTTGCGGGTATTGGAGTCGAGGACTATTAGCAGCTTCCTAATAAATATACTTATTTTTCATTTTTGGTAAGAAGTCTTCTCTCTGTTTTTTTTTTAACTCGGTGGACATCTTTATTTTAAAATCGTCCGAAAACAGAAAGAAACAAGACATGTCTTCGAGTTTTATTTTATAATTTGATGATACGAGATTTTGTTTGTTTGAGAGAAGATATCATTTTTTTTAGTACAAAATGAAAAATCCTGGTTAGACAAAGGCTGAGCCGACATTTTTAAAAATACCCTAAGTTAATTACAAATTAATAAATTTGCCCACGTTGGCCGGTCCCGATTAAACCTTCCCACCGGCCAATAATTGGCCGGTCCCGAAAAAAAATCGTTTCTATATATTGGCAGCCACCCCTCTTCCATTTTTTCACAAATCATTTTCTCAAATTTTACATTCTCTCTCCTCGGTTAAGCAATTTCTCTCATATTTCTCATTCTCTTTCCAGATTTGCAAGTAAGTCTCTCTACTTTGTTATAATTTATTTTTAGAGCAAAATAGTTGTAAAATGTTAGGAGTTGTTAGTAATTGCCAGAATTTGTATAATGTGTATAAATAGTTGTAATTAGAGAGTAATTAGAGTAATTAGTCAAATTTAGAGTATACGGTTTATGATTTAGGTCAATGTATTATAATTAAGTATAATTAGTATTGGTGACCATATTTTTGCGGAATTTAGAATATTTTACCATAATTAAAACAATTAAGCCTGATATCTGAAAATTTAGCATAATTAGGTTAATTAAGCCTATGTTGGCACATTTAGGATATTTTAGCGTACTTAAGTATAGTTTTGCGTAATTAAGCCTATTTTACCAAAATCAAGCACATTTTGGCATATTGTACCGTCGTGAAGCCTATTTGATCCGTTTTTACTGTAATTAAGCCTATTATATCCGTTTTCAGCGTAATTAAGCCTATTTTAGCTGTTTTTACCGTTATTAAACCTATTGTAGCCGGTTTAGCGTAATTAAGCCTATTTTAGCTATTTTTACCGTTATTAAGCATATTTTAGCCGTTTTTAGCATAGTTAAGCCTATTTTAGCGGTTTTTACCGCTATTAAGCTTATTTTAACCGTTTTTAGCATAATTAATCACTTTATCAGGTTTTAGCGTAATTAAGCCTATTTTAGCTATTTTTACCGTTCTTAAGCCTATTTTATCCGTTTTTAACGTAGTTAAGCCTATTTTAGCAGTTTTTACCGTTTTTAAGCCTATTTTAAACGTTTTTAGCATAATTAATCATATTTTATCCGTTTTTAGCGTAATTAAGCTTATTTTAGCTATTTTTACCGTTATTAAGCATATTTTAGCCGTTTTTAGCGTAATTAATCATACTTTATCCGTTTTTAGCGTAATTAAGCATATTTTAGCTATTTTTACCGTTATTGAGCATATGTTAGCTGTTTTTAGCGTAGTTAAACCTATTTTAGCAGTTTTTACTGTTTTTAAGCCTATTTTAACCGTTTTTAGCGTAATTAATCATACTTTATCCATTTTTAGCGTAATTAAGCCTCCGTTAGTCGCTTTTTTGCATTTCTTACTGCAATTATGATTTACGGTTCACATAGCGTCGGCTAACAGAATTTTATTACTGAAATTAGGATGGTTAGAGGACGGCCTAGGCTTCGTCCACTATCACCTATAGTTGACGAGCCAATCGCGACTAACAACACAGATCATTTCAGTCCTAGTCTATGGGTGCCCCACCGCGATCACCGGGTCTCACTAGCTTCTCGTGAGGTATGTTTTTTTTTATTTGTTCAAATTTTCTTGAGTTTAACACAGTTTGCCACCGACTGGATGCTCATACAAGGGTCAGTCTTAATGTTGTTCCCAATGATATCGGCAATGATTGATGCCGTCAGACATTCATTGTCGATCCTTGTATACTCAGTCCTACATGTGTGAGGATTGTTTTGCTTCGTTATAACCCACACATCTCCATATCCCGATATTTTTCCCCTTAGTTCGTAACCACAACGCCGGTCTTTGCACACCACATGAATCCGGCGGCTGTCACTCTTATTCATTCTTATCTCCTGATTCTTATGAACATGGTGCTCTCTAATCTTCTTCATTAATTCATCTTTGCTTTTAAAATATTAGTTTGCGGCTGTTCGTTCTTTTTCTATAGCTTATTATGAACCCTAATACACCTAATTTGATTGCAAGCATACAATCTTGCCAAGTAGTATTTCGGGTGTCGAATCCACAGGGACAACTCGTAAAGTACTGGTTCTCACCAATTCATTAAGCTAGACAGACAAAGTTTGAGTTGGTTTCTAAATCTAATTAAGTCGAAAGAAGCAAATAATAAATGTTTTGGGTCTGATTCAAGTGTAGGAGTTCCAGGGGCTTTGGCATTTCTATCCACTAGGGTCTCAATCTACTCGATTCGTGTTTCTAAAGCGTGCGTGGGTGTTCTGTCTAAAGTGATAATAGCGTGCACTTCACGGTTAAGTACTTCGTGTGCTAATATCGTACTTTTAGGTTACCTCGGACTTCTCGGTTAAGTACTTCGTCCTAATAACCTATTCTTTACTCTTTTTGTTCGGGGAGTTAATGCAAGTGATTTTTAGTCATCGAAAAATCCCTAAATCCATGAATTGGAGGAGTAAGGTTAAACCACACAATCCATGCATAAATCAAGCTTTAAAAGAGTAAATTGCTAATAGTCAATAAAATTCACAAATCGAGTAAGAAAGAGTGCACCTAGTTTCGAGTTTTACATGCCATCGCCCCTAGAGAGGAGATTAGCCTCTCATAAGGGCGCAAATAGTTACAAATGGGATAAACAGTTTGTTACCAAAGCCAAGAAAGAAGAAAATAGAGTAGAGAATACAAATCCAAGCACAAATCTCTTCTTCCTTGAGCTTCTCCTTCTCCAAATCACCTTAGATCTCAAACCCTAGCTCTTGAAAATGTTTCTAGCTCAAAAGAAGTGTCTAATGGTGGCCTCCCCTCTTGGGGAAGAAGGTGTGGGCTATAAGAATGATTCTGGGTCTGTAGCAGCTGAAAATTCGGAAGCAGTGAAGAAATTGCGGGTCGCAATAATAAATATTGTGGGTCGCAATAATGGTGCAGAATTGTGGCAGTGAGCTATTTAGTAGAAGTTGTGTTATTGCAGGTCGCAATAATAAATATTGCGGGTCGCAATAATGGTGCAGAATTGTGGCAGTGAGCTATTTAGTAGAAGTTGTGTTATTGTGGGTCGCAATAAATTATTGCAGGTCGCAATTTTCCTCTGTTACTTGCCTCTACATGCCATCTAGCTTCCGATCGTGTCCGGGCTTGCTCCAAATTATTCCCATTTGCTTCTAGTACCTGAAAATACATGAAAACATAGCAGAATCTCGAACTTGGTGCATTATCTAAACTAAATGGCTTTAAACCAACAAAAGGGGATAGATTTAGAGACCAAATCCTACTTAAAAGATATATGAAATTTAGGCTTATCAGCGGCCAGCTCACCCGTGTATACATTCTGTTGCCCATGGGACCAGTATCTGCTTCTCTAAACCCAAATACATCATTGAAGGCCGGGAACGGGTGCGTATCACTCTGCCCGCTAAGCGGTACTGAGCCAGAGCTGCTCCGAATGGGCCCTTCGGCTGTTTCAACTTGACCGTCTCCACCACATCCCTCTAGGTGATCAGAGTCCCAGTCATCTCCATCATACTCATCCCCACTTTGCAAGCGTTCACCCGGAATATCATTGATATTTTCAAAATCTGACCCAATTTCATCGTATACTGGGCCTGAGAATAGTAAAGACGCCTCATGCACGGGTTTAGGTGGGGAACAAATTCAGAGTATTGGTTGAGGTCGTGATTGCGGCGGAGTTAGATAGTAGTTTTTTGGGTTAGTAGTTGGATAGTAGGTTTCTAGGTGAGTAGGTGGATAGTTGGTTTTTGGGTAAGTAGGGGATGGTTCGTTTCTGGGTAAGTAGGGGGATAGTTCGTTTCTGGGTAAGTAGGTGGATAGTTGGTTTCTCGTTCTGTTGAGGGCACGACGGGAGTTTCCACTGCAACTGAGCATTGGCTAGAACTTCCAACCCCTGCCTCTCTCGGAACTCTTCTAAGATAGATATCTATTATAAAATCTCCGTTGGCCTTAAAATACTTT
Organism: Carex kokanica; assembly: GCA_025461125.1. Lineage (NCBI taxonomy): Eukaryota > Viridiplantae > Streptophyta > Magnoliopsida > Poales > Cyperaceae > Carex > Carex kokanica. The sequence goes on from JAJGRX010001263.1 coordinate 444,178, forward strand.
ACCCACACAACCCTCTCCAGGTATTTTCATCTGTAATTTTCGTAAGTGAATATTTTCTGGTTTTTTCATTACAAACTCGGGTCCCCAATTCAAGGTTGCATCTTTCTGAATTAAAACGGGTGTAATCGAAAATTATGACTTTCAAGTCCAAAAGAGATATATCATCGTTAACCATAACTGAAGCAATTGGTTCTTTGTTGTAATAAGGCCCGTTTGCATTATTTTCAAGCTTACCACCACAGTGTACAGAAATCAATGGCATTGTGATCAAACTACATTTTGAAAGTGATAATAATTTGTCAGGTTACTAATTTACACAGCCACTGAATAATAAAAAAAATTAGTTTAAATTAGTTTAGATTAAGTTCAATTATTTTTAATTAATTTTAATTAGTTTTAATTTATTTTTAATTAAATTTAGTTAATTTTAGTTAATTTTAGTTAAGTTTAATTAATTAAAATTAATTAAAATTAACTAAAATTAATTAATTAAAATTAATTTAACTAAATTTAATTATAAATTAATTAAAACTAATTAAAAATAATTAAAAATAATTGAACTTAATCTAAACTAATTTAAACTAATTAAAACTAATTAAAATTAATTTTAATTAAATTAATTAACCTTAATTAAAATGAATTACAAACATTTAAAAATAAAAAATAATATAAATAATTAAAAAAAAAAACCTTTGATCTTCGGTTCCAAGGCTGAGGGAGGAGGATGGATTTGATGTATGGTTTTGGGGTATTAATAAGGGTTAAAACAGTAAAAAAAAAAAAAAAAAGAGCACGAAACCGGCCAATTATTGGCCGGTGGGGAGGCTTAATCGGGACCGGCCAATAATTGACCGATTTGAGCATATTTAAAATTTCCATCAACTCGTAGGCAAATTTATTAATTTGTAATGAACTTAGGGTATTTTTAAAAATGTCGGAAGGCTGAGACTTGATTGCTTATTTCATGGCTTTGCATATGTACATATAATACAGCTCTGCAATCAACTGATTAATTAATTAATGGGAACGCATGGTTTCTAGCTTTTCGGCGGGCATGCAGAGACCTTTGATGTGACATGTCATTGTTTAGGAATTTGGATTTTAATTTTCAAAGATATGCTACAGTATTTATTTGGACTTAGAACGGAGAGGGGATAGCTAATGGCCCGCGCGTTCAGCAAACAATAATTCCGAAATTTTAATTTTTTTTTATTTTTAAATCAGTTGCTTCTACTAAATTTGTATATTTTTGTGACGTTGATTGATAACATGTTTACAAATAAAATATAATAACTATAGAGAGATTTTAATCAAATTATCCTGTATATTACGTAGGAAAATTAATCAATACCTAATTAAGTACCGCAAGAAGGAAAAAAAAAAAGGAGGAAAAAGAATCTGAGAAAAGGTTGTCATTTTTAATATAATGGCTACAATTGCTGAATTTTTTATTTTTAAAAATATTAATACAGAATGATGGATTTTTTTTTTTCAATGCATTTGAAGTAATCAAATCATCGTTCCAATTCCTTTAAGCAATTTGTAAGAAATTAAATTCTTTATTCGATTTTTTAAAATTTGTATCCATATTTCAAACTTAACACAAAAAATGCCGAATACGCGTACAAATTTTAAGAAATTTATTCAGTTTCCTAAAATGTCTAACGGAAGCGAATATATGATTAGATTGAGATGTCTTCCATGACGTAAAAGAAATAGTTTTTTATCGTTTACAAAATATTTAGTACATTTTAAAAATAAAAAAATTCGGCTGCAATTCCCCAAATTCTCCGCTGAGGCGCCTGAGCAAAGTGCAAACACTTTCTGTCTCTCCAGTAATATTTTATTCTGCTATGTTAAGATACGATCTTCAGATTTGACAGGTCAGATGATGTTATATATGCTATGCGGCATTGTCTCCAGTTCAAAATAAATTGTAAAATGCCAGTGGATAAGAATCAAATGTAGGACGTCTCTAATACACTGTTTATAACCGGCATTTTGGAGATGATACGAGGAGCAGCAAAAGTTTTATTGGAATTTTAAAAGAGCTGATATGTAATACTGAAGTTTTTTTGGTTGAGTAATGATTGGAGGTCTAGTCAATTCAACTATTTAGAGCAAAGTTAGCGTGATGTGCTTACTAATTAGGATACGTTTGGATCGTGTAAGGATTAGTGTAAGAATAGTGATTTTTGAGTTAGTGGTTGAGAATAGTGCTAACTCGAGTCGTTTGAGAATAGTGCCAACTTTGGACTATTCCGGTTAGTAAAAATGTCGTTTGGATTGTATATTTACTATTTAGAATAGTGATAGAGGGAATGAATAAAATATTGATTAAATTAATCTAATATTTTTAGATTCAATATTTAAATTAATATTATATTACATTTAAACTAATATTTTTCAATACTAATCTAATATTTTATTTAATACTAATAGAATCTAATCTAATATTATATTAATTTAATACTAATCTAATGTTTTATTTAATACTAATATAATATTTAAACTAAAATATTATATTACATTTAACATTTAAACTAATATTATATTATATTTAACTAATATTTTATTTAATATATATAATATTTAAAGTAATATTATATTATATTTAATATTTAAATTAATATTATATTACATTTAAACTAATATTTTTCAATACTAATCCAATATTTTATTTCATAATAATCAAATCTAATCTAATATTATATTTATTTAATACTAATATAATATTTTATTTAATACTAATATAATATTTCAACTAAAATATTATATTACATTTAACATTTAAACTAATATTATATTACATTTAATATTTAAACTAATATTTTATATAATAAATATAATATTTAAAGTAATATTATATTACATTTAATATTTAAAGTAATATTATATTACATTTAATATTTAAATTAATATTATATTACATTTAATTAAATAAATATTATATTATATATAATATTTATACTAATATTATATTATATTACATTTAATCTAATAGTTTATTTAATACTAATCTAATATTTAAAGTAATATTATGTTACATTTAATATTTAAACTAATATTATATTATATTTAATATAATATTTTATTTAATACTAATCTAATCAAATATGATATTATATTTACTAATGTAATATTTAAACTAATATTATATTACATTTAACACTTAACATTTAAACTAATATTATATCATATTAAAATTTTAAATTAATATTTATTATATTTAATCTAACATTTTATTTAATATTAATTTGGTGAGCATAACTCCAAAAGTATATCGGATTGGCTTCAAACGGCGAATCCAAACCGTATAAATTCATGTACTTCACGAATGATGCATGTACATGCAAAATTTTGAAAGTTTCAAATTTATTTGCTACAAGGTCAAGCGGTCAAAGAAATGATGAAAAATGAATATATAAAACAACTTATAAAAGGCTCATTTCTTTGACTGCTTGACCTTGTAGCAAATAAATTCGAAACTTTTAAAATTTTGCATGTACATGCATCACTCGTGAAGTATATGGATTTCAACGGTTTGGATTCGTCGTTTGAAGCCAATTCGATATACTTTTGGAGTTATGCTGACCAAATCCTCTTGGTGAGCACATCACACTCTAGCTTTGCTCAACTATTTAATATCTACAAAGGACTGTATTTTTTGGATTTTGAATATGCGACTTCCTATAGAAGTCATTGTTTTTGCCACTAAATCAAAGACTCATTCGTGTAATTATTGAAGTATTAAGTTTTAGAAGTTAATTAATATTTTAATTTGAAAATTAAATGTTTAGAGGAAGTTAGATTAATGAAAATTTACCGTATATTCTGTTCTCCTATTTATTTTTATCTTTTTGACTGATTTGCTCGTTGGCACATTTTTGCATGCTCTTTGGACATCATTAGTTGCTTTCATCACGGATGGGTAGGAATAAACTTTAGTTTACAATTTTAAAATGTCATTTTTAATTGTCTTAAGGATGCTTAATTTTTAGATAGAGGTTAAAGAATGCCCAATTCATAGGTAGATGTGTCTTAAAAATGAAATAAGGATTAAGATTTCAGACAAAAAAGTCTAAAAGATGTGATCTTAATTCTCGTTAAATAACTGATGTTAATAAATATTAAACAACTAAGGGAGCTACAAGAAACTTACGTGGAGACTTAAAAAAAGTGTTGTTGGAATCCGAGTTATTACGTATACGAGGTTTTAACCTGAAAAAAATCACAATTACGAGCATAATGATTTTATTTTATTTTACGAGAGATTCAATTGTCCTGATAAAATATTTAATTTCAGCGTTGGACAAGGTGGGTTCGGATTAGGGCTGGACAAAATTGCTCAAACTCGTAACTTGCTCATTTACAGCTCGGTTTAACTCGCTCATTTACAACTCGAGTCAGTTCTAACTCGAGTTGGCTGACTCGTTTAATAAATTAGCTGAGTTTGAGCTTACCCCAACTCGCTCATTTATAACTCGAGTTACATAGAGTTGGTTACAATAAATTCTAGAAATTATTTTTGTTAAGCTGTTGTATGAAAAATTGCTGGTGCTTATGTACTATTGCTGTATGAAAAATTACCGGATACTGATAAATTCTTTTACAAGTAGTATATAGTTAACTGGTTAAACGAATTATAAATGAGTTGTGAGCCAACTCGAGTTGATAATGAGCTGGGTTCGAGTTGGAGGTAACTCGCTCAAACTCGGCTCATTTACAGCCCTAGTTCGGATCCCCTAAGGTAAAATTTGAGTTTTGATCTGGATTGTCCGATCATAATTCGGCTCCAAGTAAAATTTACAGGACCATTAATATTTGTGTAAATTTTAATCGGTCTGTCCGAATCCAAACTCGAACTTTGAGTTACTTTAGATGATCCGAATTCAGAGTTTTGGACCAAGTTAGATGGATGGAGCCATGGGGGTCAATCTACTCGTTTGTTTTATACTTTTATTTAAAAAAAAAGAGTCATTTAGTTATGACTTATGAGTATATTTTTGTTATTCCATGCGAAATTTGAGTGTTTTTTTTAGAGGAATCATGACAGGAGCAAGAAATTTCATAGTCGAATCTAAAATCTTTACATAGTTTTATAATAACGAATTTCATGCTCGTGGAAAAAAAAAATCAAAACTACTTATTTTACTCGAAAGTTCTTTATTTATTTATTTTGCTGACCATTCTTTTAAGTTCTCAGTAGAATTTGTATCAGATGTTAATTAAATTGCATGGTCCGAATCAGCCTATCAAATAAAAACCCAACAAATCTTCACCTGAATAATTTTTTTTTTTTCATTAAATTCAACCTAAATTAATATCGAGAAACGACGTATAGCGTGCTATAATAATCATTCGCGTAAACTGTAAACATATCAAATAATGACTAGCGAAATAAGTATGATCGTTTTAACTTTTAACATAACAATCAATGTCAATTTTTGTTTTCTTTTAGTAGATGAGGGATTTAGGCTCTGCATTATTGTAAGTTCTTATTATCTGTCTCGATTTTTAGTAAAAACAAATAGTTTAGATTAGTGTATTAAATAAGAGGAGGATCCAAATACCTTTAATTTTTATGCCTCTATTTTTTAAACTTTAATAACTTAAAATTTAAAACTCAAATATCAAAATAAAACCGTTAGGTTTGATCTATATTATTTTTTCTATGCACATATGAAAGATTACGACATTTCGACTTTGTTTTGACCAATATCAAGAGCTTGTAAAAATACATTAATATGGATAAATTATGGGCGCTGAATTTTCAATTTATTTATCTATATAAAAACAAAATCGGAAAGTGATAATTTTTCATGTGCATGTAGAGAAAATAATATAAATCACATCTAACGGTTTTATTTCAATATATAAGTTTCATTATTTTTGTTAATAGAAAATTATAAAGTGAAAATATGATAGAGACACAAAAAATGAAAGCATATAAACCCTCATCGTTAGATAAAAATGTGGTAAATCATCACGCACTTAAAACCCTCCTCGTTAGATAAAAATGTGGTAAATCATCACGCACTTAAAACCCTTCTCATTTGGATAAAAATGTGGTAAATCATCACGCATTTAAAACAATCTTTTTCGTGTAATTAGTCGTAAAGTTAAATCGAGATTACCAATGTGCACCGTGTCGAAAGAACCTTTGCATAAACATATCAAATAATGATTAGCGAGACAGATGATGGTTATCTTAGCGTAACAATCTGTAACAAGTACAAGCTTTTTCTCCAAGTATACGAGAGATTTAGGCTCTTAACAGGCCTTGATACACGTTATAAACTATGTTAAACTTTTTTTTATCACATGAACTAGATCTTCAAACTATAGAGTCAAATGTAAATGAAGATATTGTATATAACTTTTTTATGTTGCGAATGATAATTAATTTTACAATACTTACAACATTTTATCCTAAACTACAAAGAAAATTACTTATGAATAATTTTTTTTAAATAAATAGAGTCAACTGACTCCTATTTATTATTAGTATCTTTGTCTATGTATATGTCAGCATTGTTAATCAGGAACAAGACTGTAAAACGATTTAGTTAGATCTTGAACTCAATAATTAGTTTTATAATTGTTTTAGATTATAAGTATGGTTGTACAAACCATTTTCTTTCCAAAACCTCAACGAAAAAATTAAGAAGTGTAGTGCATTTTTCGGGAGTATATTTAGATACCATGATAAAAATTTTGCACCGCCTTTCATATATTTAAAGAGACCATTTACATTATTTTTGTTTTATGTGAAGCTTTGTGACAACACAAACGCCACAAAAGATATATTTCCATGAAGTATTAGAAATAATAATAATAATAATCATCATAATAAAAGTGTTAGGTGCCTAGTAAATAGTAGGGGCGCCGCCCCTACTATTGGGTCAAGCGAGCCACTTGATCTACCAACTTGTTATCTAAAAAGAATCCTTTTCAATTCTTCTACTTTATAATTTTCGACTCATTAGTTATAATATCTAAAAGATAAGTTAAATCGATAGTATTATTTTTTCAAAATTTTCGAAAGTAACATGATCACGATGAATTATTACACTCACATGAGAAATACGCTAATAAAAACAAATTGGAGCCAGTCGCATTGATAGACTGTAAATAAATCATTACGGTCATACTATTTTTAGAAATTTTGGAAAAGATGATGACATGAGTTTAATTTATTATTATTATTTTTTAAGTAAAGGTTGAAAGTCAGAACATCAAACTATTTAACATCCATAAGAGATTCTCCTAGTCAGGTTTCGAACTCGCGATCTTCTACACGGAGAGTATTGTTTTTGCTACTAGATTAAAAGTTGGTTCTCTTAATTTATTATTTTTAAATGATATGAATAAATTTCTACATTTTTCTGTTCCCACAACAGTACTTTTACAACGTGAATATTTGTATCATATAGATCAGTGGTTTTAGGTTAGGTCCATTGTCTATTATCTGCATATTTTTAATTCAGTAAGAGGAGACAAATATGTCTCATTCTTACCCATAAAAAGAGAGGATGATTTCACTAACAGATAATGTATATCAATTTTGATGCCGTATCCGTTGCCAATTAGCCATTATGTGACAGATCAGTTTAATAATGAACATATGATGTATGGACAGTTAACAATTTGGTGTATTTTTGCTGGAAAAATAAGAAAACAGTAGGATCAGATGATGTATTCAAATACAAATTAAAAAAAAATAAACTAAAAATTCATTATTTCATCTTATACATAGGAGCAGTACTATAAAATTTAAATTGAAAAGGCTTAATTAGTTGATTATGTAATTTTATTTCATGAGAAGACTTGAAAAATATTAGTACTTGTAAAAATTATGAACTATAAAGGAAAAAAAATGCTAATTTTTTGGCGCTTAATCTGTTTAAAATCAAAATCTGTTAATTTTTGTTTTTAATAAAAAATTAGTTTCAGGAGCTTCAAAATTCGTTTAATCAATATAATCGTCTTTTATTTGCTTTTTTAAAAGGCTGTTCGGCATAGACGGAGGTATGTTCGAAAGCTTACATTTGATGTGCAGTACTATGGGGGATAAAAAAAAAAACTAGAAATATCAAATATATTTTCTACATCAATCTTTCTCATAGTTTTTTTCTTGTTGAGATGTTTGATCTATGATAAAATAATTAGATAGGAGGAAAATATGTTGTATACTTGTCAATTGTTATTAAGAAAAGTGGTGTTTTTCAGACGAAATATTGCACATTAAATTGTACTGGAAATTTTGTTTTCTTTTTATGTTCTTTCAAATTCAAATGTATCAAAACACCCCTTTGTTGAAAAATGGAGTAACCCATGCCACTTCAGACTCTAGTAAATTATTACAGGACATCCATGTAGGCATTTTTTTCATTTATATAATAGGCCATTAGTGGAATGGTGGCTGCAAAATAAAATACATGTCGAACTTGGCAGCTTCGTATTATCAGCCCAACACAATAAAATGGGCCGGGTCTTTATGCCAGATATTTAACTTTACGGGCCTTAACGGGCCTTGATTTCCTGTCTGGACAAAAGTGCAAAAATGGTTATTCAGATCATGCAAGGGATACACGGGCTTAACAAAAAATGAAAGAAAAATATACAATGGTATCAAGAGAAAAACCACAAGTAACTTTCCCTGTAGCGGGTTTATAACACCAAGCATTGTATATGTACCTGAAATGCCCGCAACACAGGATCTCTTTTCTTAAATTGCACTCAAAACCTTTCCCTGTTCGATAAAAGGGGATTCGAAAGGGAGCAAAATCAGACAAAACTCCTCTGCAATTCGGATCGATGACAAGTGAAGTATCAGATTCTCCGATCTTCGCCGCGTGGAATCCGGCGGTTCTCTTCGTCGTTCGCCCCCTTTTCGCGATTGCCTTCGTTTTCTCTTTTATTGCTCTCAGTAAGCGGTTCATTCAGAATTTACAATTGCGTCCGATTGTTCTATTAGTGTACTTATTTAAGAGATAAATTTTCAATGGTTATTCTATAAACTTGTTGGTCAAAGTCTAGACATTGTTTATATCGTAATTTTAATCTTGTTTTCTTAATTAGTTCCTTAAGTATCATCAGATTTTTTTTTTGAAAAAAAAAAGTAAGTCATCATCAGGATTATGTTTAGAATTTTTTATTTACAATATGATCAGAGTTATTTTAGTAGATGATTTTCTCTTGATTAATTATAACCTAATGCAGTAATAGAGGGAAATGGTGTTTTCTGTCTTTGTCAAAGGGGAAATGAAAAGAATTAGTTTTATCTGATTCTGGCATGTTAATTTCAAATTTATTCTCTTTCAGTGAGCACTTCATAATTATCAAAATAAAGCAACTCAGATATAAATCTTGGATTTGATTCAGGCTGGTTTGTGGCATGGAAAACAGTACTGGTACATGTACCAGTGGTACAAGAAATATTTGGTCTACGCAAGAAGAAGTTCAAGCCTAAACCATCCACTCGACAGCGAATCTCACGATTCTATAACTCTCAGTCTATTTCTAGGTCTCTCTCCCTCCCTCCCTACCCCCCCCCCTCTCTCTCAAACCATGGTCCCTGTGATGTGGTTTCTTTTTTAATACTGTTTTGGTCTTTTTGGTGTCAAGTTGGGGTTATATGGGGTAATGTGGTTGAATTCAGGGGATTTGAAATCTATTTATGACCAAAATAAACCTAAATCCTTAATGACAATTATAACATTGTATAGTGTTTAACAAGTATTAGCTTTCATACTGTTTCAGCAGCATGTAATGAGGAGCAAAAGAGAAATAGTCTTTGAAGATCGACTGTCGGTGAATATTCATGTAAATCACAGTGATTTTCTATAACCTTTACATTTTAATTCACATAATTCATCTTTTGTTTCGGAGAAAAATCTCTTGCAATATAATTCAATTGAAACATACTATCATTCCAATTGCTGCTCAAGTAGTTTGATAGAAATGGCTTCTATATAGGCCTGTAACAGGCCAATCAAATACCTCACAGAAATGGTACGCTGTAATTGTGAATATAAGGGTTTTTTTTTTTCGTCTTACAAGACCATACTGCACATTAGTTCCTACTAGTCACTAGTGCTTTGGTGTGTGACAAATACATTTGCTATCCTATGGAAGAAATGGATTTTGATAAGATGATAGAGAAACCAGAAAACGAAAGTCTTTGGTAAAGGTATCCAACTAAGTTGGGTAAGCTTGGACCAAACTAATTTGTCTTATTGAGGGACAATAATTGACAAATTGTCTTTTGGACTTTTATAATTTTAATAAAATAGCTTGCTTTTTGGTATATTCACTGTTTTCGCATGGTTTGGCTCGACGACTGAATTGTTAATTTATTGTTGGGATCATTAATAATATTTTTAATTGTGGAAATAACTGTTAAATCGGTACCCGACATTGAATTTAATACTATATCATCCATATAAAAAATGAGAAAGTTTGATGCAAGTTTTACTGTTCATCAAACGATATAAAATTTGCTACAGTTCATATATATATATTAAGAGCTTGATAGCGGCTACCAAGAGTTGCTACAGTTTATAATTGACAGCCTTTGCTGGACTTCTAAATGATACTGAAGTTGCATGGAAATTTATACAGTACCACATGCCTACAATTTATTTTTCCTATTTTTGAATTTCTTTTTCGCTTGGTTTGAAAAACATTGTCGAGATTATCATGTTAATTTACTGTCCATGAACCCAAACCGTTGTTTTTGCAACTTGTTAGTTCCCTGGGAAACCTAGATGCTGCTAATCCTGATTTGGAGTTTTTATTTAAGAAACGGTATCAGTCATCAAATTTGACAACCGTATTCAAGGAAACGTATCTAATCCTGATTAAAGTTGAATATTCCTTGTAAGAGAATGAAAGTTATAGGTTCTTAGTTTTCATCAGTTGACAATGCTTTTACAATTTAAACAGACTAAATTTGAAATGCAACTGTGAATTATGATGTGCGGTTAGCAGAATTAGGCTGGGGTAATGTGTATATTGGTTAGGATCTGAGAGTAACTCTTTAGATTTTAGGGTCATTTATGTGAAAGAATCTGGAATTTCACTACTATGTTATAGGTTGTTTATATGAAAGCACCTATATGGATATTTTTGCCTACCATATTTTTTTTTTATAGTGACTTTTTGAAAGGGGGGTTTATTTTCACTTTTTCAGTATTGGCTGAAAATCTAGGGAAGATTCAAAACGTCATAATATTACTTCTTAGTTCTTAACAGATAAACACATAAATTTAAGTGCAAAAAGTACTGATGTGTATATATATTTTTTATAAGTGGCACACACCACTTATTTTATTTTACTGAAACAAACTGTTTTTACATATATTTACATATTACATATGTACATTCTCCTAGCCATCTACTAATCTACCCCCTCTAGATGTGATTTATATCTGCTCAATTACAGAGAATTGGCTTAGCTTGGCTAATTGTCCGGCATATCTCCTCAAAATATTTGTTACTTTTATCAAATAAATCATTTATGGCATTAGTACCTGACATTGTATAGTGTCTAACATGGCTTAGCTTTCAAACACTTTCAGCAGCACAAAATTGGATAACAGGGGCAAAAGAGAATGAACTATTGTTGATGCACGGCTCTTGGCAATTACTTGTGTCAAAATGTATTTTTCTTTTCTACACATCTTAGATATCTCCAAGACTTCAACTTATGTAATTAGTCTTTGGTAGGAGTACATGTATTCCAAACCAGTTCAATTAAAACATGCTTCCATTCCAATTTCTGCTTGAATAGTTTGGTACGTAGCAGTTTGTAACAAAGCAATCAAGTACCTCACAGAAACGGTACGCTCTCAAATGTTTTCGGGTCGAAGGTACAAAATTTTATAATGTTTGTATACTTCAAATCAAAATAACAGAGGTGTGATAGCCATTGTTAGAAGCTCGGATCATTTTGGCGCGTTACAGTGTTTGCAAGTGTCAATCTTGTTTGTTTTAAATGCTAATCACATATAGATTTTGAAATGGATTTGCACCATCTCATATCCTCCTACAAGAATTTTTATTGGCCGTTAATATTAAGATGAAATTTGGTGAATGCTTTCTATACGATGATGGAGAAGGCAAGGTGTTTTGGGAAAGGTATCGGACAATGCGAGAAGAGCTATACCTAGTTATAATTTAGTCTAATATAAAACCAGTATTTGACGAATTGTTTTTTGGCACTGTAATATTTTAAATCGTACTGCTTTCGGTCACGTTTGATTGTATCTCAAGTGGTGGAATAAAGGATTTGTCAAACGAGAAGTAAAATAGAAAAATAAGATGGAGTAAAATCTGAGTTTCGACGGAGCAAGTAAATCTACCTCTTCTAGTGGATTAGCTTACTCCGCTTGTAGAGTTCACTGTTACTCTGCTTGTAGAGTTCAACTGTTAGAGATAGACATTCATTTTTCGGTTTCTCTCCTCATTAGTCAATAATTTAAGTCACAAGTAATAAGTTCCAACTAAACAAGAACAACTTAAGTCACCTTAGCTGCTAAGTAAAAGATTTAATCTTTTTAAGTAGCAATCAAACTTGATTTTAGTGCTTTTTCTTTTTTCTTGTATTATATTGTTCAGCTGAGGCAACAAAATTGTCAATGTGTTGTGCATTTACGTAAAATATAAAATACAGTGTAGTTTATTACTTGACATAAAATGGATTTCTATTTCAAGTTTGGAGACTTTCATTTGGAAGAAATAAGAATATCAGGTGTCCCATTTGACAGCTGTATTCAAGCAAACACACCCTAACTCCAATTAAAGTTGGATGTCCTTGAAACAGAATAAAAGTCATGAATTTTAAATATCCACAAAAGATCGACATTTATTTAGGTTTCAATTAAAATTAAACATTTCAAGGGTTTTAAAGATGGATGTTAAATTTTCCAATTTTAAATATTGACAAAAACTCATTTATTTAGTTTTCAATTAAAGTCAGATTTTTTTTTTCTGGGTTGTTGAAAGATGAACGTAAAGTATTCCAGTTTTAAATATCGACAAAAGATCTTTTATTTAGGTTTCAATTAAAGTTAGATTTTTCCAGGGTTGTTGAAAGATAGATGTTAAGTCTTCCAAAATTAAATATCGACAAAAAAAACATTTATTCAGGTTTCGGTTGAAATTAGAATTTTCCAGTGTTGTTGAAAGATGAATGTTAAGCCTTCCACTTTTAAATATAGACAAAAGATCATTTATTTAGGTTTCAAACATTTAATTTTACACACAAAAATAGAGGAGTATTATTTTGAGCGCAAAAGGCTTAATATTTTAGCTGAGAGAATTTTTTACTTTTCAATACCCAATTTACCCTCATCTTTCTTTAATCCTCTTTTTTTTTAATTTCATTTGTGCTTGGACTCATTAATGCTTGCATGCTAGATATGAAAGAAAACAATTAAATTCATCTAAATATACGAACTAAAAAAAATGTTGCTTTGTATTTTAAACACAGGTCACAAAAATACCGACTTAGACGCTGAAATTTTTAAAGTTTTTTTTTTTTTTTTTGACATAAGCCCGTAGACACACATACTCTAAATTCTGCTTGGACCTCCACATGGGGGCATATGCCTCAGCCACTGTGCTACACAGTGCTTGGCTAAATTTTTTAAAGTTGAATGATTACATATACAATCACGAGGCTGGTTCAAATGCCTCCATTTTTTTGGGAATGAGAGTAGGTCCGATGCCCATCGGACCTACCTTGGTTCGATGGGTGTGATGACCATCCAATCTGCATCAAGATCCGTGTGCTCTGCATCAAAATCCGTGCAAGTCTGTACCAATTTCCGTGTACATAGATCTTGATGCTAATCGTACGGTGATAGAGCTAATTGAACCTAATTGTACGTCCGATGCCCATCGGACCTACTCCTATCTCATTTTTTTGTGCCTCCTCCACATGTCTCTATTTTTAAAAACTTTAATAACTCAAAATTTAAAACTTAAAAGTCAAAATAAAACGTTGAATATGATCTACATCATTTTATCTATGTGCTCATAAAAATTTATCACATTTTGATTTTGTTTTTATGTGAATCAATAAGTTAAAAAATCAACGTCTAGAAATTATCCACATTAGTACGTTTTTTACAAGCTCTTGATGACAACCAAAACAAAATTAAAATGTAATAATTTTTTACACGTGCATAGATAAAATGATGTAGACCATCTCCAACAGTTTTATTTTAACTTTTAAGTTTTAAATTTTGAGTTATTAAAGTTTTTAAATTGGAGGCATGAAAAATGGAGACATTTGAACCCTCCTCTACAATCATATAATATTCTATATATCTCATATAAACTTTATAATTGAAGAACACTAAGTTAAAACCATCAAAAGTTACAAATCAAAGCTAAGTTACAAAAGACAATATCTAAAGATAAAACCTACTCATATAAGTTTGAAAAATAAAAAAAGTTTCTCAAGCACATCATTGCAAAGGTAAATTTATTATTTGGAAATGGAATTTTAGTTTGATTTTTTTTACATTTTTTTGTCAAAATTTTAAATTTCCATTGCCTTAAGTATCGTAAAACCCCAACACTTAATATAGCGCCGCCTCAATAAATATTATTTAATTATTAGTCTAAAGGTTAGTTCTTGAAAAAAAATAGATATCAAAGATGAATCCAACGCATTAGTTTGAGGAGTCTGTCCCCCTAGGTACCTGAGGTACAATTAAAAAAAACGGACGACCCAGATTAATTCCATGCGGTTCAAATTCAATCCGGTGCCTTGAGATTATAGGGGGTTTTCTTTGAGATTCGTGAGAAGTTAAAAAAATGATCCGAATTTATCACTTGCACCTCATATACCTGTGATGATACGTATTCTTAGTTTGAGATGGATCCTAATTATGACTAAAGATTTGAGATTTGATACATGAAATATTGTACTAACCTTCTCTAAGTTTTTATCCTCTAAACACTTCCTAACTGTTTTTAATCAACTTATTTAATACTGTTTGAGAGTCTAGGGTTCTACAGATAGATTTTAGCTTCCAGAATTTTTATTTATTTTGTCAGCATTATTTTATATTGTCGGTATTATTAAATGTCAACGCATTAGTTCACTGTCCTCATTAGTCAATAATTTAAGTCATAACTTAAGTAACAGTTCCAACTAAACAAAAACAACTTGAGTCACCTTAGTTTGAAATAAAAGTTTTAATCTTCTTAAGTAGCAATCAAACTTGATTTTAGTGCTTTTGTTTTTTCCCTTGTATTGTATTGTTCCGCTGAGGCAACACAATTGTCAATTGTTGTGCATTCACTTCAAAATATAAAAGACAGTGTAGTTTATTACTTTGACTTAAAATGGAAATTTTTAATTCAAGTTTGGAGACTTTCATTTGGAAGAACATCAGGTGTCCCATTTTACAGCTGTATTCAAGCAAACACATCTAACTCCAATTAAAGTTGGATGTCCTTGAAATAAAATGAAAGTCATGAATTTTAAATATTGACAAAAGATCGACATTTGTTTAGGTTTCGATTAAAGTTAAGACTTTTCTAGGGTTGTTGGAAAGATGAATGTTAAGTTTTCTAATTTTAAATGTCGGCAAAAGATGATTTATTCAGGTTTCAAATATAGTTTCAAGGTTGTTGAGAGATGGATGTTAAGTCTTTCAATATTAAATATTAACAAAAAAAAAAAAATCATTTGTTTAGGTTTCAATTGAAGTTAGATTTTTTTCAGGGTTCTTGAAAAATGAATGTTAAGTCTCAATTTTAAATATGGATAACAAAATTATTTATTTATGTTTCAAACATGCAATTTAACAGAATATATATATATAGAGAGAGAGAGAGAGATGGGCTATTGTGCTTTGCAAAGTAAAGCCATCGTTTTACTTCGGCTTACTTTTTAGATTTTCAAAGTCCAAAACGTCGATCCGACCGTTCAAGTTGATCTACATATTGAAATGTGCTTGCAGACCAAATTTTATATTTTTTGGAATTTTTTTACTATTTATTAAGCCACTTTGAAAATTGCTGATCACATGGTCTATAAAAAACAGTGCAATAAAATTCTGGACCATGTGATCAGCAATTTTCAAAGTGGCTTAATAAATAGTAAAAAAATTCCAAAAAATGTAAAATTTGGTCTGCAAGCACATTTCAATATGTAGATCAACTTGAACGGTCGGATCGACGTTTTGGACTTTGAAAATCCAAAAAGTAAGCCGAAGTAAAACGATGGCTTTACTTTGCAAAGCACAATAGCTCATCTCTCTCTCTCTCTCTCTCTCTCTATATATATATATATGAGGAGGGATCGGATTACACTGTTTTTTGTGACATCGAATTACATCGTCAATTTTCAAAGTTTTCAAAGTCCAAACAGTCGATCCAAACCGTTCAATATGATGAATATATTAAAATGTGTTTGCAGATCAAATTTTACATTTTTTTATTTTTTTATTATTTATTAAGTACTTTACAAAATTGTTGTTTTCAGACCATTGAATTTTTGTACCCATCTTAATAAATAGTAAAAAAATTAAAAAAAATGTAAAATTTGATCTGCAAGCACATTTTAATATATCCATCATATTGAACGGTTTGGATCGACTGTTTGGACTTTGAAAATGGACGATGTCATTCGATGTCACCAAAAAACAGTGTAATCCGATCCCTCCTCTATATATATATATATTAGAGACAAAATCCAACGCATTAATTTGAGATGGATCCAAATTATGACTAAAGATTTGAGATTTGATATATGAAATATGAGTGAGGCTATGGTGCTATGCATAGCACGGATGGCTAGTGTACTACGGCTCAATATGGTACTTTTTAATATCCTAACGGTCGATCCGACCGTTCATTTTTTCAGATAGGTAGAATTTTGATGGTCCATAATTTTCAAAAAACACTGATTTTTCTACCTATCTAAAAAAATAGTAAAAAAATTCGAAAAAATATAAAATTTAGTTTGCAAGTTCATATTCATATGGATATCACATTGAACGGTCGGATCGACCGTTAGGATTTTAAAAAGTACCATATTGAGCCGTAGTACACTAGCCATTGGTGCTATGCATAGCACCATAGCCTCACTCTATGAAATATTGTACTTACCTTCTAAGTTTTTATCCTCTTTGCTGACTGTACACTTCTTAACTGCTTTTAATCAACTTATTTAATATTATTTGAGCGTCAGGTTCTACGGATAAATTTTAGTTTCCAGAGACCAGAATTTGTATATTATTTTGTCAGCATCATCAAATGTCAAGCTACAGATTGCTATACCAATTTTATAACTTTTAGCATTTTTTAGACTATTGCGTGACATGAGCCTTATGACAAATTTGTGCACGATATAAAATTTCTGTATTTTTGTGTTGCAAAATATAGCATATATAAAGAGTCCGTACTTAGGTTTTGCTTTTCTTCTTACCATGGTCACTCAATTGCTGGAGGCTATGCCTTTATTTGATCAGTATTTTTTCGAAAAAATAAAATGTTACCACTATAGAAGATCTTATAATTTTATCAACAAAAAAAAAAAAAAGCAAGAAGATCTTGTAAGAAAAAACACATGGTGGGCATGTACAAAATTAAATTGGTAACACGGTGCATTTCAGACAACAATGTTTCTACTCCCACTAGAGCAAAGAATTGAAGATATTGATTTCGGAATAAATTGTTCAAATTCAGTACGGAGTTTCGGAAAAATCTTAGCCGTATTCATCGAGAACTCTGCACGAATTTTAAAGGAAAAATGATGAACTCTGTCTGTCCTTGATGAGAGAGAATGAATTTTTCTTTTAAGGGATAGTTAGCATCCTTAAAAAGTTTATATGATGCTCCCCTTCAGCACCAGTGCCTTATAACTACTTGATGTGTTGGCATTTTAGACAGATTTTTTTTAGTGTTGATATTAGATTTCAAACACGCAATTTAACATGAAGGATGATGTCTTAACTACTAAATTAGACGTGATTCTAAACATTATAAATATGCTTTTCATGTATGGCTGGTTTTATTAACAAAATTCTGGAATAAGTCAACAAAATTCACTATATATTTACACTTTAATCAATTTTTGATCTGTTTTTCCGGATCCGTTCATTTTTCCTCTCAAAGTCATGTGTAGAGACTTTCTTATGTTTTGAATTTTCTACAGTACATGTTTTCATTCTGAAATGAAATATTTCTCTACTTTATTTTACATGAGTTATTTTTTTCCGTATGAGGTTTAATTTCTACTAAATTCAAGTAGTTTTTATTATGTGTTTTATTTTCTGCAACAGTGTGGAAATTTTATTTGGATAAGTAAGGATACAGTTATTTATAAAATTTGCCAGGTAATAATGCTCAACTTTTGAGAACTTAGAGCATCTTCGTTCCAGCAAATGTTTAGCAATTAATTTGTTCCACGTTACTAAATTTAGCAATTAAAGACATTCATAATTTTTAAAGCACTCCATCCCAGAAATTTAATTAGAATTGCAATTAATACTATGTCAGCCAAAAAAATAAAAATTGAGCGGTACAGATACATAGAGAGAATTTTAATCAAATTTTAACCAATCAAATCAAAAAGAAAACGTTTTCTTTTAAAGCAAATTTGCTAATTTAGAAATTCTGATACATCCCAGCAATTATATTAGCAATTGACACATCATTAGCAATTTAATAACAATTACCATTGGAGATGCTCTTATAAGCAGGTAAGTTTTGTTACCTTGTTTAATTTTTGCGAGTGTCGAAGTTAAACATATAAGATATTGTTAGCTGGGATCATATAAAATTTTCAGGCTTAGAATGAAGATCAATTTACATTATCCATTAGCATTTTACTCTAAAATATATAAAAAATTCTATATAAAAATAAAAATTAAAAAATTAATGGGGTCAATTAACCCCATTAATTATATGTCAATCCGCATTTATTAGCAGTAAAATTTATGCACCGTAGACAATTTGATAACTTTCTTTTTACAAATCTTGGCAGATGAAAAATGACAAACAAGAAGGAAAACATTTTCAATTTTCCCACCAACAAATTAAACAAATTAAGTGACACAAATTTAGCAATTTTAATAGACAAATTTGTTTTATATACAGTTTTGACACTCAATACCTTATGCAGCCAAATCTTAAAAAAAAAAAAAAAACTTGCTATCTCTTGTCTTTAACAACATTCATAATTGTCTGAATTTTTAAAATAAGATTCATACGCGAGCGCACAGTGACAGATTTCCTTTTGCCAGATAGAGATTAATTGACCTCTATTTATTTTAAAAATTATTTAAACTTGTACTATAAATTATAATATTAAAGATAAAATGGCTATATGTATGCTAAATTGGACCCATATTTATTTTTAAATTTTTTATGCTGACTCCACACATCTTTTCAAGCTTTTTTTTTATTTCATAAATATTTATGTGTATACTGACCCCATAGATTAAAATTCTGCATCTGTCCCCACTACACGGAGTAGTAAAATTACGGAATTTTTTTATAAACCATAATTAATTTTTTTGTTTTTTACGAAACCAACATGATTACTTTTTTTTTTTACAAAAACCATGAGGACCAAAATGTCATTTCGGTCCAAATTTTTTTTTTATTCCGGACCGAAATGTCATTTCGTTCCGATTCTCTTTTTGAATTTTCTGTGGTACTGGTTTCATAAGTTTTCATATGAGCCGCTGCAGAAAATTCAAAAAAGGGACCGAACCGAAATGCCATTTCAGTCCAAAATAAAAAAAAAATTCGGACCGAAATGACATTTCGGTTCTTATGGTTTTTGTAAAAAAAATAATCATGTTGGTTTCGTAAAAATATATATTTTTTAATTATGGTTTATAAAAAAAATTCAAAATTACGGGTGTGCAATAGACAAAACTGTCCAAGTAGCAACAGATCTAGGGGATCTTAGGGGTGGCTAAGCCCTTTTTTATAATTTGAAATTTTGTCTATTAAATTTTGTAATTTTTGCATACATCAATATTTTTATCCATGCTATTATATAATACTGGATCATTCAACTCTTCAATCTCAAGTTTCTAATTCCGCCATGTGTTCAAGCAAAACAATCACTCAAAAAATGGAAAAACCAAATGTACAAAAGAAAAATAATATATCTATCAAAAATCAAACATGACCAACCGTTTCTGAGGAGAACAAAACATGACACCTTAAACAAAATCTTAATCAGAGCAATAAAATAATCAAAATCCAACTAAGTATTCAAATCTAAGCTTCTCCAAGCCCCAATTGCTTCAAGTACAATTCAATAATTTTCTTTCAACATTTTTTTTTCCTTCCCTAAGAAATATGCACCATCAACTTGGATAGGTTATTATTTTTTATTTTTTTGAAACCTTGTCAGAGACTGACAAGTGAAAACCTTATATTGTAAGGTTCCTTTCAAAATAATTTCTCAGGACGGCTGTGGTACAATTCTAGAGCTGTCAAAGCTTTCTTTTATCTGAGTCAAAAGTGTTAATATGCCAAGAAATCTGTGACATGTTTTCCCAAGTGCTTTGCTACGCATACCCAAATAGACCCCCTATATTTCTCGCCGTCAGCACTGTTTTTAAAAATTGGACCTGCACCTGTTACTATTTTTAATCCGATCGATCGTACAATTGCCTATTCATGCAAAAAAAAAAATGTCAAAATCAACTATAAATTAAATTTTATTTTACAGCATCTAAATCGACTATTTAACGTGTATAATTTGATTAACGAATGATCGATGTACCATCTTATCTTGCTCTATAAGCAACCTCATACTAGAAGAAAAGTAATTTATTTTGCTCTATCATTGCTCTTATAAGTAAATTACTCCAAACTTGACGTACCATATCAATACCACATTTGGAATAATGGTACTTAAAGCAAATTATTCGGAACCCGACGTACTAATCCTTCAATGGTATCAATACCTCATTTGCAATAATGGTTCTCAAAAGCAAATTATTCAGAACGGCGACGCACCAATCTTTCAGCAGTATCAATATCTCATTTAGAATGATGGTACTTAAAAGCAAATTATTCGGAACCCCGACGTACTAATTCTTCAAAAATAAAACTAGCTTACAAAAGGAATAATTGTCTTTTAAATATAAATTACTTGGGAGCTTGATATTCCAATTGTTTACTAAATAAACAATTAAAGCGAATAATTGCTATTAAAGAAGCTTGACCGTACACATGCTTTACTGATAATTAATATAACAAGCAACTGATTAGCGGCTCTTATAAAAAAAATGACTTATTAATGCTTTACTAATAAGACAAGCCACTGGAATAATAAATCATTGAAATGAAAAATAAGAATAAAATATATAAATAGTAAGTAAGAATCACACAATTTCCACTTTTGTCCATAAATTCTATATTTTACGTTTTGCTACTTGTGTGTGTGTTGTGATATGTATCAATTTGGACATATATTCACCTGCAAAAAAATCCGAAAAAAAAAAATAGGAACGCTCAGAAAACACACAACTGGTAGTCAATTTATTGCGTAAAATTTTTTAGCTAAAATTGTTGAAGGACCAAAATTGAAAATTCTCAATTTTCAGGGACCCAAGATGAAGATACATTTTATACTAACTATCCTCAGGAGTTGCTCCACTGTTCATCTCCAAATAGGATTCGCAAATCTTATTATTATCATTTGTTTTAAGTTTGTTCAAGTCAATAAGCGCATAATTTCTCTCTTTTCGCAAGGCCGCAAGCACACAGAACTAAGATGTGAAAGGGCCGCTCAGAATCCTCGTACAGTTTTGGGCCCCACCATTTTCCTGACTTAGCCTCCCTCTCTAATCATGAT
This sequence comes from Carex kokanica, assembly GCA_025461125.1. Taxonomy (NCBI): domain Eukaryota; kingdom Viridiplantae; phylum Streptophyta; class Magnoliopsida; order Poales; family Cyperaceae; genus Carex; species Carex kokanica. The sequence goes on from JAJGRX010001263.1 coordinate 466,031, forward strand.
TTTACATTTTTGATATAATGATTGTAATGGTATCTGTCATAAATTAATTAATCATATATAAAATAATTTGAATATGTACTTGACGCCGGTGGCAAGTTCATGTGAAATCACAAGTTTTTACTAGAAACAATGAAATTTCAACTAATTGAATTGTTTGTGAACATAACCTCAACAAAAAAAGGACATTTTAAGTGACTAATTAGAACAATAATTTACTTGACAAATGATTTTTTTTAGTTCATTTATAATGAGAACTTGAAATAAGATTTTATTTTTGTGTTTTTTTTTTTAAATTTCATCCTCGTTCATCTTGATGCGAACCGAACTAAAAAAAAGAAGTATTCGACATAAACATTTGGCTCATTAAATAGATCAGAATTAATAGTTATAATAAATGCATCATGTTAATTAATTTATTACGCCTATCCATTTGCAGCACATAGGCAATTAATTTATATGACACCCAAAAATAATAATTCCTAAATACAGTTTTGATGCTTAACTGATGATTGGAAGCAAAATAAAGTTTCAAGTGGCGTGCAATCAAAGGATGGTGGTACGGAGGGATCAAAAAAATATTTGAAATCAGAAGAAACGATATACACCTTTTGCTAATAATAGGTAGGTACAAGTAGGGATGGTGGGCTTAATGATGATTTTAAAGAGAGAATTTGAATAGTTTTGGGCCCCAAATCATTAGAGAGAATCCTACTGATTGTTGCATCTCAAAAATTTATTTTAGTTGTGTGAAAAAGTTTCATTTGAATACAACTAAATTGAAACCTTTTTTTTTACTCAATTTACTTTTTATTCGATTGAATAAAAAAGAGTTTCGTTTAATTTTTTTAGATGAAACAATCAGTATGATTCTTTCTAATGATTTGGGGCCCAATTCTATTCAAATTCTTTCCCATGCTTGTTTTTGAACTAGAATTTGAAGTATTGAGTTGTTTTGATTCTACTGTAATTCTAATGTCCTTATTTTTGTTTTCAATTTTTTTCAAAAAAAAAAAAAACTATGATTCATACGTTGCAGCTACCTCACAACAAATTAAAAAAAATGAATTTAGGTATATTTGATAATTCATTATTTTGATAATTTTTAAAATGACACTTAAATTTAAAATTCAAAATTATAGGCGTGATCCATATTATTCACATATTATGTCTATAAAATATGATGAAATTGTTGTATATTTCAATACATATCAAATAACTTAAAATTTAAAAAATAACAAAAGTTAACCGTGCTTAATACATCATTAAACAATAATTAAATTGAATAATATTTAATTGTTAGCTTATCCATATGTCCAATAGCATACCTACAAATTTACTTTCCGATTTCCAATTTTATTTGAATTTGTTTAAAAATCTACTGTCAATATTGTTAAAATAATCATTACAATCACTTCTCATCTTTAACTAAGTTCACAACATACTAAACGCAAACATGATAAGATTAACATATATGAGCATCTAATATTGGTTTCAAATTTGACATTAATCACAACAAAATGCTTTCTTAGATCTACTCATTTAATATGCACGACATAATTTCAATTCTAACTTCACATTTTAGCAAAAACTAGTCTCGTCCAATGACAAAGAACAATACTCTTTCGTGTGAGAAACTGTTGATTTGAAATCACTTACGAATAATAAAATAGAAAATGCTAGAGCTTCATCTTTCTCCAAAAAAATAATTACGTTCTCTTTGTACATCCGAGTCGAATTAACAACACCTGGATTATCATTTCAGATCATAAAGCGAACTGATTTTCGAAGTCAATCAGACGGTCCATATTTGTCCGAGTCAGGTATATGTAGTCTTGAGAGACTAGTTAGCAAACTATTCAAAGTAAGTGGTTCACCTTGGGAATAAACCAAAGGGAATCCAGAACTATCACAAAATGTTACATCCATCACATTCACATAGCATTCAATCAACACCAAATTTGAAAAATTTATCTTTGAATTATCATATAATGGACCACAATCTCTCATTATTGTCAACACTTGCATCATCACCCCATGTTCCAAAGAGTTTGGTTTAAGAACCCGGATTTCACCCAAATTTAATGCCCCTTAGGTACCATATTTTTATTTTGTTAGTGTGATTAATTTTTTTTAATCAACTTCAGTGAAGCTTTGATAAAATTTTAGTTCACAAGAAGATTAATTGTTAAAGTCAAAGAGTTACCAAGGAATTCTAATCCAATTTGATGGTCTATTTATTTGGTACTATCAAGTCAATACACTGTTTTTAAGTATGGTGCCTCAATTTTTATACTTTCACTTTTGAAATTTTTAATAATAAAATGTAAAACCCAAGCAAAACAAAACTAAATAGCCAGATGCAATCTACGTATTTTCTCTACATATCATAAAAAAATTGTATTTTGGCTCAATTTTGATAGAATTTGAAAATTTGAAAATTCATCACCTAGAAATTATTCACATCGCTGAATATTTACATACACTTAATACGAATAAAAAATAAATTCAAAAGATTGTAATTTATTCTATGTGCATACAAAAAAAGTAAATCGCTTTTACTATTTTATTTTGATATTTAAGTTTATATTTTGTATTGTAAAATTATCGTAATTTATAATGTGTGCACTAAATAATAATTCTACAAATTACTAATAGTAAGGCATAGTGCCGTCATAATAATTGAGGCATGCGAATCCTCTCCTATTATGCAAAAATTGCGTGCCAATTATGAAAAATAAGGGAGGCATTTTTATGTGGTTTGTATATTAGAATTAGGTAAATTTGAGAAAGCGAAGATCTGTATGCAGTGGTCTTTTTTGCCTACACCCAAAATGAGAATAAAAAATAGGAGAGAGCAAACATTGACCGAGAAGAATGGAATTAGTTGGCAAGATAGCGTTGTTAGATGATTTATTGAGACAATTCATATAGCATTCATATAGCTTTTGAGAGAATTTAAATGTCTTTATTTTTTTATCTCTATTATGTTTTTACTTTTTAATTTATTAATAACATCTTTTTAATTTATATGTCAAAATAAAATCGGTAAATGTGATCTGTATTACAGTATTTACATGCACATAAAAATTATTAGTTTTTGATTTTGATTTTATATAAATCAATAAGTTGAAAAGGTAACACTTATAATTTATCCACATCGATGTATTTTTGCAGGCTTTTGATGTTAATTAAAACAAAATTGAAATGTCGTGATCTTATATGTGTATGTGTGTAAAGAAAAATAATATCGATCATATCTAATGATTTTATTTTAATATTTATATTTTAAATTGTAGTTTTAAAAATAAAGACACGACACACAAAAAATAATGACATTTGCACATAAGCTTTTTACATGACATATTTGACTTATCAGATTAATCCAAACTGGTTTTCTTATTACAATATATCTTCAAAAATTGTTTTCCACCGCTGGCAAACTTTTGATATATACGAAGTATACATGCAAATTACAAAGGAACCCAGATTAACTTTCTGTTAAGTACCACACTAAATAATAACTAGAAAAAGATAATCCCATGATAATAAACTGATTGATTGCTTTTGGGGCCCATATTGGTCAAAGAGGATATTGGCTCCTTCTAATAAGCCCCATTTTTAAATGGAAATTGCATATTGTACCCGAAACAGCAAGCATAGTTGGAGGAAACAAATAATTTTTTTTTTTTGGCACATTAACGTTTATCATACTCATAGGATTATGAGTTATGACCGATTTTATGGTAGTAATAATTTATAACTAGACTTTAAGATCAATTTTATGTGTAGATAAAATGTCAGTTTCAAATGGTCCAATGAGGACCCCCACAATAATAAATTTTGAATAATATTTGTATTGTATTTGTGTTAATCTTTTTCAGCACAAACTTGTTGTGATCACGTTGTAAGAAAATTACGATAATAACATGACATAATGAATAAAGGAGCTAATTAGAGAATGATTTTGATAAAACTCGCATGTTGCCCCATATATATCAAAATGCTAAATTCTTATTCATAAAATTCTAGATTAACACAATATAATCCGAAACAACATAAAAGAACTTTAGCCTAAAATATAATTAAAATTTTCTATAAATTTAAGCAAATTAATTTATTTTGATAAAAGGAACACAAAGCCCCTTGTGTATCCTTGTGGGTACAACATAAGGAGGCATTGGAAATCCATTAATAAAATGGATTTGGGGGCTAGTTTATGATTTGCTTGAATAATTAAGAATGAAGAAGAAAAATTGTGAGTGTGTTGATGACTTTATTCTTGTTTTGAAAGATATCTCAAAAGAACAACATGCCATCCCACGAGTCCCAAGCATCACACTCTCCAAAAGCCCACGAGCACCAACTCCTTGATAATCATAATTTTTTATTTTTATTTTGATCTAAGATGGGATGGTATATTATAGTGCGACTTAGTTTCTCTACCACATCTCTTCTATGGCATTTCATAAAACAATATTGCTTTCCTTAAAACAAAAAAGATTGGCCAATAATTTATTTTCGGCATCTTTTTCTAATTGAATAGGCGAAGTAAATAGAATTTATAATTATTTTTAAAAAATTCGAATTATTTGTGTATATTACTAATTATTCGCAAAATTTGAGCTCTTTGTTTAATCTTAAGAATTTTGAAAATATTTTTAAACATTATAAGCAAATAAATTATTCTCAAGACCATGTATGTATTATCAAATCAATAATTTAGATCATGTCGAATTATTCACGAATCTGAGTTTATCACTATAGTATTGATCATAATACAAGATTTCCGAATAATATCCATATTACACTTGAGTTATTCATTTTGAACACCTCTTCGAATTATTTTCATATTTGACAAATTGCGCAAACACAATATTTACCCATATTATCTATAAAATTTGCTTACTATTTTTATTCATATATACACATTTCAATATTTCAATATATTATCTATATTACAAAAAAATATAACTTAATATTATGAATGTTTTAGAGTTCCAAACTTGTCAATGTGGCATAGTGTGAGCATATTCGCTGTGAAGATATAATGACATTGCAACTATGACATACAAACTTAACCGTAAGATTCACATCAAAGGTGTACTGAGTGATGTGATTTTTTTAGGAATTTTATAGAATTGTGCGAGATAACTAACGAGAGGATAAATTCTCGTGTCGTGGTTCTATAACAGAGATCTATTAACAGATGCAAGTTCCTCAAGCGTTGGATAAAAAAATATCTATGATAGACTATTAGCATATGTATGAAGTGAGTTTAAATCATGATCATTTGTTACAAATTGATACGAAAATTAAAACAACTCCATAAAATTTTAAATTAGTTAAATTTGACTCGAACTCTAATTGTATGGTCCAGAAACCAAACTCAAAGTTTGGATTACTTTAGAGAATCCACCCCCTTGAAATTAGGAATTCATATCAAATGCAATACCTGACCGATACAGAATGAGATCTGCTCATCTCTTTTAATCTTCACAAATCTAAAAGCAATCTCTCTATTAGCTGCAATCTTTTTAGGTTGGCATTTAGTGTTGTACCATAGGCCACAAAAACCACTGCAACACAAGAACCAAGAGAATGCTAACAGGGAAGGAGACTAAAAAGTCTAAAAAGAAGATCAGCATTGGGGATGGCGACATGGTTTGATACAATGGAGACCATCATTCCATGGCCCCTCCTACAACCGAGATTTCGGGGTTCGTACGTACTCAAACCGGTACCATATTCCTGACCCGGTACTGCGTACAAATAATTCAGATTATAAGCCTATGGCCCCAATGATGATTAGGATTATGTAGAGCGCCATCTAGGAACATGCATTACTTATTAACTAGTGGCAAAAATTTTAAATAATATTTGCATTATGTATGTATTTTTTTTCACGGCACCTCTTCAAATTATTTTTTAATTTATTGAATTGCTTGAAAAACGCATTGTTTATATAATATTATTAATAAATTTATAAAAAATAATTTAATTTATAAAATACCAATATTTTGATAAGTTATTTATATTATAAAATAAGGAACTATTTACGAAATTATACAGACTTTCCGAATTATATTTAAAACACAAACTTATCACTATGTGTTACCATTTAATCAAGTTCGTTTAAAAAAAACTAAAATTAGTTATTCCTTTTATAAAAAGAACATAACAGCACGTATAAGCCTTTTCATTCTCTATTCTTTTCTTTTTGTAAAAAAAAAAAAAAAAAACGGCACTCGTTCTCCAATGATAAACAAGCCAATGCTTGGTGTAGTGCACAGATGTGGTAAGAGATGAAAAGTAGATACAAAATTAAATAAATTAGGGGGGAAAAAGGAAATGGGGACAAAAGGGAAGTTGGCAAGTTGCTTGAGCAGAAAGGGGATGGAAAAAAAAAAAATTAAATAAAAGAAGTCAAGAGCACTCAAAACACAAAGTACTTTGCAAACCTAAAAATGCAATAGAGAGTTCCTTTTGGGGCTTGATTGGGGCACCCCTCTTTTTATTTGGAGCAAGTCTTCTAATTGATATTTCTTTTTAATGACTGATTTGCCCTCCAACTATTGCTTTTGACTATTGGTGTGTGTTATACTCTAAAAGTCTATTTATGTGTATTTTAGCAATCAAAATTTCTTAATCAGATTGGCATACTAACAGGTGCATTATTTTGATCTAATTAATATTTATAAATAAAGGTTCAAATATTCAATTTTTTGTATCTTCATTTTTTTAATTTTAATAACTTAAAATTTAAATGTCAAAATAAAGCTGCTACATATAATCTATACTATTTTTTATATACTATTTTCTATATGCCAAAAATTATGACATTTCAACTTTATTTAAATTCTTATCAAGAATTTGCAAAAGTATTTTGAGCGAATGCACACTATCAGATGATTGCAACATGTCTTCTTTTATCTTATTTTAAAGACAAGTAAAAAAAAATTGTTGTTATAAACATACAAAATTTTACCGTAGTCATAAATTTTTAGGTATAAAATTCAAGACAAAGGGCATATTTGTCACGCGCATTGATTAAAAAATGGGGAATTTCATAAATATCCCTCAAAAACTTCAAAATTATGTATTCCCCCTCTAAAATTAGTAATAACATACATACCCTTCTAAATTTAAAAAGCTTAAAAATTTATCCATTTTATTGTTTTTTCTATTAATACACATTCTAAATTTAAAAAGTACCTATTTTACCTTTTATTAATTAAAATAAAAATATGTTGCATGTTTTAAAAAAATGCCAGCCATCTAATCGGTCTATTTTCAGAGGTAATGGGTTATTTTTACTTCTGACGCTCACACAAGTATATACCTAAATGTCACTGTGTGTGAATCAAAAATAAAGGAATGACCTATTTGTCCTTGAAAACATACCGATTAGAAGACTGACATTTTCTTAAACATGCTACATATGTAACTTTTTAATAAATAGTAAAATGAGTATTTTTATAAAAAAAAATTTGAAAGAAAGATGAAAGATCTGGCCTTCAAATTTCATACCCTTAGTATTACTACAACAGATTTTCCTCATCCGGATTTCAAACCCATGACCTCCTACATGAAGATCATGTGCCTTTGTCACTAGACCAAAGGCTAGTTCTCAGAGTATTTTATAAATTTAAAAAGTGTTTTAATATAAAAGACAATCAAATAGGTGAATTTGTGAGTCTTTGAAATTTAGAAGGGTAAATTGATATTAAGAATTTAGAGGGAAATTAGTAGATTTCTACTTATTTAAAATAATAGTATTTTTTTCTTCCAAAATATACAATTTGATCTGAGGTACATTGTTATATAGAGATTATATTTAATAATTCAGATCGACTATTTGAACTTTAGAAATAAAGAGATAGATTCATATTACAAATTGATACTTAAAAATGCATATTACCGTAACCTCGCTAAAAAAATGATTATCGGTTAAAACAAAATCATACGGCAGAGAAGTATTCATTTTCATGGATTCATGCTCAATTTTTTTAATTTAATACATGCTAACTTATAGTATTGATTTGACATGGGAGAGCTGAGCATGTAATTCCTCTGATGGCCATAGTAGAACCAAGGACCTCTTTTCCTGTGCACCGGTCCCACATGTAATAGTCGCCGATTTGAAGTATTTGCAAGATTCTTATCCAGTCAGTCAAATTTAGACGGGACTAGGGAATATTCTTTTCTGGTGCATTTCAGTAATATCTTCAAATCTTCAATATAATAATATGTTCGATAGTATCCAACAAAAATAAATTACAATATCCCTCTGGTTGGTTGTCTTCAAAAAAATTATTATTTTAGTCGTCTTTTTTATCAATAAAAAACTGGTAAATTTTACTTCCATATTGATCCATATAGAAGTTTGAAATATATGTGATTTAATATATATTTTTCATGCAATATAAACATAGGGCAGTTCTTATTAGTTTTGTAAATAACGGTATGCGCTCGTCGGACGGACATGGTACCCTTAAGTAATTATTTGGAAATAATCAGAAATAATCGAGTATAATCGGAAATAATCGACCGATTATTCGGAAAAATCCGTGATGGTTTGATCACCGTCAACGACTAATTGGCCGATTAATCGGTCTAAACAGACGTATTTTACAACACTGGTTCATATAGCATGGTATTAGTACGAAAAATATGTGATTTGATTAAGTTATGTGATGTTCATCTACTTGAATATCAGAGAATTATAGTGCGCTAAACCTTGTTTTTTAGAGCATCTACATTCCTGGTACTATTAGAGTTTATAATCTGATGTGACAGTTTATAATCCAGTTTTAGGGATGTGGGAGAGTTTCTTATTTAGAAACTATGCTTTAAAGTTTCTTATTAAGAAACTGTTTATAAACTCCATGCTGACCAAATGATTGGCTCAAATTATTTCTGTTTTTTTAATTTGTTGCTGTTATGGCTTAATAGAAACTCTAAAATTAATTTTAGAGATGTGAGAGTTAAAAAATTTAGATATCTTAATTTCTAAAAAAGAGTTAACAACTATTTAGAAACTCATTTGAGTTGCTGGATGTAAATGCTCTTATATGTAACATTTACAAATAATTTATGACATCGCTTTTGAAATTTTTCAAAATAAAATCCGGCCGTTGTGAATCACAGACGCCCTGTGGGACGCTATGGTTCATAGCCGTCCGATATAGTTGTTGTTTTTCTCACATCTCCCGCTCATTGCACGCATTTCGTATTCTACCTAGTTTTTTGACGTCCACCAAACCACTATGAACCGTGATGTCCCACTGGGCCGTTGTAGTTCAGACTTCAGAGCGGCGGTGCTCTGCCGAGATATATCAAAAAACGAAACCATAATTTTTTTTTAATACTACGGATAAAAAAAAAACGGAGCTAAACCCTTTGGGGATCAACCATGGGTGATACTTAGGAGTCCTAATACGCTCCCAAATTAAAAGTTGAAGCAAGCAATGGTATACATACACCAAAAAAATTCCCCAACAAATTTTTCTGCATAAAGACTAGAGAATTAATTGGTGCCCTCTCTCTCTCTCTCTCTCTCTCTACATCCCTTTCTCTCTCCTCACACGCGGGCCTCTCAAGCCAAAACAAAGGAAAACTCAAAAGCAACTACCACCCGTCACAAACCAATGAAGCAACTCAATTAATTGGAAATAAATCTGCTGTTATTCCAAAGGGATCACAGGAATCTGTTATTCAGATCTCAGCCGTTGATCTTTATCGAGATTCGGACATAAAAAACTTTTTTCTTGAGATTCGCGCATGAAAAACTTTGAAAAGTTGGGATAGGAATAACAGGGTCCGTGATTACTTTAGAATAACAGCAGATTTATATCCCAATTAATTAGCACCAAAACATAAACAACAATACCCAAAGAATTAACAAAGAGAAAACATATCAAACTATATCTGTACACAAAATCCTCTCTCTCTCTCTAGCCATGAAACCAGTGAAGAGAAGAAATCCATCATTCCCCCCCACACTTTTCATGAACTTTGTGCTCATTTTAATTTAATCCTTTTCTTCCTCTTTGTTTGTTTGCTTTTAAATGTAATTCTCTCTAAACAATTCCCTATAAATACACCTCTCTTCCCTTTCTCCCCTTCTCAATTCACCCCACCACCACCTCTCTCTCTCTTTCAAACATGAATTCTTCTTCTTCATCTCTCAACTCATTCTATTCCTCCTTAGCTAGAGGCATAGATGGTCTCGATCGGTCGGCTTCACCGCAACTCTTTTGTCTCCAGTTCATGCAGAACTCGCTCTCTCTCCTTCGTTCGACTCACACCCAACTAACCCAACTCGTCAAACGGCTCCACCTGCCAGCTGGCGAGTCGTGGTTGGACGAGTACATGGACGAGTCGACCCGGTTATGGGAAGTATGTGATGTTTTAAAAGTAGGCATGTCTGGCATGGAAAACTATTGCACAAATGTAACTCATATGGTTTCTTTGGTGGAGGATTTTATTAGAAATGGAGACTCCATTCATTCACACATTGGTAGACAGGTATTAATTGGTTTGTTTTTTCCTTTTTACAATACTTATATATGATATATCTCGCTTTTCAAAGAAACAGGATTTATTTGTCTAGTGCTTTCTGAGAATAATTGATGGTGGTGTGACCTGAGCAATGGATGTCTCCTTCATTTTCTATAAATGGAGATTACTCAGAACTGTGCTCAAGACTCCTTTGCTTTCATTTTCACTTTTCAATTCTTTTGTGAAGATACGACCCTTTTTGCTTGTAAAAAGTCTGTAGTTGTACAATATATCTATTTATTTTTTAAGTAGTACTATCCTTTATACAAGCACTAGATTCCCATCTTGCTTTTCCTATTTTTAAATTTTTTAATTCTAGAGTTGTTTTTTTCTTACATATTTATTTCAAGAGGCTTCTGTTTTTTACAACATACCCATCATTAGTATATAGAAGTGGAACTCTATGCAAATGAGGTTTTCCACATTATTTTTGCTTTGTGATACAATATTCACCTCATCACCTGCCAATTAATACTATAGACTGAGGTACTAAAATGTAACCTAACCTGCCAATACTCTTGCTTTACTTCCAAGAGTAACTTTCTTATGTTACTTTTTTATATTATCTAAATCAGGTTGTTCTTTTTCACAAAAGTAACAATCAGCAATTCAACGTTTGACACTTTAAAAATTGTGTGCAATTAATATAATATTGTCGGTATAAGTAACATTATAACCACAATAGCACTGTTAATAGATGCATGTAATTATCTTTTGATTTGATATATGAAATTTAGTTAAAGTAGGTTTGCCTCTCATTGCATATAGGTTGCAAGATCAATAACTGGATGCAGAAGAGAGGCAATAAGTCTCGAGGAAGAAAACCGGGTACTAGCTGAGACCCGTTTAGACATGCTCCCTCTCCAGCAGTTTGATGAGGTGTACCCCACCGAGTCACGGCTTAATGGGTTCAATGGATTCCGAGGCGTGTTATACGCCATGCGAAGTGTCAGCTCCTTTCTACTGACAATCCTGACATGGGGCTTGGTTCACTGGTGGCCCTGTTCGAGTCCCAGTTTTAACAGGTCGACTTCATTTGGATATGCTTATATGACTTCGATCGAGAGGTTACATCAACGGGTTCGAATTGAGATTGAGCAGACAGCAGAACGGCCCGGGATATTATTGTATGAATTCCAAATAGTTCGTGCACTGATACAGGAACTGGAGAGGAATGGAGGTGATAGATTGGAAATGAATGAGAAGGTGAATGGATTGAAAATTTGGATAGGTTTGTTGAGAAATGGATGTGAGAATTTAGTTGGCCAACTAGATGATCTATTTGATGAAATTGTAGAGGGAAGGAAGAGGTTGTTGGACTTGTGTAGTAACAGGTAGATTTAATTTAGAGATAGAGATATTAAATTAGTGAGAGTGAGAAGGGATTAACATACATCTTTTGTAAGGTTAAGAAATGAAAATTTTACAGGCTCTAAGTTTATGCGGCCTCATTTGTGAGTTGTGACCTTTTATGAATTTGACCTTTGATATATACTTTAAGACCTCCTAGAAGTAGGGGGGGGGGGGGGGGGTGTGGCAACAAGAACACATGGTGTGTTTGTAAAGAAGAGGAAGTGAGAGGTCAGAGAACAGATTCTCTCTAGCTGTAAGAAGTTTTCAGGAAATGGAAAGGCAGTTTTTGTATGATGTAGGAGATGTGCCTGCTTTACTTGATATGAAAATCATAAATATGAGTAAATTTCTTTTTATTACAACTATTTGATTTAAATAAGAACCAATTTAAATCCTCTATAGTAAATTATTGATGAAATTATCAGAAGCGAGCATACAATACAACTTTTTGGTTTAATATTACAGTGAAAAATTGTAACAGAGGTATCTAACCTTTCCATTTCTGAGAAGATTCCTTGGCAGATAAATCTTTTCTAACAAAAGAAAGATAAAAGTGAGCTGTCCCAGTGCAGCTTTTGTCTGATGGAAGTAATTTAATTAACATAGTAGATGGAGAGCATAAAGCATAAAGGTGAAAAAAAGGTTTTGTGAAATCACAGTGTCTGTCTCACCAGAATCTACTGCTACAATTTCCAAAGGATTAGGAAGTATAGTAATTTTGTATGATCGATTGAATTTTTCATTTGTTAAGATAGAACTAGCAATTCCAAATCTCAGACCTTCCAGGCTTCCACCAATGTAGTGTTTGTGGTTTTTTCATGTTTAGTTAGCTTCATTCCATCCAAAGGGAAAAACTTTTTCAGGGAATCTGAGAACACAAAAGTTGAAAATTGTATTGATCCAGCTTCTATTTTGTAATTTCCTCCAATTTTTTTTTTTTAAAGAAAAACAAAGGACTGAAACTTCCAACAATTTGTACAGCATTACATCAACACTATTATAGGAAAACGACAAACTATGCTTTCAAACTTCCATCTCTGAGCAAACAAAGAGACAGCACATTTTTTTTCTCTCACCATCTAAAAGTATTTCAAGAGAAGGAACAAGAAAAGAATCAGAATTTAGAACCACTAATTAAAGCTTAAGTCGTAACTAGTGTACAAAGAAGCTTCTGAAATTGATTGACTATGACTTGCACAGTTGCACACCAGACTCTTTGCCTTTATTAAATTTCACTTCATTTTTTAAAAGCACACAATATAACGATACTTCCAGACATTTATTATTAACATAAATTGCAAGTGCTTTTGTTAATGAACTTGTGGTTCGGTTTGCCTTAAAATAGAAGTACATGTGCTTTTGTTACATAAAAATGAGAGAATGGGTCTATGTTTGTAAATAAGTTCCCCATTTACAAGATGTTATTAATTTGAATAGAGCTGACAGATTCAACACTTCGATCAAAAGTTACCTTGCAAGCAAATTAAATTCAGAACACAATATAACAAGAGTGAGGCTATGGTAATATGCAAATTACATAGTGACCTGCACTATGGATTTATCCATTTTGAAGTTTAAACAGTCGATCTGAACCATTCAACAAAATCCTCATATAAAATATGCTTGCAGACCAGATATTACATTTTTTTTTAATCTTTTTACTATTTTTTAAGACAGGTAGAAAATCACTTGATTTGAAAATCTTGAACCATCCAAAAGCAGTGATCTTCTACCTATCTAAAAAAATAGTATAAAAATTCTGAAAAATGTAGAATTTGCTCTACAACTACATTATCATATGAAGATCGTGTTTAATTGTTCGGATCGACTCTTTGAACTTTGAAATTATAATATGGATCCATAGCACAGGTTGATCTGTAATATGCATATTACCATAACCTCACTCATATAACAATTACTTGCAACAATGATGGGAATGTAAATTTATCACACAATATTACACCGAGTCAAGCAATGGTCAATGTTCGCCACACATTTCACACAAACCAATCTCAAAATCCGTCACAAAATACTTATCACAGATGAACAATTTATATTTCCAATATTCAAATCAAACATTGTAGCAAAGACCAAATAGAACTTACAAAACCAGCACAGTCACATTGAACAGTATAGTGATGTACTACAGTATGGTATATTAAAAAAAAAACATCGAAAGATAATCCTCCTAACATATGTACAACAGTTATGAAGTGTTTGGGGAAACTACACCTGATATGCCTACTATCAGGTCGGTATATTTTATGTGTAATTTATAAGGCCGCGTTTTCCTGCAAGGTAAGGAAGCAGCAGTATTTCGGCCAAAACTATCACTCATAAAACAAACCTGGCATGGCAAATTGTGAAGCAAATGTGCGCACACAACTCGCCAGCACAGCAACATCTCTGTTTTGTTCAAGGCCCCTAAGAAAGTCTTTTTGTAATTTACCATAATCCCTTTGCACGCTACTAGATATTTGGACAGCCCTCAAGAGGAACTCGGCTATTGTTTCAAAATCTCCCTCTAAGCAACCTCTTGTTGTCATAGCCGGAGTACCTAGCAAAATAAAATGCAATAAATAAAAAATAAATTGATGATAAGAATCATTCGACAGGTAGTTCAACAAATTAATCTTTAGCATATATAATTCTGAAAGCACATACCTATTCTAACTCCGGCAGGACAGATAGCGCCATTGTCACCAAAAATTGGGGTTTTATTTACTGATATGTGGCACGCCTCACAAACCCTTTCAAAGTTCTTCCCTGATAAAATATTGCACCAAAAATCATCACGATCAGATTATTTATAATCTTATAGAATAGACAACACAACAAATATTACAAAAGCAAGTACCAGTCAAGCCAAAAGTTCTGAGGTCCCAGAGCACCAGGTGATTGTCAGTCCCACCAGTCACCAACTTACAATTCCTTCTAATCAAAGCATTGGCCAGTGCTTGTGCATTTTTCTTCACTTGTTGGATGTAAGCTTTGTATTCTGGTGTGGCCACCTGCTTCAGTGCTATGGCGAGCGCAGCTATGTGGTTGTTGTGGGGCCCGCCCTGCAGGGAAGGGAACACTGCAAAGTTGATTCTCTCCTCGAAATCGTACATGCTCTCAGTATGGGCGAGGGAGAGCCCATTCTTTTTTCCTGGTCTTTTTGGGCCTTTGCGGAAAAAGATTATACCGCCTCTTGGACCTCGAAGGCTTTTGTGGGTTGTCGAAGTGACTATGTCACAGTAATCAAATGGGCTAAGGCATTCCTGCAAAACACCAAAGTTAAACAGTAACCATATATAAAGGTTTATTACATGTACAAGTACCAGAAGCATCTTGTGCTTGTTTGTATTCCTTAAAACTTGGAAACTGGAGTTCTACTTTATTTAATTGCCTTTGTAATTTTAAAAACTTACATATCTGTCAGTTGAAATACAAAGACTTATTGTCAAAAGGAATTTGGTCAGAGATCCCCAATATCATACAGGTCAAGTCAGGTTTTGGTATCCTATTATTTCATACCGGCTCATATTTATATCCTCAGTTATTTTTCATAGTTTGGAGTCTATTGACATAATTGTAGTAATTAAGATATTTTTGTTTACTTGGGGCTGTACTAGTATATACTATGTCTGATATAAGTACCGTCATCCTTAATTTGAACCAACTGTAACTAACACTTTAAAAAGAAGAACCCAACAGTATCAGATAATCAGTGCTAGACTACCTTAGCTGCCACAATGCCACTAATGTGGGCCATGTCGCACATTAAAACAGCACCGCATTTATCAGCAAGCTGCCTGAACCGTGCATAATCCCATTCCCTCGGGTACGAACTGCCTCCGCAAATTAGAATTTTGGGGCGGTAGTCCAGCGCCTTCTCTTCAAGTTTGTCGTAGTCAATGTATCCTGTTTGCGGATTCACTTTATATGGAAAGCTTTCGAAAAAGATCGATGCACCCGAGATTCTCTTCCCACTTGGTGTTAGGTAACTGGAATTGATTCAATTAGCAGCTTGTATAAGTGTAAACTAGTTTATAAGACAATCATGTCTGTGAATGTATGTACGTGCCAATGTCTATGTGTGTATTGATTAAAAACGGGTTGCGGCCTCAAGATCATGGTAACAGAATGTAGCTCTCATAAACAGAACTACAAATTTTTAGTAATTATATGGTCTCGATTTGCACATATTTATTTGCTTTGTTTAATCAGAGGTTCATGCTGGGAAATGAATCAGTATGCTAAACAATAGTCATCTTATCTACACCGGTAAAGGAACATAAAAGCTGACATATGTGAGCAAAGATGTTACACGTACCCATGACTGACATGGCCACCGGATGGCGAATCAAGACCCATAATGCGATCCTTGGGAAGCAACAACCCGGTATAAACCGCAAGATTTGCCGAAGTGCAAGAATACGGTTGCACATTCACACCCCACTCATCAGGATCAAGCCCGAAGGCCTTCAGTGCCCTCTCCTGACACAACCTCTCCAGTTGGTCAATGTACTGGTTGCCTCCATAGTACCTGGCGCCAGGTAATCCTTCAGAGTACTTGTTGGTAAGGTGAGAGCCGAGCACTTCGAGAACCGCACGGCAAACAAAATTCTCTGATGCAATCAGCTCGATGCCGCATATCTGACGCTGTTTCTCTTTATCCATTATAGAAGATATCTGGCAAAATTTAGAAAAAATATGAAATCAAGTACTGGCTTAGAAATCTAGAAAAACTAATGCATTCAGAGTGTTTATACGCCCTCTGTGTTTGCGCCTGACTGTATCTGATACCTAGACTATTTAATTCCTCAAACAAGTGCAATGTCCAAATTTAAAAAAAGGACTTGAAAAATTCAACTCACGAAAAGAGCAGCCAACAACCTCAAAAATCCAATATGGTCCAGTATAATTGGTTAGTTAATTGCTTGGTGCTTTCGTTATTTACTGGTTTCAGTAGCTATACTACATAAAATTACTACCAGAATTTGTACTGGTATGTACAATGGTTGAAAACAGCGTACCATTATTACACTAACCTATGCAGCTTCATACTTTAAATGTTTTTCTTGATTTGAACCTTGTATTATGAAGTCTGATCCATTTGGTGCTGGACTTCTACTAGGGCAGTGTTAATTACCACAAGCAAGCTCTAATCAACATTCAATGAAGTTCTCAACTGGACAAAATAGTACAGTGCCAAACAGTACAAGCCACTTGTTGGTACAGTAGCACTGAAATCAAACAAGCTGAGACAATTAATGTTGGTAATTCAAGTATTCAACCGTGTTATACAGCCAGACTATTACCTAAAATTTATAAATTCATAATTCTCTAATTACCCATAATTTTTTTGAGTATTGACAGGTTCATTAGTTGACATACCTCAGGATCAGCAACATGAAGAGGTTGGTTACCCCATGATCGTACAGCTGCATTGCGAGATTGGAGATCAGGCGCTTGCTGCCTCACCGGCCGAAGAGAGGAGGCCGATGAAGAACATGAAGAAGGTGAATCAGGCCTCTTTCTTTTCTTAAGAGAGATTGAGTGACCCAAAATGCTGAATCCACCCCCATTTTCCTCTTCATCCGATGAGTATTCCATCGAATTCAGTGATTTGAAGGGTTATGCGTGCACAAAAAGGTACGATCTAGACAGTAATGACTGGCAAAAATAGTAAAATCGGCGCTTGAGAAGTAGTATATAAAAGCCATATTTAAAATTTTATCAATTCGGAAGAAAGGAATTTAAAAACAAAAGAGAAATCTTACAGAAAATTAAGAAGAAGAAGAGCAGTAGCAACAACAGAAGCAACGACAGAAGCGGTGGCAACAGTCGCAGTGGAAGTATCGGAGACTAGGGTTAGGGTTTGTGTGAGGGTAAGCTCCCATTAATGGCAGAGGCGAGAGAAGGAATAGAGAGAGAGGAGGAGAGGGGTTTCGAAATGTCTGAAGCGGAGACGAGACGACTAAAGGGGAGAGATAAAAGTATTAAACTAGGTGCAGAGGGAATGAATCTGGACGGATCCAAGGAAAGGAGATGTTAAACAGAGACTGATTTCTTTTACTGTTTAAACGAGTACTTATTTATCCCTTCGTTGGGGGTGTGCTCCGGAGGTTCAGATATGGTCCCGAAATTTTTATTAATAACCCCAAACAAAAGAAAAATATCAAATCTAACCTCAACTCCAAAAAAATTTCAAAAATGACCCAACCGCCCAATGACTGGGCGGTTCACCCTACCCACCAAACCGCCCAATCATTGGGCGGTCCACACGGCCAAGAAAACCGCCCAATGGTTGGGCGGTTCAGTTTTTTTTTTTTTTTTTTTTTTTTTTTTTTTTTTTAGATTTGAGAGACGATATGAATGAAATTTAATAACAAAAATTCGAATTTTGTTTTTAATATTTGTTAGATTAATTCTTTTGATGTATAAACCGACATTTTTAAAAATACCCAAAGTTAATTAAAGATTAATAAAAATGTCCAAACCGGCCGGTCCCTTGACTAAATAACTAAAATGCTGAGATTAATTCTTAAAACATATTATATTTGTTAGATTAATTCTTTTGATGTCCAAATCGAATTGTTTTGTTAAATATTTGTTAGAAAATACGTTACGAATAGAGCCGATTTTGTGCTAAAATACGGTAAATTACAATAATTATACTAAAATACAGTAAATTTACTAAAATGCTGAAATTACAATAATTATGTAGAATTATGCTAAAATACGGTAATTTATTGAGCTACGTAGATTGAAGAATAGAAATGAAAATCTTAATCGAAAATTATGCAATATGGACCTGCGCATGCTTCACGAAAAGAAGCGTAACTTTTAATCCGTCCGTCGGATCGGGCTGAAATTTTGACAGGAGATCCCGATTTTAAAAACCAAGCTAACTTCCTTTCCAGCCCGATCCGACCGTCGGATATAGAGTTTTCGAACTTTCTTTACAATATTAGAGTTTTTATGGTCTTTTCGTGCATCATCTAACAAATATTTTAAAAAACAATTCGATTTTTTTGTGTTATATTTCATTTCAGCATTTTAGCTATTTTCTCTAAAAAAAAAAAAAAAAGAGTTTCAAACCGTAAATAATATTTACGGTTTGAATTCCGAATTCAAACCGTAAATATTATTTACGGTTTGGGTAAAAATTTAATTTTTTCAAAAACTTGGTTAAATATATTAATTTTTATTTTTTTTGGGTAAAAATAAAATATCGGATTTTGCATATTTTACGGGAACCGTGGGCATATTTATTAATCTGTAATTAACTTGGGGTATTTTTAAAAATGTCGGAATTCTCAAGTAATTTAGTGTATTTTAGTATAAATATGCTATCAAAAAAGTAATTTGACAAATTTTAAAAAAAAAATCAATGTTTTAAGAATTAATCTCAGCATTTTAGTTATTTAGTCAAGGGACCGGCCGGTTTGGACATTTTTATTAATCTTTAATTAACTTTGGGTATTTTTAAAAATGTCGGTTTATACATCAAAAGAATTAATCTAACAAATATTAAAAACAAAATTCGAATTTTTGTTATTAAATTTCATTCATATTGTCTCTCAAATCTTAAAAAAAAAAAAAAAAAAAAAAAAAAAAAAAAAAAAAAAAACCTGAACCGCCCAACCATTGGGCGGTTTTCTTGGCCGTGTGGACCGCCCAATGATTGGGCGGTTTGGTGGGTAGGGTGAACCGCCCAGTCATTGGGCGGTTGGGTCATTTTTGAAAATTTTTTGGAGTTGGGGTTAGATTTGATATTTTTCTTTTGTTTGAGGTTATTAATAAAAATTTCGGGATATGGTCTCGCCTCTTCTCCAGTTTAATGTAAAATGCAGTGTCTTTTGTTAGAATACTATTAAGTAGCTTGTACTTTTAAGATAAGAGTGAGGTTATACTACTATGTATAGCGTATATTTGTGTATAGCATTATTAATCTGTACTTTAAATTAATATTTTTATTTTCAAAATTCAGATAGTTAATTTTAATGTTTAACATGACTTTTATATGAAAATATATTTGCTGACTAAAGTTTTTACTATTCTTTTATGTAGGTAGAAAATTACTATTTTTGAGTGATTTAGAATATTTAGATCAAGTACGGTATCTCTTAAAAACATGATTCTTTTGTTTTCCTCTATAAGATCACATGACTGATTATTATCATTCATACGTATTTAGTGTTTCTAAATAAATGTGTTTATGTGCAAAATTCATCTCATACAGAATTTATTTTACGGAATATTATTCTCTTACTTGTTTTTTTTTTTTGAGAAAAAATAAGGATCAAAGTCCTTATTTGATTTATTGCTTGAGATAAAACAGTTTTAAGTTTCAAGATGATATTTAATGATTAAAATGTTACAAGAAACGGTTCAACTTTGTTGAACCTTTTAAAATAAAAGAAAAATAAAAACTACAAAATGAAATTGCTCTTAAAGAAGACAGATGTAAAAGTAAAACTCCTCTTGCATTTAGTGCAACGTCTTCCACATTTCTTGCACCTCGTCTGCTAATTCACTCCATGTTTTGATTTTTTCTGTAAAAATTCTTGAGCACCTTTCACGCCATATAACAAACATTGCCAGTAAAAGGATCTCCCTTGATTGTTCATCTCCCTCTTTACCTACTATCCAATGTTGGGCAACTTTTCTTTGCAAAATGATATTCCAGTTGTGATTCAGAGATGGAACCACACTATTTAAACTATTATAGAATTGCAGAGAGAAATTACATTCGGAAAATAAGTGATGCACCGTCTCTCTTGCCGCCTTACATAGAACACACATGCTGGGAAGGTTCCACCCTCTTTTTTCTAAGTTTTCTGCAGTTAGTATTTTGCTGAAGTAAACTAACCATGTAAAGACTTTGATTCTAGGTGGGACCTTCATTTTCCAGACCTTGTGAATTGATTCCTTGAAGCCAGGTGCATCCTTCAACCTTTGGTAAGCCGATTTTACAGAAAAGTTGTTTGTGCTTGTGAGAGTCCATAAGACATCATCTTGGTTTCCAATGATTTGTGTTGACGAAGACAAAAATGCCTTGTAGAGTAGAGAGCTGTCTATTGCCTTGAATGGATTGCTGTAACACACCGATATTTAGAAGTAGATCCGATAACCCCCTCAACTGATATGCCTCCTGTACTGAGATATCAACGTCCTTCAATTCAGCAAATAAAAGTGACAGTTCATTTTTAAGAATTCCATGCCACCAGTTATGAAACCAAAATTTGGTCCTTTCTCCATCACCTAAAACCCTCTTCATTACTGATTCACAAAGGTTTAAAATTCCTGCCAAATTTTCCTTGAAAAATTTGCATTGTGGAATGTCACTTTGTCTCGGCAGATTATGAGTTGCAGTTAACATAAATTTCCAAATTCTTTCCTCTGGTTTTACCCAAAACCAATACCATTTAACTAATAGGGCGTCATTAAAAAATTTCAAATCAATGATACCCAATCCACCCAATTTTGTTTTATTTGTTATTTATTATTTATTATGTTTCTTAAATGAGGAACAACGACAACAAATTCTATTACAATTGAAATCAAGTATTACGATAACAAGTAGAACTAGGGTGTTCTTAAGTTCACCGAGCATCTTTGTGAACTCAACTCTAGAACTTATCAGATTGTTTTCAAACAACGAATCTGAATCGTTAAAACTCATCTACCTTACGAGTGATGCATCTAAATGTGAAAATTTTAAATTTTTGAATTAATTTTTGTATATAGTCAAGTGATAAAAAAACGTTCAAAAAATAAATGCATTAAAATTAATTTATAAACATTCTAATTTTGACCACTTGACTTTATACTAAATTAATTTAAAAGTTTAAAATTTTCGCATGTAGACGCATCACTCGTAAGATAGATGAGTTTCAACGATTTGAATTCGTTATTTGAAGTCAATCCGATAGATTTTAGAGTTAAGTTTATGAAGGAGTTTGATAAACTTAGGAACACCCTAGTTCTACTCTACAATAACTATCTACTTCTATAAAATTAACATTTTTCAATAGATTTTTCTTCAAGTAAAATCTGAAGATCGAACAATCCTCATTTTTATATAATTGAAATTTAAGTTAAGATCGAATGATTATTTTCGATATATTTTTTGTCCTTCTAAATTTTTGAATCTTAATTCAATTTATGAGCTCATTTTTTATGACAAAGTTAAAATTTAGTCTCTGCCACAGTAATGAGATTTTATACCAATGAAATATAGTTAAGACTGTTCAGTCAATCTGAAATGTCTCGATTCTGAATGAATTTTGCTGCAACAAATTAATTGCTACAATTTCGATCAAAACATAAAAAAATCGAATATTTCAACATATAATTAAATTTTGGTCTGTTGTTGATGTGAAATAAAGGACGATTTATGTATCTACCAAATTTATTGGTCTTCTTGTAGGGTATTTTTTGGTTGGATTGAAAATAGGATATTCTTGAGAACAAGCTATTCGGTGTTTGGTTGGATTATAATAGCTAGAATAGAAAACCAAACTTGTTTGTCTTATTAGAACAAGTTATTCTCACAAAAAATTAGAATAATTTATTCTAATAAGACAAATGTCAATTTTCCTATTACAACTATTCTAAGATTACAACCAAACATACCTGTATTGTTTTCAAACTCCTGTACTATAATATTTCTGTAAATGCGAATCTTACGTATATATATCTGTTGATTTTTAGACTCTCATATATATGAGTGTTTGTGAGATTGGAAGAAAATATGTGAAAACAGTAATGAAAAGTGAAGTAATTTCATTCAGTCTTCTTTTGTACAGAGTAGTATCGCTATTTATATTACAGAGGCTAATATAGCCGTTACTGTACCGTTGGTACTTTTTGCCTTTTTCTAAATATTAAAATAACAGATGATTTTCCTTGATTTAATCCTAACCGCTTGATCGCTGATGAACGACTGAGATCAATCATTCAATTCTTTATTATTTTCAACAATATCTACCTAATATGTTTTAAAATTACGTGACATATTTGCAAATTGCTTCTTGTAAATTTCAGACAGCTTAAAATAAATTCTGATAATTTTTAATAAATAACTTGAAATTTTATATTAAATTTTTTTTTTTTTAAAACAGGTGGTCACCTACCGTGGTCCAATTCTCTAAAGTTCTATCCGAAATGGAGATGATCAACGGCTTCCCACAATTTAGCGTCGGTCAAAAAGTCTGAAAAATTCTTTTACTTTGACTTGCTGTTTTCCTCTGAATAGGCACGGAATAGGGAAATTTTTTTATAAACCATAATTAAAAACAATATTTTTACGAAACCAACGTGATTATTTTTTTTTTATAAAAATCATAAGAACCGAAATGCTATTTCGGTCCAAAATCATAATAACTGAAATGTTATTTCGGTTCTTATGGTTTTTATAAAAAACAAAATTTTAATTATAGTTTATAAAAAAATTTCCGGAATAGGTACGAATTTCATTTTGCTTAAGAAAAAAATGTATTCTTTTTTTTTTAAACGCGGCGAATATTGCGTAATATACTGTCTGAATTGGCATGAAAATTGCGAAGTAATACCCATCAAAATATGAGACTCTCTTTTATATTTTTTTATGATTAGCTGGCGAAAGCAAATAAATTATGAGACATTCCGTGTATAACGCATGGTAGACTAAGTCGTTACCATTATTTTAAAATTAATTAATTAATATTCGAAATCTAATTGATGGATCTAAATTAATTTACTTATGTTAAAGTAAAACATGTATATAAAATTATTATTTTTTTAGTTCATGTTGCACAGGGTAGAGTACATAGAAAAAACCATTTTACATTTGTATCTCTTGTGCTGTGCAAAATAAACTTAAATTATTGTACAAATATGATGCGGACACAACACAATTAACGATTTAAATTCGTCATTGTTGTTTGAATTTAAAATAGTAATGCAAAAAAAAACAAGAGACAATTTCCAGCAACAGAACCCAATTGATGTTGTACAAAATAAACTCAAATCACTGTACAAATATTATGTTGGCGCATCACGGGTAGAACAAAATTAACGATTTAAATTCATCGTTGTTTGTTGTTTGAATTTAAAATAGTAATGCGAAAATAGGGGATAATTTCTAGCAATAAAACCTCGAGATGAGATATTTCAAATGCAAAAAAACGGGGATAATAATATCTGTCAATGTTGAGCTTTCTCTCTCCATATTTCAAATGCAAAATAATAATTCATTTTGCGAAATAAATGAATCATGAAATATCACTTTTAAAGTGGAAATATTGGTATCAATGTCAGAGGTGTCAGAGGAACAGGAAGATCATGATTTACTTTTGCATCTAAGGAGGATTTTGAGTCTGGCAGTTTTTTCTCTCCAATGTCTGATACTATTTTGGATGAAGATGATGACAATGTGGATTGGGATCTACTGAATTAATAATTTACTTTTATCTTAGTTGTTGGTTGTTATGGCTATATTTTGTGTAAATTTTTGTGAATTATTTAAGTACTGATCTAGGGATGTTTTGTAACTAAACTGATGTACTCGTAGCTGAGTTCTATGTACCTGCTATAGGTATCTGATCTTGGTCGCTTTGATTTCCAATAGAAATCAGTGGATAATTCCACTACTTTTCAAAAAAAAAAATATATCACTTTGAAATGTATTTTGGTTTCTATGTATAGAATAAACGAAATTATTTTTAAAATAATTTGAAACTATCATTCTTTATGATTTTGTTTTTGTTTTTGAGAGAAAAATGATGGTCATGACTTCAAGTTTTACAAAAGTTTGCCAATGGCAATAAAAAAAAGTTTGAACATAAGAAAACAAATTGCATAAAATAAATCAGTTCATTGAAGCGGTTTTATCAGATATCTGACTACAACCCTTCAATCTTGAAGCTTGTAGCTCAGAGCAAGAATTGGGATTCATAACACATCAAACAAACTTCGATATTCTGCAGTGATTTCTCTTGCCAGTATTATTACATCTTTGTTGTCTTCTCTAAAAATTCTCCAGCACCTTTCTCTCCATACCACAAAACAAATGGCGACCTACATCTTTCCGGAGATCCCATGCACTGAATGAACAATGTTTTCCTTGAAATGTGTAAGTACAAATTGTGTAGGTATTGTACCTGTTAGCATTGTCATCACATGTTGTCTTACCAGACTCACATAGGCGTAGTTTTTGAATAAGTGTTCTACCGATTCCTTTGCCACCTTGCAGAAGCATCATCTATTTGTCATGTGCCATCCTTTCTTCATACAAAGTTGTCAATTGTTAATATTTTATTTCTCAGCATCAAATTCCAACTCTCGGGGGTGCCTTGATATCCCAAATTGCCGCTCTAGCATCATCAACTACTGGGTGCTCTTCCATGATCCTATAAAAAGTGCTCACTGAGAAGATTTTTTTCATGTTCCACTTCCACAATACTATGTCTAGTGCAGTTGTTGCATCAGGTGGTGTGCTTCCTCAATTGCCTATACTGTGAGATGTACTTACAGATACATATTTCAGATTCCATTCTAGTTAGCATGGCTGACAGTTATGCTTTGCTACATTGTTACTCTGTACAAGTGTGGGAATTGAATTTTGAGCGGTTGTCCCAGCCAAGAGCCCTACCAGAATCTAATTGTTGTTCCTTATCCAACCATATATGAAAGAAATTGACTCTCGCTATCCGTGCTTAAACATTTCCTTTGTGGATATCTCTTGTAATTGAGACGAGTTAATTTCATTATATGTATTTTCCAGTATATTATTTGGATATATGATGTATATTAAAGAGAGTTATCTTTCAGTTGCATAGTATAACATACATACGTATGATATTTTGGTAGTATACATGTTTAAGTACGGATAGTGAGAGTCAATTTCTTTCATTGTTTTTTAAAATTATAGTATTATACACATACGTATGATATTTTAGTAGTATACATGTATTTATTCTAAGAAAATTTACATTTGAACCCATAAAAATATGAGAATCATTCCCTTATTGAACCCTATAGCCACAAAGATTTTGTTCGTCCAACAGTGTCCTACACGTGTCTTGCTTCCTGAACAATTTTCTTCGAAATTTTTGGGGAATCAGTTTAAAATAGTCGGGCGTTGATGAAGCCAAAACATATAGCGAAAATCACTATCTTTTATTTCGGAAAATGGCGAAAAAAAATGCAAATAGTCATTTTCCTGATTTATTTATTGCAAACGTGTTTTTAGGTCTTTTTGGTAGGTTTTTAAAAAAGTTGCGTATTTAGGAAAAAAACATAGCAAAATGTCATATTTAGACGATTTCTGAGTAAGGCGTCAAAATGGGACACTACATGTTATTATTTTTGTGTTTCATGTCTCACATCACTAAAATAGATTTTTCAACCATGTAAAAAAACAGTAAATTTGTTTAAAAAAATATAATATTAGGTCTCCAAATACATTTTAAAGTAGCAATATCGTTGAGTGGTTCCTATTGATTGTTTGGACTTTGAAAATAGAGATAAGGATGCTAGACATGAATTAGGGATGGCAAAAAAGCCCAATTGGCCCGGAGGCCCGGTCATACCCGCCCGGCCCGGCCCGTCTTGTACCCGGTCGGCCCGGCGCTGTGATGGGCCAGGTAAGGCCGGGCCTATAGACGGACCAGGCCAGGCCTGGGCTTAAGCTGAAGCCCACAGGCAGCCCGGTGGGCCTATATTTTAATACAACAGATAAAATTCGGCCAGATCTGTCTAAGGTTTTTTATGAGAGGCAGCCGTCTCCCGTCTCTTACTCTTTCGCTCACCTCCCTCTCTTTTTGAAATTCCTTTCGCTCACCTCACCTCTCTCTCACACTCGTCTCTTTCGCTCACCTCCACCACCTCCGACGTCTGCGCCACCACTTCGCTCCAATTTTCCTCCGCTTCCTTTCTCACAGACCGCTCTCTCTCTCTCTACGCTACTCCAAGAAGAGAAAGAGCAGGCGGGCGACGAGGCCTTACCGTCCACACGGTAACAGATTACTACTCCACTCTAGGTGTACCTCGGTCGGCCAGCGTTAAAGAGATCAAGGCTGCCTACAGGAAATTGGCACGCCAGGTTCTTTTCTTGTTGGCTACTTATCTTACCAAGGAACTCATTTTTGTATTTCATTGTTCTATGCCTGGCTTGCTGCTGATCTAAGTTTTGTAGTTTCTCCTTGCTTAAAATTTGGTCAAACTTTAGAATGCTATTTAAATTTTTTAATTGTTCTATAACATCCTTCTTTGACAGAGACCTCGGTAACTTAAAACTTATCTGGCAATTTGGTACCTGAACTTGGGAAGCTTGAACATCTGCAGTACCTGTAAGCTCTTCTTAGTTAATTTATAAGTTTTTCTTTCTTTTGTTCCTGGTATTTTTAGTCATTTGTTTTCTTTTGCAGGGAACTTTACAAGAATAGGCTGAATAGCATCCAAGGAATGATTCCGTCTGAACTTGGTAACTTGAAAAATCTTATTAGCCTTGGCAATTTCGGACAGATGTAAATTAGTGTTTATTGTAAGATTTTGAACTTTTAGTTGTCTTAGAAAATTTGTGCACTTTAGAGATTTAGTTGGCCTTTTAGTCTAAGATAATATGGTTGATTTTTTAATTTTCCAATACAGTAGCTTACTAGCAATTGTCAATATTGATTTTTGCAAAAATTTCAATTCTGAGGCGATTGTTGTCAGTATATGAGCATATTACATATATTTATCTGTGGTCTATTAAACTATGAATTATTTTGTTGTGTGAACTTGGTTAATTTCTATTGGTATACTTTGATCTGTTGTTGTTCTTAAAACTATGTTATTTTAGTGTTAAATTCTATTTTGTGCATCTAATTGTGTTGAATTTTATTTTATTGGGTTGGGACAGGCATACGGGTAAGGGCCGGGTAAGGCAGCCCATGGGCATGGCCGGGCAGGGCAGGCAGGCATGGGCTTGGGGAAAAAGCCCATGGGCGGGCCGGGCATAAATTTTTAAGCCCATCAGATTAGGCTGGGCAGGTGGGCCATCAGTTTTTAACAGGCAGGCCGGGTATGGGCTTAGCAAAATACCCGTGGGCACGGCCCATTGCCATCCCTAGACATGATTGAAGTCTGAATCCTGTGAAGTAACTCAAATTTTAGATTTACATCTAGACCATACGATTGGATTAGAGAAGGAAATTAGTCACGTCAGGTGTGTTGATCGTCTGACGCGACTCGTGTGTGTGTGATGTGACTGTCTTCTACCATTCTAGTCACGTCATGTCACGTGACCAATTTTTTCAATATTATTTGTTAATTATAATTTATTTTGTAGTGGTTTTTTATTTTCTGATATATTTTATTATTATTTTCTTTGAACTAATTTTAAGTTTGAAAACACTAATCAAACACGACCAGAGTCCTATGACCAAACGTAATGCGATTGTCTTTCACCATTTTAATCACGTCACGTAAAAAAAAAATTTGGTCATATATTTTTTCTTTACTAATCCGGTATGAGATAAAATACACAAGATTCCTTTAATATTCACGCTAAAGTAGATCGGATTGTCTGGATCTAAACTCAAATTTTGAGTTAACTTGGATGGTATGAATTCGCATGATTAAAACACCAAAATAACGGACATTTTAACACTACTCAAATTTTGAGTTAAACTTTTAGATGCACTCGCAAATTGCCGAAGAGACCTAAAGTATTTCCGATCTTCCAGGGATTCACTCGTAAAAAAAGAGGGTTGAACTCTTGACTCTTTTGATGTACTCGCAAATTGCGTACCAGCTGCGCTCTGAGCTACTTCCTTCATTGGCACGTGGTGCCAAAACCCTAATTAGCAACTAACACAACACAATCTCTTCACTGCCGCGCCGTGGAAAAGAAGAATCAGCAGCACGAGAGATACCCATTTTGGCCGGAAATGGAGGTGGGGGATATCGAAGATGTGGTGGCGGGTCTCGGAGCTCCTCCGGGTCTCCGATTACCCATAAATGCTGTGGCGGTGAAACCCAAAAGGACATCCAGAGCGGATCGGATCCGTGGCGAGCTTCTCTCTAACCCTCTTGTGCCCGGTACTCAGGTACGAAATGAAATGTCCCAATTGATTATTTTGTAATTCTGTGAACATCCTTGCATTTGCAACTATTTGCTATATGAAACATCTATTTACATTCTCTGTTTTCTCTTACTGTGGTTATTGTCAGACAATTTATGTGAAGACATTTGGATGCTCACATAACCAGGTACTTTTCTGTCATTCTCTGTTTATCTTACAAGACAATTATCTTTATTTTTTTTTTAACTCTAAGACTACATACAATGATACAAGTATCCAACAGTACTTGAATTTTCATATGTTGTTTTTTTGCATTGCAGAGTGACAGTGAATACATGGCAGGTCAATTGTCAGCATTTGGATATTCACTTACTGATGAGCCTGACATGGCTGATTTATGGTTGATAAACACGTATGTCTCTGATTTTTTGTGATTAATTTTTTTTCCTTATATATTCATAACCTCCTATCCTGACACGATATACTGGTGTCAATTTTCAGCATTTTAATTTTCTGAGGATGCTACAATTTTTTATTGTATGAAATTTTCACCAAATACTTTGTTGTTTGTCCCACACGTGTAATTCAGCTTTTGTACAATTATTTTACTTCATCTTTCAAAAGATGGCCGACTCATTTAGAAAACAAAATATTATAAAAAAATATAAAATGAGTATTTTCTTCTGATTTTCTTTATTGACTGTAGATGCACGGTTAAATCCCCAAGTCAATCGGCCATGACGACACTAATCAACAAATGTAAAAGTGCCAAAAAGCCCCTGGTGGTGGCTGGATGTGTACCTCAAGGCAGTAAAGATTTAAAGGAACTTGAGGGCGTTAGTGTAATTGGTGTACAACAGATAGATCGGGTAGTAGAGGTAGTAGAAGAGACTCTAAAAGGCCATGAAGTGCGACTATATAGCAGGAGAACCTTACCATCTCTTGATTTACCCAAGGTTTTTTTTTTGTTTTTTAATTAAAAAATTGAGAAATAAATCACTTTTTTTAAAGTGTATCTTTGAATTTGTATACCGACTATATGTTTCAACATTGTTTTTCTTTTTGGTTGTTGATGATTTTCTATTTTTTCAGGTGAGAAAGAACAAATTCATAGAAATTCTTCCAATAAATGTGGGTTGCTTGGGCGCATGCACTTATTGCAAGACAAAGCATGCGAGAGGCCACCTCGGGAGCTACACCATTGACAGCCTCGTAATATTCCTTTTTTTTTTTATTTGCTTTTTTGTTGCTCGGAACTTGAAAATACAGGAGTTCATTATTTTTAATGCTTGTGTTTTTCTATAGGTAGATCGTGTTAGAACGGTAGTTTCAGAAGGGGTTAAAGAGATATGGTTGAGCAGTGAAGACACCGGTGCTTATGGTAACTTCACAATTTTTTTCCATCTCTCTTGTTGTTTAATAACTTCATCTTTGATTATTTTTTAAGAGGGCTCAAATGCCTTCATTTTTTAATTTTCTAATAACTAAAATTCTGTAAATGTATATGTCAAAAAAAACCCGTTAGATGTGATCTATATTATTTTATCTACATGCCCATAAAAAATTATCACTTTTTAATTTTGGTTTTCTATGAATCAATAAGTTGAAAAATCAACGTCCAGATTTATTCACATCGGTGTATTTTTGCAAGCTCTTGATACTAATCAAAACAAAATCGAAATATCATGATCTTTTACATGTGCATGGAGATAATGATATAGATCATAACTTGTTTTATTTTGACATTTAAGTTTTAAATTTTAAGTTATTGTAATTCTAAAAATGGAGGCATGATGGAGGAACAAAAATGGAGGCATTTGAACCCTCCTCATTTTTTAATTGCTGAAGCTAGTTTATGCATTGGTGAATTGTGAAAAAATCTTTAAATTTCAGGGAGAGATATCGGCACAAACTTACCAAATCTTCTCAATGCATTAATTAAGGAACTTCCATCCGATAGAAGTACAATGCTTAGGATTGGCATGACAAACCCTCCTTATATATTGGAGCATTTAAAAGAAATAGCTGACGTGTTAAATCATCCCTCTGTTTACTCTTTCTTACATGTGCCCGTTCAGTCTGGCAGTGACCCTGTATTAACTGTAAGTTTTCCTAATATTCTGGTGCATGTTTTGTGACTAAGTTTTCTCAAGTTCCAAATTAATCCCTATTAATGTTTTGATTTAGCTTAAAGTCTTTTGTGAATGTCACTGATAATTACTAACTTGACCATTGGTTATAAAATCATTCTAGGCAATGAATCGTGAATACACGGTTGGCGACTTTCGAAAGGTGGTAGATACTCTCATGGAACTCGTACCAGGCATGCAAATTGCGACTGACATCATTTGTGGATTTCCTGGTTCGCTCTCTTCAACTTAACTAAACCTTTATATTATTTTTCTTTTCAGTGTCTTAGACTATTTTTGGTTACAGGTGAGACTGAAGAAGATTTTGCGCAGACTGTTAGCCTGATAAAGGATTATCAGTTGGCACAAGTTCACATTTCACAGTTCTACCCTCGGCCAGGTACTCAATTTAATCTTTTTGAAGGGCCAGTTTTGGTAGGGTTTTTAAGTCATCTTCTGTTCCTCGACTTATTCACCTGTGCTTTTCTTATCGCTAAATTGAAGGAACTCCTGCCGCAAGAATGAAGAAAGTACCAAGTGTTGAAGTGAAGAAACGTAGCCGCGAATTAACGACAGTTTTTGAGTCATTTTCGCCGTACCAAGAAATGAAAGGCCATATAGAGAAAATTTGGATCACTGAAATTGCAACAGATGGCATCCATCTGGTAAGTCGTGCAAATTTTCTACAATCTTCTGTTAAGCTCGGTGAAAAATTTCATCAATTCCCTCGAATGAAAAAAAAACTAATTAGAGAATTCAAATTCCTTCATTTTTTGTGCCTCCATTATGCCTCCATTTTTATAACTAAAATAACTTAAAATTTCAAACTTAAGTGTCAAAATAAAACCGTTAGATATGATCAATATAATTTCCTTGTATGCACATGTAAAAGATCATTACATTTCAATTTTGTTGGTTAGTATCAAGAGCTTGCAAAAATACACTGATGTGGATAAATTCTGGATGTTGATTTTCAACTTATTGGTTCAATATAAAACCAAAATCGGAAAGTGATAATTTTTTATGTGCATGGAAAGAAAATAATATATATCACATCTAACGGTTTTATTTTGAAATATAAATTTTATAATTTTTATTATTAAAAAAAAAAAATGGAGGCATGATGGAGGCAAAAAAAAATGGAGGCATTTGGAATCTCAAATTATGCACCCAAAAAAAATAACAAATACAAAAAAACACAAGCGCTCACAGGACAAAGATAATAATAATAATAAGAAGCTAAAAGTTTCTTCATAGATGCTCTTTTTCCTTTGCGACTTGTGGACTTTGTATTACTGGGTGCATTTCTTGATGTTCTAAATGAATACTTGTTTCCTAAATTGAAGGTTGGTCATACAAAAGGTTACATACAAGTTCTTGTAATTGCACCCGAGAGCGTGCTTGGCACCTTGATGGATGTCAAGATAACATCTGTTGGGAGGTGGTCGGTTTTTGGTGAACTTCTTGGAGAACCACCACTTAAACCAAACATATCTAAAATCAACACTGTCAAACTCTCGTCCCCAATAGACGATCTATGCAATGAAGACGCGTCTTGTTGTGCTGACACGTGCAGTTCTTGTGCATGCTCAAATGAGAAGAGCTCCTCTGTCAGGGCAAAGGAGTCATCAAATGATAGATATGGAGATGTGAGATTTGGTTCTACAATTCGGTCTTTGTTTGTCAGGAGAAGACGATCAAATAAGTCAAGTGCAGAGAACAATGCAAAAATAGTGGTAGAGAAGAAAGGGGATGACAAGCTGGCTTATTTGGATTGGTTTTTGTTTGGTATAATTATTTTGGGTTCAGTAACTATGTTAGCTATTCTAGTCAAATTTTCTTCTGTACTTTTCTCATCCTGAGATTGTCAAATTTTCTTCTATTCTTTTTGTACCGGTTTCCATCTTGTAAGAGGACAAGTTGATATTATTTTTTACTATCCTAGTTACATGCTTCACCATATACTATACAAATATACTACATGCTAGTCGAAATAAGGCTCTTTGAAGGTTACTAAGGTTCCATCCGTGTGCTGGCATCAGTCTAGAAGATTCTGTTGAATGTTGTTCTGCTCAGATCCTCTGCACAACAGGTTAGCATTAAATACCATCAAGTTTGTGGATCTCAAGAAGTTCCTAAAGAGTGCTGTTGCATAGTCCTTGTTATTTACGAGCCTTTTCATATTGTTTTCAGCTATTGAACTCAAAAGTTTGAAATTTGACATGTATATGAGTTATATTGTTTTTGAAAGTCAATTGTTTTTGAATTGCTGCTGCAGCTTGGATGGAGCAACTGCATTTTTAATATAACTTGCAACGATCAGCCCAAACAAAACTAATAATAACGATCAAATACAGTAAGGGGCAAAATTATAGAAAAGGATTTTCTTGGAAACTTTTTCTTTTTCATCGTCTTCCCCTTAGTTAACATGCGCACACACCCACGCGCATATTGCATACTATCATACTAAAGTTCAACAATATATGTACATTGGAACATAAAATAAAATAATAATAATAATAACAGAAGGAAAAATGTTCAAATGAACAACTTTTCTGGATCTATAGAAAATAAATTGAGCCACAAAAAATTAACAAGATGCAGACTAATATAAGTAGATCATTCAAATGGCAATTATTGATAATAGTTCAACAAATAACAATTTCAACAAAGAGTAATTGTGCTTATATAATATTAAGTATACAACCTTCTAGGCGACTACAACAACTAAGCAAAAAGTATAATTTAAACTATAGGCCGGGATGAATTGCCATGAAGGACCACATAGATACTTGTCAGAGATATAACAAACTTGTAAAAATTGTGAAGGGAAATACAATGCCCCTCAATGGGGTTTCTGAAACTATGAAACAACATATTTTAAGTCCGCATTTTTCACCAATTCTTCAATCCTAAGTTTCTACAAAATGTAGGATGCCACCACTTAATCTTTAACGCAATTAAAATTTGGTTGCATCTAGTCACATTTGATATTTCTGTAAATTCTTCTCACAAACAAGGTAGAACCAAGATAGCCTACAGCACCTGTATTCCACACACATCACGGTCAGAAAAAAGAAAATAAAAAAGGAAAATGAAACAAGAAAACATGTGTCCGTGCAGCCAATTAAAACTAAAGAACCAGAAAGTCATCCGATTGAGTATTCTACCGGTAGACCTGACCATTACGGTAATAAAATAAGAGATGAGATGGCAATATGACACAGTTACCTCAACTGATGTGATATTTCATATCTTTCGAATAAATTTACAAATGGAGAGATAATATCCCAAAAAAGTGTAATAAAACCCACTCTTGCTTGATCTGGACTTTCGGATTAAAAAATAATTCCACACAAGAAAAGAAGTGATTTTTTTTAAGCAAACCCTCTCTATAGATAAGGTATTCTAAGACAGTAACAAAACCAATTGCAGGCATTTCGTATTCAAATGATGTCCTCTGAATAAGTAAAATTAAAAAAACACACATTTAAATGACACAAACAAAATTTTTGGAGAAGGTGAAAGAGCGTACCGCATAGAGTGCCTAGACCGAGGCAGAACATTAGAGTATAGCCAAAGTAGAAGCTGGTCTGGAAGAATCCAGACATCTTAGTCTTGACATGATAGTAGTATATGGAGTAGAGGTATACGTATACAGCTGTAGAAGCGGCCGAAAAGAAAGAGGTCCACTGCCAGTGGTAATTCTCCGCATTTAGCAAGAAATATGTACCCACTATTGTTACACATATTGTCACTATTATTAAGATTAGGAAAACGAGTAGCATGAAGCCATATACATAATACACCTGAAAGAAAAAAACCAAAAAGAGTTAAAAAGGAATTAATAACCCTTTTTTATCTTTATTATTTATTATAATTTTTGTGGTCCTTTTTTTACTCTTGTAATATAGTTATTAGATCGAGGTTATTTCTGGAAATGACTGATACTTAGTGTCAAGGTCGTTCACCAAATAACTCAGCAGAAAAAGAGAACTGGCATCATACATACGTGTTTTAGTCAATGTTGTATATTTATATTCTTGTATTTATACATACGTGTTTTGCCAAATAACTCACAGTACAAATGCAACAGATTATTCTTCCTTTACCTTGTAATTCCAGAAGGAGGTGAAAACAAAGTACATCTCGATAAAAATACTTCCAAATGGCAACAATCCTCCCATGATTGAAATAACAGATGGTGTGAGGTACCATTTTTTCTCTGGAATGGGTCTGGGAATTGTCTTGACCCGGCATGGGTTGTTGGGGGCCCCACTCCAGTTACGGCCCACCACGGTGCCAAGGAGTGCTAGAGGGAAGGAGATGAAGGCCCACATGACAAAAACAACCACCATTGTGCCAAATGGGATGGCAGCAAGAGACCGGTAAAAGATGGCAATTGTGTTGAGTACCAGGCCGATTCCAAAGCACATGAAGGGGAATAAAGAGGCGGTTAAAATCATCGCCTTTATCCAGTGTTTACCTGAGTAAAAAAAATTGAATGTAATTTTTCATAGTTAGTTACAGGTTTAAGTAACGTGTATTTCTATTTTAGACGGGACATAACTATATTGGGATCAAGAATAAATTTATTTGTCAACCAGCCCAACACTTATCAAAACCAAAATATTAAAATTGCAGATATTTTTTCTATGATTTAGATAGGTCATCTATCAATTTTGGTACAATTTGAACACTGATTCATCCATCAAGCCATTAAATTTTTTTAACAGTTTAGTACTTCATCAAAATTTGATTGGTAACTAAACAATTCTCAAATCGCACCAAATTTGTTACACTGTCTAAATGATAAAGAAAACATCTATAAATTTACTTTTTAAGTTCAAAAGGCTTTGACATCAGTTGTCATGGTTGTCAGAATAAGCTGTGTGTTTTCTTTTCTTTCCCTTTTCTGTTTCTCTATTTCTGTGGTGTAACTATGCAGTAATCCTTTTCCTCTTATTGAAAAATGATAAAGTAGCGGCAAAAGTTTAGGTGGCAATCCTTCAAGGCAGGTTGGCTCGGTTTACCCGGTTTATCAGGTGTGGAGTTATTCGGATTTTATTCATTTTTCATTAGGCTGTTTTAGTCTCAGGTCATTCTAATTTAGGTTCAGGTATCGGGTCAATCAAGTCAAAAACCAGGTTGTTTCTGGGTATTGCCATGATAGAATTGATATTGGACCAGTGGTTGTTTTTCCCGTTATTTCCTACTAGTACAGGTATTAATAGGTTAAATAAAAGTACATAGGCTTTAAAGAACCAATACCAAACTAAATTCAAATCAGTACCTCCGTTCCTCGAGTAAAGCGCACCACTTACATATCCTGAAATAAAGGAGGTAAGAGCATAGCATACTATAAATGTCGTGACAATTGTCCCCCGCCTGACAAAAAATAATCACCATGTTAACAAAACAAGACAATGAAGGTCTGTACAAATGATAAATGGTTAGTACTCAAAACACTTACCCAATGTATAACATACCAATGATGGCTAACAAAACTACAATCAAGACAAGTGTAGCTAACTGTGCACCGATACCAACCACGGCTGAAAGTAAAACTAAGCTATGAGGCGGCCTAAATACATCTCCATGTACCAGTTTCCATCCAGACTCTTCATTGACATCTCTTTCCTGTCAAAAGGTAAGCACGGGTTTTAATAAG
Organism: Carex kokanica; assembly: GCA_025461125.1. Taxonomy (NCBI): domain Eukaryota; kingdom Viridiplantae; phylum Streptophyta; class Magnoliopsida; order Poales; family Cyperaceae; genus Carex; species Carex kokanica. The sequence goes on from JAJGRX010001263.1 coordinate 502,789, forward strand.
CTTACATATTCTGAATGGAAGAGGTTGTAACAGGAACAAGAACTGGATTTTCCTTCTTAATTTGGTTATCAAAATTTCAATTCAACTTGGCCACTTAACACATCCTTATTCAAAGTCTAATTATAAATTGGCCAAAATAGGATCACAACACAACCCTAACAGATGCACATGATGAAAAAAATAATAATTAGCAGTACATAGATCACTGTGGTGGCTACAGAGAATGCTATACAACATAGTGGCTTGCATTAAAAAAAAAAATTTAGTACAGAGTAAACCTTAATTAATACCACATCTTAAGATAACTCCTGCCAATATACCATACTAGGGTACTACAATACAAAATCTAATGTGTACCATGACAGTCCATAAACAACACAATTGCTCACAAACAAAAATGAATCAATCAAACATAATATAAAGCACACTCTTGCACAACCATTACCAATTACTGTACAAAACACTCTTGAATCATACAACATAGTATTGGTATAAATTTATCATACTAATGTATCAAAATAAATTATCAGCCTACAATGGTCCATGCTCCATACACCAGACAACTATATATACACCAAAAAAAAAAAATTTTAACACATGATATTACTATTTAAATATCATGCATTGGTGTAGCATAACAAATATGAGGAGGGTTCAAATGCACCATGATTTTGTGCTCCAATATGCTCCACATCTTTTATCTCCGTTTTCAAAGTCCGAATAGTCTCCGAACCGCTAAACATGATCTTCATAATAAAATATACTAGGAGACCAAATTTTATATTTTTTAGAATTTTTTTACTATTTTTTTTATAGGTACAAAATCACTATTTTAAGGTGATTCTGGACCATCAGAAAAAGTGACATTGTACCTATGTAAAAAAATAGAAAAAAAATTCTAAAAAATATAAATTTGGTCTCCAAGAATCTTTTATTATGAAGATCATGTTAAGCGGTTCGGATTGACTGTTTGGATTTTGAAAACGGAGATAAAGAATGTGGAGCATATTGGAGTACAAAATCATGGTGCATTTGAACCCTCCTCAACAAATATATATATATATATAGAGAGAGAGAGTGACTAAGGTCAAAGTGGTAGTTCCTAAGCTGCGGTGCAACCAAGTCGTTTTCAGATTTTCAAAGTCCAAACGGTCGATCCAAACCGTTAGATGTGATCTCTATATTAAAATCTGCTTGGAGACCAAATTTTACATTTTTTGGAATTTTTTTACTATTTATTAAGCCACTTTGAAAATTGCCGATCCGGGTGAACAGTATGCAACCAAATTCTGGACCATGTGATCAAAGTGGCTTAATAAATAGTAAAAAAATTCCAAAAAATGTAAAATTTGGTCTCCAAGCAGATTTTAATATGGAGATCACATTTAACGGTTTGGATCGACCGTTTGGACTTTGAAAATCCGAAAACGACTTGGTTGCACCGGGGCTTAGGAACTACCACTTTGACCTTAGTCACTCTCTCTCTCTCTCTCTCTATATATATATATATATATGAGTTAGGCTAATATCAAAACGTTTGTTCCTAGGCCGTGGAACAAACGTTTCAGTTTTTACATTTTCAAAGTCCAAACAGTCGATCCAAACTGTTCAACTTTCAATCTATAATAAAATGTGCTTGGAGACCAAATTTTACAATTTTTGAAATTTTTTTACTATTTATTAAGCCAGTTTTAAAATCGCTGTTTTCAATAATCCAGAAACTTTTCAATGTTTATTAAAATCAGCAGTTTTAAAACTGGCTTAATAAATAGTAAAAAAGTTCCAAAAAATGTAAAATTTGGTCTCCATGCACATTTTAATATAGAGATCACATCTAACGGTTTGAATCGACCATTTGAACTTTGAAAATCGAAAAACCAATTGGTTGCACCACAGCTTCAGAACAAACATTTTGATATTAGCCAACCTCTATATATTCAAAGTTAGAGCTTTTTATCTCCGAAAAAGCCACAGCATGTTATTTACAACGTAGAAAAAATATATTACCAGAGTTTCAAGATCATCATCTTCTCGAGCATATTTTGCATAATCATTTCTAAGTGTACGCATCAGAATCATTGACACGAGACCCGTCAGGAATATAACCATCATGAATGAATTAAAAATCGAGAACCAGTGGATCTGTCATTTATACCACAGAAACCATAGAAAATATGAGGCAAATAAACAATATATGGAAACACAAAGATGGATAACAGTGAAAACATGCACAAACCTGGTGCTCAAAAAAGGGATAATCCAAGTACACATCAAACCGGTGCAAAAATGTCACATTAGTCGGCGTCCATTTTATGGAATATGTCATGTCTAGGACCTTGCCAGCTTCTAATAATTTGGGATTTTCTTGTGTAAGATTGACGTGAATAATCTAAAAAAGATGTAAAAGAAAAACGTAAGGCACGGACATGGACGGTTTTTTTGTAGAAGAGAAGCCCAAAATCTTAAATTCTATATATCTTACCTGATTGCCATTATACTGAACAACAATGTTTTTATGCGTGAAAAGAAAGTACTTGCTGGTGTCACTTGATTTGTCAACTTCCCCAACAAATCCTGTTGATTGTGATTTTAGGATGACAAATAGTCAATATCTAGAGTCTAAAATTCTAAATAACGTAAGATAAATGCAACAAAGTACAAGATCTAGTTAGCATTTACATACCCCATAAAGGCAGGTCATCTGAGCATCAGTCCAGAAGAAAAGCATCCATGGCCCGGAAATAGTGTAAACTTTCAAATCAGCACCAGAAGAAATAAGCCTTTTCAATTTGTATTATTCAAGGAAAAAATGAAAATAAAAGAGGGTTTGAGGAAAGTACCAATGAAAAATTCAAACCAATAGCTGCTCTCTATCGCATCTGCAAACTGCCTTACCTTAGATGCATCAAGTTCAATTGTGCAAATTGTGCCCTTCTCAACATTTTCTGCCAAAATAAGAATTTAACATTATTAAATGCCATACAAATACTTCAGTCGTATATGTCATGATCTTATATACAACTCTGATTTTAAATTGTAGGTTGCAGAAGGCCATGACTCATACTATGGGTTTTTTTTTTTTTGGTTCCTGGTTATGTGTTGGGCTCTTTTGCAAATGGCTAAAACATAAAAAAATAGACTTTATGTTATGGAATAATTGTCTGAAAGGAAGGGATCAGCATGTCTTTTTAAAAATAATTGTTATTGATAATGTATGGAATTTCTGCAAAACTTCCAAAACGACAACTGCACTTACTTCTAAACTTTATGTCAACCTGACTATCAATAAGCTCGTTTCCACCAAGGACCTCGCCAAGGCCACCCCATTTGTGAGATGGATTTTCTGACGGGTGGCAAAAGGGAAGGCTAAAGTAGTTGTACGTCTCTTGCGGATTGTTGTATGGGCCCACCTTGTTCACCCATAGAGTCACAGGGTCTTCTACTTGATACTGCCATATAAAATTATAAGTAAAATTAAATTAAAACCGACAATAGAGGTGTTAATTTACTACTGCAAGAGTGGCTTGACACTATTGTTCTCATTCCAAAAAAATATGCTTAGGCTGAAATTGAAGCTTCATTTATACATAGAACAGAACTTAGAAAGGCAAAAGAAAAGGAAGTCAAGACAATCTAGTATCTGCTGGTTCTATGTAAATATATTTTAGTATTATACACTTACCTAACTAGTAACTACAATTATGGCATCACTCCTAGTTTCTTGATAGAGACGAACACGTTGTCTGTTATTCTCATATAGATATGGTTCTCAAGGTTTGTGTGGAAATTTACCAAGACAACCTTGAAAACAATGGATGCATATACACATCAAGTATAGGTTATTGGAGAGTGTAGATTCTCCTGTGGCACTAGGGAGTTGCCAAGTGGTGAGCCATGGAAAGCATGCCACACACTCGCCATGCAAATGCAATTATTTATATTGAAGTTTGAAATTTAATCAAGTTAATCAACAACTCTACGGGACTTATCTAATGTCAAAAGAAACTAATGGATGAAGGTCTCTCACTTCAGATCTAAATACTGAACAGCAAACAAATATAAAACCGTTGAATGGCAACAAAAGCAAAATGTGCTCTGTATTTATATTAAATCACCCAGATCAAATACGTTATAATCAGATCCGACGTCAGCAAATTCGTTGAACTAGATCTTACTAATAACCAATACTGTAAAGAGTGCTAAAATCAAGTACGACCCACCACAACGAAGGGTGCTCAGACCACTAGACCCGCGAATTAATCAAAGATACAGAATTGAACAATGCTTTATATTTGTTCTAAGTACCTTATGATCGGACTCCGACGCATAGGCCGAGGTGGAGAGGAGGAGGAGAAAGAAGGCCGCGAGTAAGTGACCGGTGGAGATCATCGCGTGGCCAGATCTGACGGTTGGGATGAAACGAGCTCTTTGTCCGACTCCGACCACGATCCGAGAGGAGAAAGAATCTGAGAAGAGAGAGATTTTAGGAAGGGTAACGAGAGATCTTTTTATTTATGTTTAGGTCAAAAGGCACTAAAAACGGAGCTTTTACTGTCCGAGAAGTTCCCGTTTAATCAGGGATCGGTTAAAAAATGGGAAATTAGTTACCCACTTACCTGTAAAATCCAATTCACCTGAGCTAACAGAATATTTCAATTTTTATTTGGACCGTTCGATTAGAATCCGCACGAATATTAAAGGGAACCCGTTCATTCCACCTCGGATCGGAATGGCCCGATTCTGATCGGACGGTTCATATTTAAACAGAAATATTATGTTACCTCAGAGGATATGGACTCCTTACCTGTAGCAGGGTGTCAAATGTCAATGAGTGAAGATTTTAACAGAGTAGTATTGACTTCGTGTAGCGCACAAATCATATGTAGTGGTAGTGCTGGTTTGTTTCTATGCGCTGCATGAAACCAAAACTTCCCTGTTAAAATTTTTACCCGTGTCAATGGAATTGCGTAATCCAATAAGTCAATACTAAAACCAGTTTAAATCACGGAATCTGCATCGATCCATAGCGGATCCAAAGCGGCGTCCATTGTTTGTTGGATCCACGTGTGTCGGTGTGTGGCGTTGAAATTTTAAAATGGATCTACGCCTAAAAATTAGATTTGAATTTACGTTAATTAATTTAGTTAATTAATATAATAAAATTGAAACGCAAAATGGATATGAAACTGTGCCTGTGTTTATTTCTTTGTAAGCATCGATTTGTTCTGTGAATTTTTGCCTAATTTAAAGGAGTTTTTTTTTTTTTGTAACTTATATTCATCTTGTATAGTATATCTCTGTAATATTTTGAAAAATATTGATTGAATTTTGAAAAAAAAAAACAAAAAAAAGAGATGTATCATTCCTCTCCATTTTTTCGCTTTAAAATTTATGTAATGTTCGCTCTTTTATGCGTTAAAAATCACTACAACGCACTAGTCAGAGATTTGGACAATTGACATTATCTTTGATATCTTCTATGGGATACATTAGTTATCTTTCAATTGTTCTTCTAACTCCTAAACCTTTATTTTCTTTTTATTTAATTGGTGTTGTATTCTGTTATGTTACTGACAGTATGAAATTATGGGGAACAATTTGGGTTCGACGCTCATCGGACTTAAATTTGACTTTGATGAGTTCCGCATTTATCTATTTACTTTAAGATTTGTGCGCGTGGATATTAAAACAGGTCCGTATGGATATTTGAAGTGATGCGCACATATCTTAAAATGATTGGACAGATACATAATTCATCAGTGTTGGACCCAAATTATTTCCGAAATTGTGATGGAATTTGATAAATTGAGAAAAAGTGAAAAGGAATTGGATTAAAAGTATGAAGTTAAATTTGTCTCTTTTGCACTTTAACCTCTCTTTATTTCGTCCTCAGTCCTCACTATTCTATTATATGGAAACGTGAAATTGTCAAAGAGCGACTTTATTTTGTACTGGAGTACGTAGTCTCAATTCCACTCTTTCATTGTTTTAAACGCACCGAGCACACACACAAAAAAAAAAAAAAAGAATAACATAGAATAGAAGCTTCCTCCTTTTTATTTTTTCACTTTATCATATATTTGTCGAACTGGCCCCGGTTTCTGGTTCATTCTGCAATCCAGCACATGATCTTTGTGTATCTTCGTAATAGAAGATTTTTGCAACAAATGGCGAGGTCGCTTAAAGCCTGGAGTATTTAGCTGTTAGGGAGTTACCGAGCTTGCATGAATTCTCAGCTGATCCGAGCGCCCAGTAAGAGGGGAAATTTTCTGTCTAATGCTATTGACTTTTTTTATTAATATAACATCTTATCTTTTCAGCTATCATAAAATTATTTATTAATTATTCAATTTTCATAATTTCTATAATTGTTAGATGTTCTTTTTATTTTTTTTATTTCCTATACTAATACGTGAGAGAGAACTTAAAGAAAAAGTTTAATAAAAAGTAAAATTACATGTATATTAAAATATTTGGATGTTGTTGCGTTAATAAAAAGTTAGTAGTATTAATAATTTAATATCATGACGCCTATTTCGTATTTTCAAAAGATCAACATCAATATATCTAAAATGCAACACATGTTTTCAAGACTGCTGTCTCATTTATAGCTGCAAACTCTCTTTTTAATATACTCTACACGAATATATTCTGCCAGAATTTTTGGATGCATGCGAATAAAAATGAAATCACTCTGCTATTTTAAAATTGAGTGAGGCTATGGTACTTCGGCTAGTGTACTATGGCTCAATATGGTACTTTTTAAAATTATAACGGTCGATCCGAACCGTTCAATGTGATATCCATATGAATATGTACTTGTAAACTAAATTTTATATTTTTTCAAATTTTTTTATTATTTTTTTGGATAGGTAGAATTTTCAGTGTTTTATACAAATTCTGAACCATCAAAATTCTACCTATCTAAAAAAATAGTAAAAAATTCAAAAAAATATAAAATTTAATTTGCAAGTACATATTCATATGGATATCACATTTAACGGTTCGGATCGACTGTTAGAATTTTAAAAAATACCATATTGAGCCGTAGTACACTAGCCGAAATACCATAGCCTCACTCTTTAAAATTTACCTCTTTTATTGGGAAATGTAAAATCTATCCAACATAAGTTACAAGGCAGCAATACACATTCTGAAACATTACTTGCTCGTATTCTTTAACCCACTACAGTCGCAAAAAAAAAAAGATAAAGAAAACCTACATGAAGAATAAGGTCATGGTGCAAAAAATATCCTCAACTTTTTTTTCCCAATGTAAAAGGTAATATAAAAAGACCGGTACACCATTAAGCCTTTCATCAGCAGCAAACCTAACAGGCTACAATATTCTAACTGCTTTGATGACTCCAGACATACGGGATCACGTAAAAAAAAAATTTACAAAGGACGAACGCAGCATTACAGACATTTTCCAGGCCAAAATAGAATTATATTTTTGTTTTTTCCAAAATGATCTATTAATCTTCGTCTTCGGTCTCTTCATCATCTCCGCTGTCATCGTCATCCTCAGTCTCTTCGCTATCTTCATCGCTCACCCATTGATGACCGGATCCCGATGCATCAAATTGCATGCTGGGCACTTCCTCCTCTTCCCGCCTAACGATCTTCTGTGCCCGCGCATTGTGTGTCACCACCTCCTGCCTCTCCCTCTTATTCGTTTTAGAGACATTATTAGCGTACCCAACCTCTTGGGGGGGCCGCAAGGCAGAGGGAGGTGACATGCTCTTGCCGTTGTTATCTTCCGAGTCGGGGTTCGCATGCTCTTTTCGAAGGTGGAGCTTGAGCTTGTACTCATGTATGTATGCCTTGCCGCAACCTTCATGGTGGCATGCAAAAGGGCGATTTGGGGACACTGTTTTGGGACCTGTAGCAGGAGTCTTTGGTGTGGCTGTATTTGAGCGCGGCTTCTCTTTTGGTGTAGATAGCTTCGGAGTTTCTAGGTTGCCATGCTGTCAATCAATGTAAAACATCAAGTAATTCCGTAATCTATATATTAATCAATCATATAATGATGAAGTGACCATAATATACTGTTACATTTTGAGTTTCAAAAATACAATCATCAAACAAAATGAAACTATACACAGGACTTCTCTTTTCTGGACTCATCTATAAAGCTATACCACCAGATTCAAATATACAAATAATAGAACACAGGTGTTGGGTACAAGGAACTTATTACCAAAAGATGCTTTCTTCAGAAAAAAAAAAGGGAAGAATAAGAATTAAAAAAAGTTTATTACCTTTTGATGGTGCGACCTGATGTGGGAATTTAATTTGTTCTCCTGAGTATACCTTTTACCACAATCTGGGTAGGGGCATACATGGTAATTATCGAGTGAATGCGTCTTCATATGGGCCCTCAAGTTGAAATCCAGTGAAAATGCCTGAAATTAAATTAAGCATTTACAATGAAATGACCATGCTCTTGACAGTAAAAGAAAACAAGCTACTTATTCATGGGAAAAAAAAATGCAAACTTGCAAATATGAATCGATGAAGACCTTGTGACAGCCTTCATGAGGGCAAACAAAGTTTCTCTCTCCCGTGTGGATTAAGAAATGTCTCTTCAATTTTGAGCTATCCAAAAATTTCTGCAAGCGGGTATGAGAAAAGAAAAATAATACTACTACCAACAATAGACACTAATAAACTAATACAAGTATACAGTATGGATAAACTGAAAAAATACAGTCAAGGATATCGGTCCAAAAATTATGGCAACAGTTGCAAACTGGAACCATTTTTTTTAATAATAGAGGGGGTAATACTCCCACCAATTTCCTTGAAACCATAACAGATTTTTGTCTGGTACCAAAGTGGTACCATATTACAGAAAGTCTAGTATTATACTAGACCAGAACTGCAACCTAAAACCAGTACTTTTCACACCTCACATAATTTCATTTCTCCCCTCCTTTGTTGTTTTCCTAGTGAGATTTCTACACATTTTGCTTGCTTTTCAAATTAGTCACCAATTCTGCACTCGGGCTAAAACCCCTTTGGCAACAGATCTACAGCCAAGACCTCCACATCAGTAATATAAATTCTATTGATTGCATAAAAAGTAAGAACAACAAAATTATATATTTATTGCGAAAGAGACCTTGTCACAGCCCTCAAAATGGCACGCATATTGCCTCTCTCCATGTACTTGCAAGTGTTTCCTGATCTGTGGGGCCTCGAGAAAAGCCTTGTGGCAGCCGTCATAACTACACAGGAAAAGCATTTCTGTAGTTGGCTCTTGCTTAGGCACTTCTTTCACTTCTTGCTCTTTCGATTTCTCTCTCAAAGCCTTTAACTTGTCCTCTGTAACACCGCAATAAAAGTTTAGTTCGGAGAAAGTATATCAGTAAGACAGTAACCCTTTGCAAGGCACAAAAACTGCCAAGCATGCCTCTTCCCAAATTGCCCGTTCGGCAACATGTGGAATAGGGAAAGAATAGAGGAAAGTGGAATTTGGAATAGGCTTCTATTTCATACAATTCCGGTCATGTTCGGTTGATGGTGGAAGAGTGGAACAGTGGAAGAGTCTTGGTAAATGAACAAATTCCTCTATTCCACGGTCCACCCCATGGAATAGAGAATTGGTTCATAGAGGAATAGAGGGACCAAAGTGTAAAAGGCAGGGGTTTGACTGCAAAAGTTCAATCCCAATTCCACTCAATTCTTTTCTTGTTCGGCGGGAATAGAACCTCTATTCCACTCTATTCCCCTTTTCCACACTTTACGAACAGGCAAAAAGTATCTGACATCTATCACTGTTTTGTGCCAATGAAGGGGTGGAAGGAGGTGGTTTGAGCGATTCTCTAACTCTCTAACTGTGATGAAGAAAGTGTCTTGACAATTTAGTAATTTACAGAAGCAGTCTGAAGTATTGCCCCTAATCAGAATTAAGATCTCATTTTGGTCCCTATAGACTAATTTGTGCCAATTTAGGACCTGCCATTATTTTCAGTCTAACAGAAAGAAGGCGCTGGCAGGAGACGATGCGAATTTGGTCATTAATCGGTTAAAATATGCCTCGCCATACATCATTTCAGAATTCTTTTTGTCTGTCTTTTGAACGAAAGATTATGCTAGCGACCAAATGATACAAAATTGAATTCTTCAAGGATCAAGAAGACAACTTCACAACTTCATGACACCAAAAGGAGAATAGGGTATATTTAATGGATCATCTGTGAACTTCATTCTATAAAGGGGAGTAATTCTTAATCCAATTCATATTATTGTAATAATTCATACACAGCTTTGAGATATCTACCACGACTCATTATCTAGTACTCCCTTGATAAGGAAGTACAAGACAGTAACTTGAGCATTCAGTATACGGATATATGTGGTTTTGGGGATGAAATAAGAAGTTGCAAATTTGCTACCATTAATTTGTTAATTAAACCCCGCACATATATGAATAGACATACCCAAAATAAAACTAAGATTAGGAAATTGTGAAAGGATAGCGCGTATTTTGATCAAATTAAAGATTAAATTCATAAACCCTTAGACCTCTCTAGCGTTTTAAACTATGGAGGTGAATCCAAACAGTGTTCAAAAGTGCAACAATTTACCAAAAACTATTAGGGTTTATACAGAAGATACCGCCATCTCCTTGGTACGCATTGAAAATTTAAACCAACAAAAACAGGGAAATTATAATATTAATAATATTCACGAAGGCGAAAGGTAGAAATTAAAAAAAAATGTTAATAATCAATTCCACCTCTAATCCACTTTAGAAGGGAACACTTCCCGCCTGGAGAAACAACTTCTTGAGGAACCCTAGATTAGAAAACCAAATCAATTTTAATTTATAGAAATTCCAAAAGTAATTTAACCAAACGAAAAGGTACGAAATCCATACCATGCTTTCACCCACCGCACGGCGGCGTGGCGGGGCGCCATGGAGAAGAGAACTCTAAATTACGCTGCAAATTGAGGAAGATCTAGGCTATTTTGCGAAACCCGAAAAAGCTTTCCTCTTTTTTTAGTCAATCTGCCTCTGCTACTTGCTCCTCGCCTTTTCTGAGGAGGGGGCAAATGGGCAATGGGGATGGAGAGAAAGGGAAAGAGACCGAGGAACAGATTTTCTCTTCGAGGGACTTGGTTTGTAGAGTCTACGGTGTATCATAAACCGAGTGTTGGGAGCGAAAACAACGGGAGCCATTGATAGAAGCCGCTTGGAAATGTGGTAAGGTTAAGGTGAGGCAATGGACTGCTGGTCTAAAGCACTAATGGGGCTGGGGTTGCAATTGCATAAGGGTAAAGATTTCAACAGAGTGGTTTAGGCTTCATACAGCGCAAGGACTCCAGAATCAAAACAGCGATATACATGGTTCATGCGCTGCATGAAGCCAAAATTACTCTGTTAAGATCTTTACCCACTCTCTCTTCTAAATTCACATCCTCTGAAATATCTCAAACTTTTAAGTATTTTTTCAGAATATCTCAACCGTTCAATACGTTTTACACAAATCCCAAAGCACAAATATTACTGGCCCCTACGCTATCCCCGAATAGTCAGCGTACACGTCGGTCACGCAAAAGTTGAGATATCTTAGAGGATACGCACTCCTCTCTTCTCCTCTCTCGGGAGAATGTGGATTTTATGTGGCGAAAAAAAGAAAATCTGATGGTATGAAGGAAAGACGATAATGACCACCGACGCTATTATCGGCTCGCTGTACATATTGTGTGGTATATTCTCGCCGCATGGGATTTGTGCAAGATAAGGGGCTTTACTCCTGGGCCCCAGATGTCTGTGGGGCTAGAGCGAATGTATGTAGCGTGTAGCACGTGCGTCCGTGAGGCTGTTGATTCGCCTCCGTAATTTTTATCTGAAAAATATCGCTCCATTATTAGGCTATTGATATTCTCGCAACAAAATTTAATATTCCCACAAGATTAACTAAAATATTTAATAGTCTCTGGCTAATATCTCTCATCCATTGAAACAGATTTTATGCTTCCTTTTAAAACTCAATTTATATATAGTCTAAAAGTAATTATATTTTTTTCATAGAGGTTATGGTGAATCTATGCTGTGAATTTGTATTTATATTTTCAATGTCTAAACAGTCGATCAGAACTACTTGATATGATCTTCGTATGACAATGTACTTGGAGATCAAATTTATTCTTTTTGAAACGCTTTGACTATTTTTTAAATACATAAAAGTTACTATTTCGATGGTACATAATTTTTAAATTGAGTGATTTTTTACCTATATAAAAATAGTAATAAAATTCTTAACAAAAAAAAAAATTCGGTCTCAGATATACGTTTTCATATAAATTTATGGTAAACGTCTAGATAAACTATTTGAAATATAAGAACAAAAATATGAATATCGCCACGAACTCGTTCTTTTTTATACAACCTTTGTATCAAGATTATATGATTTATATCTTTTTGATATTTTTAGTTGAAGCCTCTTAAAATCTGTGTCCGGTTATTTTTTTCATTCTTTCTTTGAAAAGGAGAACAATATTTTTAGAAACTATTATTATTTATTAAGAAACAATTATTAAGAACTTTTTAATTTTGAGTGGAAAATAAATAATTTCTACTCTGAAAGTCAGCAAAATTGACCATCTAAAATTCTTTTTTTTGAAAACTTGGAAGGGACTTCCAAGGGTATTTTAAATTAAATCAAAGTCTCATACATCTAACAATAACCCAACAACTAAGAAAAAGTAAGAAAAAAGAATCACTGCTCTAGCCTTAGTCCGAACAAACAAACTAGCAAAATTTTCGCCACAGCTTCCACTCTCTCACACATCTAGCAGCCACCAGAGATGGATGAAAAAGTTTGCCCTCAAATAGCGCCAAGTTTCTTTGCTTCCAGATGTGCCAAACGGTACATATGAAACTCGTAGCCCATGCCTTGCGCCCCATTCTCCTGTTTTGTTTTACTGCCGCCCATGATCTCCCCCACACCTCCTGAATTGTGTCTCCATTGACCATGATGCTTACTTGCAACAGGGACGCCACCTTTCTCCAGACCGCGATGGCATAGGGGCAGCAAAACAGAAGGTGCAACGTTGTCTCCCTTTGGCATACGCGACATAACACACATGTGAGATCAATCTGCATCCCCCGTCTGCTAAGAACGTCACGGGACAGTATTTTGTCATTCAACACCAAGTATATGAAAATCTTTACCGTGCTTGGCACCGGGCATTTCCAAGTAAAAAGAAAAGGCCATTTGGTTTTTCCCATACCCAGGAGCACCCTGTATACCGACTTGGATGTATATCTGGCCAAAGGATCTAACTTCCAAATGATTTGGTCTTCATCAGTGGAGAAATACACCTGTCTATTTAAGGTCAAGTCAGGGCTTAAGTTTTGTAACTGCGGCCATGCTTCTCTGACACTGATGGACGGTTTTGGCAAACCAAAACCGCTGCCTACAATGCCAGGTTCACTGTTCCAGGTGTCAAACCAGAAAGCTACTGTATTGCCGTCTCCTATGATCCAATCTGTGCACATGTTAAAGATGTGTTTGATTTTTAGTAACTGGTTCCAAAAAAAGGAACCCTTGATGAGCCATATATTTGGGCCTTGACCTGGTACACCTCTTCTTCTAAGCGTATGGATAGTGATCGACCAGAGACACTCTTTTTCGGCATAAGCCTTCCACCACCATCTGAGTAACAGTGATATGTTGAATATGTTAAGATCAGAGAGTCCCAGCCCTCCCCATTCTTTAGGTATTCGAGCCATCTCCCAATTTGTCAAAGAAATCCCACGGCCTCCATTATTTGATTTTGCCCACAGAAACGTCCGTCGAATGGTGTCAATCCGTTGAATTACCCATTTTGGCAAGCGAAAACAACTCATATAATAGATTGGTACTGTTGATAATACGGACTGTACAAGTTGTAACCTGCCCCCCCTCGAAATCAATTTGCCTTTCCATCCACCTAACTTACGTTCAACTCGCTCTATTAGGGGCATGAAAGCTTCCCTCCTCGGTGTAGTTACTGACAGCGGCATTCCGAGGTACATGATGGGGAAGTCCGACCTCTTGCAGCCTAGAACGGCTTGCACCCATTCCAGATTAGATTCGGCTATACCTAAAGGGATGAACAAACTTTTGTGGAAGTTCACCTTGAGTCCAGAGATAGAAGCAAACAGGCGAATCACAATTTTAAGAGAAATGAGGGACGTGATGTCAGCCGAGGCAATGATCGCGGTATCGTCTGCATATTGAAATGCTAGAATGGAATCTCTGATCTTTGATGTGATGCCGCCCCCTATTGCCTTGTTTGTTGCCATCACCATTTGCTGAAAAACGTCGACTGCTATATTAAATAGCATCGGTGATAGCGGATCCCCCTGCCGCAAACCCCGCCGATGTCTGAAATAATTCGAGGCATCCCCATTTACCAGAACCCGCGAGGATGCAGTTTGGAGCAGCATTCTAATCCATCCAATCCACCTCATTGGGAAACCCCTAGCTGCCATAATTTCCATCAAAAATTCCCATTCGACAGAATCAAATGCTTTTGCAAAATCCAGTTTCAAAAAAACAGCCGGTTTACCAAGTTGGGCTATGTGTTGTAGTACCTCTCTCGTTGCCAAGAAATTTTCTGAAATTTGACGGCCTTTGATGAAAGCCGTTTGTTTGGTGGACACTAAATCCGGCATCTTTGACCGTAGCCGATTAGACAAAACCTTGGATATTAGTTTTGGAATTAGGTTGATCACACTAATAGGTCGAAAGTCGCCCATTCCCTCCGGTGCATTCTTTTTAGGAATCATAATCACGTTAGCCTTGTTTATTTGGTTCAAATCCAGCGATCCCGTGTAGAATCCTTGCATCATCAACATAATTTCATCCTTTAAAATAGGCCAATAAACTTGGAGGAACTCATTCGGGAGACCATCCGGGCCCGAGGCTTTGTTCCTTGCAAGATGCCCCATTGCGCCCTCAATCTCCTGTAGTGTGAATGGTTCCTGCAGGTCGAGTAGTCGATGGCTGGAGCTAATGGTATATACACATTTCGGGTCAAAGGCCTGAACCCGAGTAGAACAACCCAGTTGTTCTTTCAAACTGTGAAAAAAGGCCCCTGTGATCGCCTTTGAGTCAGATAGTTGCACACCTTGATAAGTGATGGATGATATCAAATTCTTTGTGAACCTGGAAGATGCATACGCATGGAAGAAACGAGTATTCTTATCCCCGTTTTTCAACCAATTACACCGCGATCTCTGACGCCACCTCTCTTCAAGATTATTGGCAAGTTCAAACACCCGTTCCTTAATGATACATCGAAGCCGAAACTCGTACCCCACCAATGACCTATGCTCCTCTATGGTGTCAAAGAAAAGCACGGCCTGTTTGGAGAAGGCTAGCTGTTTTTCTAACCGGCCAAAGCCGTCTCTGTGCCATTTCGCTAATGCTCTTTGTAAGGTCTCTGTGTTCCGTTGGAACTTTTGGAGTGAGGCTTGAGGATGTGTTGCAGCGGGGTTCCATAGTGTCTGTATCATATGCCTGGGCTCATCATATTTTAACCAAAAAGTTTCAAACTTATAACGCCGCGGCGCTGTAGCGGCGTTTCGACATGTGAACACGAGAGGAACATGATCCGAAACTACCATCTCTAAGGCCTCGAGTGAAATGATAGGATATTTGAGGGACCAATCTGCTGTTGTTAGTATTCTGTCTAGCTTAGAAAATGTGGGCGTCGGCCGTTTGCTAGACCACGTATATTTGCGGTTCTTGAGTTGGACATCAAGCAAGCCCGCACCCCTTATGAAGTCGTTGAAAGAGTCCATCAGTCCGAACTCACGATATCCACCTGAACGATCTACGAGCCACCGAACCAAATTGAAGTCTCCCGCCACAATCCACGGGTGTCTCATCAATCTGACTAGGATTTTCAATTCGGCAATGAAACCGGGTTTGCTTGACTCTAAACTTGGGCCATAAACTGTGGTGAAATGTGCCGTCTCTTCAGTTTTTAAGTTCTTCAAGGTTACAGTGAGTGAATTCCTCGTGGCCCATGAGTTTAATAGTTGGTAGTGTTTCTTCCAAGCCACCATCATACCACCCTTTGACCCGTTGGCAAGGATGTATGCCACCTCAGAATGAAAGAAAGAAGGGAGAAAGAGGGAGACATAATTAAAATTTACTTCATTTAATTTAGTTTCTTGTAACATACAAACGTCACCCCGTGATTTGCGAATAACGTCACACACTACCCTACATTTTTCCGGATTACCTAATCCCCGACAATTCCAAGACAAAAGCTTAAATTTCTTGTAATTCATAAAAAGGCTTAACAACACACAAAAACACAAAGGAGAAGAAACCACCTAAAACGGTTCTCCCTCTACTTCACTGTCAACATCGGATGCTGGGTCTAGATTGACTTGCGGGTTGTCGAATTCCTCCGCGTCAAGGGTCTCTTCGCTTCTCTGCAGTGCAGCTCTCCTTTGTTCATTATCATCTGTGAGGACCTTTTGGACCATATCAGAGCTGAACCCGCATCCAGTACCTATTTTGGCACAATGTTCCGTTGGAACAGTGACTTGAAAAAAGCCTTCCGGCCTCAAGTCGATCTCTGCAGGTCGGACATCTGCAGGTGGGACCATCTAAAATTCTTAATAGAAATTAAAGACGAAGTCTGTGTTAGTAGATAATGGTGGTGTGTGAAATCAACGCCCCTGGTATTATCACGGGGGTTTGGTACGCAAACGCAATAGAGATGGAAGAAGAGTTATTTTGGTGGGACAAATTCTTACATTTTTTTTTATTAATGTGCCAAAAAGAAATATTCAGATGATAAATTTATTTTGTTTCGAAATTCGAAGCATTGATGTAACATTTTAAAAGTTTAAAGTTGGTTTCACACAGTATCAACTAAATTGATAAATGAAGCTAATTGTAATAGATAAATTAATACGTTTATGTTTTAATCCTTTTCTATAGACAAACTAAAAGTATATATTTGGCTGCGAAGGAAAAATAATACGTGATTCATCGAAACACGTGTAATTTCGAGCATCTTCTGTGACCCTGTGACAGCGCACGGATGAAATGTTTCCGGTCATTATTTCAGAACCTATTTAAAACATAAATTTCAATATCTCGTGTCTTTTATATCTTATTATATTTTATATTTTTGTTTTGAAGTCATTCAAACCGCTCAATATAATATTCATATTAAAATATGTCTAGGGATAAAATTTTATAATTTAAAAAAAAATTACTATTTTTTAAAATAGATACAAAATCATTGTTTTTTAACCGTTTAAAAATAGTGATTTGTACCTATCTGAAAAAAATAGTAAAAGAATTTCAAAAATTATAAAATTTAGTCTCCAAACATATTTTAATATGGATATCATGTTGAGCGGTTCGGATCAATGATTTAGATTTTGAAAACGAAAATATAAAATATGAGATACGACGAGATATGAAAAACATGAGGTATTAGAACCATTCTCTTAAAATATAAATAGTATTCTTTAAAAAATTTGTGCAAAATTAAAACGGACGACTTAGGGGTGAAACTGGAGCGGATAGTGGTAAAATCACATCCATATTTTTTTTTAATTTTCCGGATACGAATACGGATCGGATATCAGTTGGATATGGATACGAATCGGATATTTGTTGGTTTAAGGTTCATGGTAAGACTAAAAAATTGAGTCATCTGAGTTTATCGCCAAATTTACAACCGAGAGACAATATTGATTTATTTGTTGCCCAATTTGGTGAAGTAATTGGAGTTCGAACTGGCCCCAATTCAAGTATTTCAAACTCGCAGTCGTATTGTCTGTCAAATAGCAATATTTTGCTTATTCAGTACAAATCGCACTGTCCGAGTTATCCGACGGGCTACGAAGGAAAGCCAGCAATCCAAACGATCCGGACCATTTGATTACACACTCCGGACCGTTCGATTCCACACGAAGACAAAATATACGGATGAATAGCCTTGAACTGGAAGTACTGCAGTCTGCAGCCTTTTTGTCGTAAACCAAGGCTTCGTTTTTCTTCTTTTCCCTCTAGTAATGCTATTAATAAAAAAAATAATTAAATTTTTGCAAAATCCCGCGCCTGCTCCCTGCACGGAAAGAAATCAACAGAAAGGGAAGTCTTTAAGAGCTGTAATTTACTAATTTCTCTCCCCCCATTCGCCAATTCAAAAATCGAAACAACATCCCAATATCCCATCGATCTTCTAATAAGAATTGCGATCTCCGGTGCTAGCTTCTAGGGTTTGCTCTTAGTGCCACGGACACAGTTGAAGAGGAAGAGAATGCTAACTACGAGTAGTACCAGTAGAAAAATGCCAGATAATTTTATGATTTTATGATAGAAGGTCTATGCTTAATATTAGGCTTGACGAAGGTGGGAATGTGCTTCCAGTGAACAAGCACAGGAACTCTCTCTCTATCTCTCGCTCTCGCGCTCGCCTTGGGAGAAGCCACCCTAGCCTCTCTCGCGCGAACCTATTAATGTCCTTCAGCGACTCACCGTTTCTTTCTCACGATCTTCCGCTCTGAGTCTCCTAATCGAAGGTATCATCCTTATGTCCGCGACTTTTAGTCGTCAATCTAATTTGGTGTTTAATTAGTTGTGTAATGTCTTAGGATTTGAGAGAATTTTGATAAATTGTGGAACTTTTTGTTATTTTGGTATCAAGTGGATACAAAAGAGAATAGAGAGAAGAGATACAGGGCAGAGAAGAGAAGAGAGGCAGGAGAGTAGAGAGGGTAGAGAGAGAGAGAGTAGAGAGGGTAGAGAGAGAGAGAGTAGAGAGGAAGATAGTTCAGGACATTCTCCTTTTATTAATGTCAACTAAACCTGATACCTAGTAGTAGCTACTTTCTGATTTCTTGCAATTTCTACTCTCATTTTATTGTTAGACAGATTTTTGACACACAAGGATAATTAGATAATTACAATTTATAGTCTACGGATACTGTCATTGTTATGTTCTTATTTCTGTTACTATCATACTTTTGCATTAACCAGGGAATGAACAGCAAGGATAAGAAAGCACCAAAGGTGAACTGGGAAAAACATACAACTGCTTTTCAGGGCACCACATTGAAAGAAAACATCTTGAGCTCGAGTTTTCTATTCTCTTTGCCTTCACAAAAGCCTCCTCCAGACTCAAGTTCAGAAGCCATGCAAATTTTGAGGTACAGTGCATGCTAAATTGTATATAATGAGTAGTTAACAATACACCAGACGAAAAATGGGCAATTTAATATATACCAAGATCCGTCCATTGTTAACCTTTTACTTTAGATAATGTGAGAAATGGGCCAGTTGTTTAGTGATATTTTGTACTATGTGGAAAAGTGCTGAATAAATTATGTATTCATATTTTTAGTGACTTACAAGACAATTTTTGTTTTGCTAGATTACGTTTCATGTTTTAAGGTTTTCTTATGTGTGTTGTGCATGTGTTTTCTTCCCTTGGGAGATGCTGAAAATTATCCCATAAGAAAAAGGAATCAACAACAGAAGCTTTGTTATAGTATTTGGCATTTTCCAGGCCTATTACATTTATTTATGTATGCATTTTCCAGGCCTATCACTTTACAAGGTGCAAAACAGCTACAAGCCATGAATACAGAGAAGGTACAAATATCTGTAATAAAATAATGTCTAGCTATTTGAGCAAAAATTTCTCTTTATGTTACCATGCAAGGAAAAAAGAATTCCTTTTGCTTTGCGTTCCTTATTTTTCTGTTGCCGAGGCTACTTTTATGTTGGGATTAGTATTTTTGAGATTAAATATTTAGTTCTGTCATGCTACAGGTCAAGTCATTTAAATTTTTACTGTTTTGTCAGGCATGGCATGCTCTTTGCAACACTCAGAAAGCACATGCAACTTATTTAAGACCTGGATTCTCTGCTCCAGTGCAGCCCATAAAACCTGTTAACAAATGCACATCAAATATTTACAGCAACACCTCCCATGCACAAACTCCGATTTCTCAGAGGGCTGGTGTGCCTTCTCAGGGGAACCTATACCAGTTCAAAGGTGATAATTTTGATTCCCCAAGCAATCGTTTCCCTGAAAATAAAAATGCAGGAACTAGGGTGCTGAGTGCTGTTAAAGAATTGAGGCCAAGCGGGCCTTTTGACAGTGGATTAAGGAGTAATGGTGCAGTTTGCTCTGATGCTGAAAAGCCTGGTGTGGCTGGTTCGTGTTTGGATGATAACTTCATGGATGATGAAATTCTTGAGGTACAATAACTAATACATTCATAAATGCCATTTCGTCAGTATCTTTTATGAACTTTTTACCAAAGTATGCTTTCTTTAATGGCCACAATGGCAATGTATCGGGTAAAGTGATGAAACTGTAATTTTCAGAATTTAGATGTCGACCAAATTGTCATGGAGTATCAATCAACTAGTACACCAGGTGGGTTGGTACCTAAACAAACACTTCACTCACCTCAAGGTACTACAACTGTCCTACAAGGCATCAAGCAAGATCCAATCCCTCTTGAACTGTGCGAAATATGCATTCATGGCGTTGAGGTATGCGACGCACCTATTTTACCTATGAATTTCTTTCCAAAAGAATGTATCTTTTGTGAAATTTTTTACCACCCTGCAGAATCAATTTTTTTTTTTTTTGCAATTGACTTGTTCAAGATCCAGAACTTACAGCTTTTCCGACTCTTCCAATCTTTTGTGCACCTCAGTGTTAGCTAAGGTTAACTATAATACTTACCAAATTGTGATATTGCCATTAGTCCCTTCTAAATTAGCTTTCTCTGTGACGGGACAGATCTGTTATGAAATGGTTTACGTGGACACCAATGTTATTTGGCTTAAGAAATTTTAATATTTTTTTCCATACGGATAGTTACTTCTAAAATTGCAGCTTGCACATTGTCCGGAGGCTAGTACTCACCTACAAGAGATGAAGGATCAGTTAATTATGATAGCAAATGAACTTCTCGACAACATGGACCTGAGCACTAGACAAATGGAAGATCTGCGTGAAAAGCGGTTTGCTATTGTTTTGTTGATTTGGTAGAAGTGTCAAATTGATGAGTTAGCTAGCCTAGACATTTTGTTACATTTATTTTTCTTTTTTCTTTTTCTTTCAGTGTGTATCTAAACAAGCAGATTCAACTTTTATCGAAGCACCTCCAGGTACTGTCATCACAAGAGGCAGATGGGCAATTTTCACGCTTGACAGCTTCTTCCACTTCCACCCCAGCTGCAAGTTTTTCAGTAGACACTGAGAGATTTAATTCTCAAGTCTATATTAGAAATGAACCTGCCAATGGCAGCTTGACATGTTACACTTCCACCTCATTTTTTTATGAGAGAGAGCCTTATACGCCGCAGATCATTGACGTGAATTATATAGATGGGTCTGCTGATGAGAGATGGAAGAGTCGGGATTTTTCTTGGACCAAGGAACTCGAGGTGGGTTTCTCATTTTGTTATGGAAATTTGACTCCTGTTAACAATCCGATGGTTTAAAAAAAAAGTTTCTCTATTGTATTTTTTTAGATCAAGAATAGGAAAGTTTTTGGTAACCACTCATTCAGGCTCAATCAAAGGGAGGTGATTAACGCAACCATGTCCGGTCATGATGTCTTTGTTTTGATGCCAACTGGTGGTGGCAAAAGCCTTACTTACCAGGTCTCATTTTTTTCCCTGAGCTCTTAATTTAGCATTTCAGATATTTGATTGCTCATAATGTTTAAAAGCAATTTCGGGACTTTCAGTTTGTTTAAAAGCAATTTCGGGACTTCTGCTATTGTGAACTCGGGTTAACAAACAAAATGTGAACTCACTGTTATTTTTGACCCTTGACAATATAGTTTAAAATAAAAATTCCAAATTACAAGTACAAATCATTTCTTTATAGCACATGTGAATATGTGATGCATGCACATAAAAAATCACAAAATCTGGAGTTAGAATGATTAATTTAATGCACCAATTTGTTATTGTGAAACAATAAATAGTTTGACCCTTTTGATGTTGTATAAAATGAACAACAAATTACTCAAATTTTAACTCCACGGCTCCACACATCGCATAGGATATTGAACAAGTTGAATGGTTTGGGCTTGTTATTTCAAATTCGAACTTCAAATTGTTATGCATAACAAAAGTGAGTTCACAAACTACTTGTGGACTATGGTTTAGGAAAGCCAAACTAAGAAATATGGCATACTTCCGTATGCTAAAAGCTGGAAGAATTTGGTGTATTAAGCAGGTTATTATACAATCCTTTTATTCAAGGAAATCACCTTTCTATACTTACCAATCAGGGACGGAGGCCAGAAAATTGACATTTGGTGGGGAGGGTTGGGGGGGGGGGGGACTTGTAATTAGAAAAAAAAAAAAAAAAAAAGGTCTAAAGGGAAACAAATGAAAAAATTCGAGTGGGGGGGGGGGGGGGGGGGCGGTCCCTTTCGATCTTTTCCCCTCCGCCTCTGCATATGACTGATAGTTAACAATTGTTAGATGGTCTCTTGAACTCTAGGAAATAGAAGATTTGTTGTGTGCTCATGTTCAAAAGCAACAGTTTGTTATTTGCTTCATCTTTAATATAATTTATGTTTTCTCGGGACTTCTTTTGCAGCTCCCAGCTCTTCTAAGCCCAGGAATCACACTTGTGGTTTCTCCGCTCGTTTCTCTTATCCAGGACCAAATGATGCATTTATCACAGGTAATGTAGTCATTTACATGAATTGAGCTCTTGCTCAAATTAGGGGTCCTAATGGTGGGTAGAATTCAGGCTGGTGGGATGATTGGGTTGATAAAATTTCAATTTTATTGGTTCTTTAAAATTATGAGTTCTGTATATGAATCGAGCTCTTGTTCAAATTAGGGGTCCTAATGGTTGGGTAGAGTTCTGGCTGGTGGGGTTGTGACCTGATGATTGGGTTGACAAATTTTCAAAATTTATTGGTTTTCCGTTCTGTCATTCTTTACGTATCGCATAATGAAATATGCTAGCCTAATTGAAATATGCTCTTCGTCTTAGTCTACGACTTACCAAAATAGGTTGAATCAGACCCAACATAATATGTCAGTGGGTCCAGACATCCTAATCCGATCTCACATTGCTCACTGCTTTGGGTCAACAATGTCTAGCCTTGCTACAAGTACATTCATTGGTGTTTGAGTTTGTTTCTGACAGAACTTCATTCTGGTAAACAGGCCAACATACCAGCTCACTATCTGAGTGCAAATATGGAATGGTCACGTCAACATGATATACTTCGCGAGTTGACATCCCAAAACTGTAGTTACAAACTTCTCTTCGTAACTCCTGAAAAAATTGCCAAGTGAGTTTGATACTAGTATAACTCCATTTTAGAATGCGATGGAGTGGCAATGCCTGATATTGAACCTTCTTTTCCATGTGCAGGAGTGATGTCCTGTTGAGACACTTGGATAACTTGTATTCACAAGATTATTTGTCAAGGATAGTCATTGATGAAGCTCATTGTGTCAGCCAATGGGGCCATGATTTCAGGCCTGATTACCAGGTCAGAACCCTCTCTTTCCTTGTGTGTGTGAGTGTGCACATACACACACACATGCTGGCGCTATACTGGCTTTTACCAAACCAATTCCTAAGTTACTGTTATTTTTAGCTCCATTTTCTGCTTATTTCTGTCCTAGCATAGATTAATTAAGACATTGTGTGTATGGTGTTGTAGTAAATTAAAGGCTAAAAACCATTTGGTACCGGACCACTTTATATGGTGTAACTTTTTCCAAATTTTTTCTCAGAATTGTTGTATTACATCTTATATGTCTATTTAGGGCCTTGGAATCTTGAAGCAAAAGTACCCGAATACACCGGTTCTGGCCTTAACTGCTACAGCAACAGCTAGTGTGAGAGAAGATGTTGTACAAGCACTTGGTCTCAAGAATTGCATTGTTTTCAGACAGAGCTTTAACCGGCCAAATTTGTGGTATGTGTTAAAATTTGGTTAACTTTCCACAGGTTACTCCTTTTTTTTTTTTTTTTTTTTTTAAATCTCAGTACTACTCAGGATCTCATCGGTGTCCTAGTGCCCTTTTCATTTCTTTTTGCAATTTGATGGCTATAAAACAAAGGTGCTTGATACACTACACAAAATTAACCTTTTTTTTTTTTTCTATTTTGTGAGAAAATGTTTTTGTTAATCATGTAAACCCACATTTATCGTAGAACTCGAGATAGCGCTATATTTTAATGGAGCTTATTGCAAATTGAGGGTAAAATTGTCATTTTAGCTTACAATTAAACTTTCCGTTAATGCCTCGTTATTTCGATGAGATGTAAATAGAATAGCAAGTTGGCAACAACCAAATTTTAAGTATGTGCTCCTAAAAGTAGTGTGTGTGTGTGAGGCGGGGGGTGGGGGGTGCTTGAGAGGGAGGTAGAGAAGGATGCGGTTGGATATATTCTTTTTATTTGACTTATTTTTAACTAGGCATGTGGGGGTACAAAAAAATATAACTTCTTATAGGGGTAAAACCCTCCTCTTCTCTTCCCCTCTATTCTCTATCATCTATGTTACCCTGATACTCCACCTAGGGTCCCGTACCTGTATCGGGTGCGTATTGGATACGGATACGTGTCCGATACGCCAGCTGGTGTATCGACTTACGTGGCGTATCTTAATCCCTTGATACAGTCTATACGTCTGGACCACCGTGCACCACACGAATACACCGGGCACTGCACCACGTGGACCACCGTGCACCGCACCAAATTTTTTTATATGCTGTGAAGAATCGAAGTGGGGATCTGTGGCATAACACCCATACCTGTTTACCACTACACTTCACATTTGTTGTTATAAGAGAGTAGCTTTATATTTAATGTATACTTGGCTATAGTATTGTATTTTGATATTTAATTTATATAATACAAGTGTTGAATTAATAATATAAATAAAATAAATAAATATTATATATAATGCCCCTCGTCTCTATTCTCATTTGGAGCATAGCCTTAAAAAGTTATTGTAAACAATGCCCCTCGTTTTGCTCAGTTTATATTTTTTTGGGTAAATTTTGCCAGAGGTCACTAAACTTTATCTTTTGTCAGAAATTAGTCACTTAGTTTGATCTGTCCCAATAAAGTCATGTACTTATCATTTGTCCCAATCAACTCTATAACTTTTTCGTCCAAAATGCTAACGGAATATGTTCATTCCGTTAGTATTTTGGACGGAATACGCTCATTCCGTTAGTATTTTGGATGCAATGGGCATATTCCGTTAGCATTTTGGACGGAATGGGTATATTCCGTTAGTATTTTGGACAGAAAAGTTATAGAGTGACTTGATTGGGACAAATGAAAAGTTCAGTGACTTAATTGGGACAAATCAAACCTGAGTGACTAATTCGTGACAAAGTACAAAGTCTAGTGACCTCAAATGAAATTTACCCTATTTTTTTTAATAAAAGTAGGTACCCCATCCCCCCCCCCCCCCCCCCCCCCCCGGATTTCTATTAAGAAACCACAGGTTTAGTGAATTAATACCAAGCTGGTACCAACACACATAAAGTCTTACAAAGCCTTACTGTATCATCAAAATTACAAATCTCAAAGCATCACCTTCTAACCTAAGATGATCTTACAAAACAACAAACAAACAACAACTAAATGAATTCAGATGCTCAGTTTATATTGTAGTTATAATTATGTTGTTTACAGGTACTCTGTAATTCCAAAGACTAAGAAGTGCATTGAAGATATGGATCAATTTATAAAAGAAACCCATAATGAAGAAACCGGCATAATTTATTGCCTCTCAAGAATAGACTGTGAGAAAGTCGCGCAGAAGTTGCAGGTTCGTTCTTTATACCGGTCAGCCTTTTCGAGATGTTATTCAATTTATGCTCCCAAGCTTCTTTTCCTAGTTATTTCTATCTTCTTTTTCTTTATACAGGATTTAGGGCATAAGGCAGAATTTTACCATGGAAGCATGGATTCCATGCAAAGGACTTATGTGCAAAATCAATGGAGCAAAGGTGAAATCAACATAATATGTGCCACTGTGGCTTTTGGAATGGGTATGTACTCATTATTTACTTTCAAAATCCTTATTTATATTTCGTAAGGATATGTACTAATTTAGGTAACCACAGGTATCAACAAGCCTGATGTACGTTTTGTGATCCATCATTCGCTCCCAAAATCTATTGAAGGTTATCACCAGGTGCTACTCGGTTTGACAATTTATTGATCTTCTATTATTTTCCTTCAAACTTCTTTTTACATTTGATTCTTTTTTTTTTGGTTTCTTACAGGAATGTGGACGTGCTGGTCGAGATGGACAGCGAGCATCTTGTATTTTGTATTATAACTACAGTGATTATGTAAGTGGACAAATGCTTCTATATTTTCTGTATCAGTTTTGTATATTCTTCTCCAGCTAATGCTTTTTGATATTTATAAACTATTAAGATACGCGTGAAGCACATGCTTACACAAGGAGGTATGGAGCAAGGATTTACCAATGACCGAGTAAAGGAGAACAACACTGAAAATCTTTTGCGCATGGTATCTACTGAATAATTTGTTATCTTTGCTAATTAGGATTATTATTATGGATGGTTCTGTACATCCTGGTAGTTACTGTGATTTTGTGAGTTTTCAAGTTTATTAAATAGAACTAAGCCAAAGAAGAGTTCATTTCTGAAGTTTTTTTTCTTTCAGGTAAGTTATTCTGAAAACAATTTCGAGTGTAGGCGGTTCCTCCAACTGTTGCATCTAGGAGAGAAGTTCAACCCCACTAATTGTAATAGGACTTGCGACAACTGTTCAAAAGTGCTCAGCTTGATCGAGAAGGATGTAACTCATATCGCGAGGCATTTGGTCGGTCATAAAGCCATAGTGTATCTCAATAATTATACTTTTGTATTGCATTCTTTTGTTTATGATTTTTTTTTTTTTTTTGAATTTTTACTTCTTTTAGATTGAGTTGGTTATGTGCACTAAGCAGCAATGCTCATCTTCTCACATTCTTGAAGTTTATAGGGGTTCTGCGAACCAAAATGTAAGTTTTCATTTATTAATTGCACTGCATATTATAAGTTCTGCTTATTTTATTTGCTTATTCGATCGTTAAAAATGGAACTAAAGGTGGATAAATTTAATTTAACCTGAATTACCGATTCAATTCGAGTCCGGACCTGTTATTACGTGTACTACATCTGAACCCCACAACCGAACTTG
This sequence comes from Carex kokanica, assembly GCA_025461125.1. NCBI lineage: Eukaryota > Viridiplantae > Streptophyta > Magnoliopsida > Poales > Cyperaceae > Carex > Carex kokanica. The sequence goes on from JAJGRX010001263.1 coordinate 530,014, forward strand.
TAAGATTGCCACAGCATGCAAAGGTAGTTAGGTTAGTAGACAGATTGGTCACATTCTTAATTTTAGTACCTTAATAATGTACAGTTTACTCATTTCCACATTAATCTCCTTTGTGTGAATCCAAACTTTTATAGTACTTGTGTTTGGTTGTATTGAGACTTGTTTTAATTTTATTATGTAGATCAAGAAACACAAGCATGATAAGCTTGCTCTTCATGGGGCTGGTAAAACTTTTGACAAAGGAGAGATTGCACGGGTTTTAAGGCACCTAGTCATTGAAGATATTCTGGTCGAGGAGGTGAAAAAGAATGACTTTTATGGAGCTGTTTCGTCTGTCTTGAAGGCAAGTTCATGTTGTTTATCATGAATTATTTTCTATGACCCAACATCTACCTAATTTTCACCTAGAGAATCCACAGCATGCATATGTTCACAGGAAAAAGCATTCAATCAGTTTATTTATATTTATTTATTGAGATGGCTATGGTGAGTTGTGAAGTTACGGCCTTGTTTCACACCCAAATTTACATTTTTTAGAATTTGTTTGGAGACCAAATTTACATTTTTTAGAATTTTTTTATTATTTAGATAGGTAGAAAATTCATTGATTCAGAAGATTATGGAATCTGGACCATAAAAAAACAGTGATTTTCTACTTCTCTAAAAAAATAGTAAAAAAATTATAATATGGAGATCATGTTGAATGGTTTGGATCAAACTGTTTGGACTTTGAAATTGGAGATATGGGCGTGAAGTAAAACAAGGCCCTTCACAACTCACCATAGCCCATCTCTTTATTTATTTACATAGCAGTTAAAGAGAAAACATATCTATTTACTCTTGCTAATTGAGTTAAAAGATGGGTTCTTGTGCCACAAGTTGCGGCAGCCTCTCTTTTGCATTGATATTTCCTTTTTTTAGACAATCTCTTTTGCATTGATATTTTCAAATTCAAAATCCAAACTGTTGTCTTGATTAACTTGACAAGCAACGCATGCATGTTAAATTTTTTATAATTTTTTGAGTTTATATTTGTACAAGTACATTGAGGCCCAAAATGAACAGATCAAGTCAATTGTAATAGGTGAATTTTTGTGTGTTCATCTTTCGGTCTCTTGATCTCATACAGAACAAACTTGAAAATTACAAACTTTTGCATGCGCGCATCTCTTGTGAAGAATATCAAGATCAACATTTGGACTTCTGCGTTTGATTTTGATTTTTAAAGTACTAACTCAATGATAAGGTTGTCGCTTCAAAAAATTGTCATGCTGAAGCCTTCCTTTCGAGTTAAAAAACATAAAGAGAGCAAATATTCTACAGGCATGCTGATATAGAAGCAAACACCAGTTTGTAAAATCTTTCTCTGAGTTTTATTCGCTTGTTCTGAACTTGCAATTTTTCATAAATGACTCCTGAACAGGTCAATAAAACTAAAGGTTCGCATTTCTACTCCAGTGGTCAACAACTTGTCTTGAGGTTTGATGTTTTTCCTTTAGGCCTTGTCACCAGTGAATTCTTTCAATTTATTACATTTAAAGGTTAGAGTGAGGCTATGGTACTATGCATAGCATGGATTGGTCCGTACTATGCATCAATATCTCCATTTTCAAAGTTTAAACAATCGATCTGAACCGTTTAACATGATCTCCATATGAAAATGTACTTGCATACTAAAATTTACATTTTTTACAATTTTTTTAATATTTTGTTGGATAGGTAGAAAATCACTTGATCTAAAAATTCTAGACCATTCAAAAGTAGTGATCTTCTACCTATCTAAAAAATAGTAGAAAAATTATAAAAAATGTAAATTTTAGTATGCAAGTACATTTTCATATGGAGATCATGTTAAACGGTTCAGATCGATTGTTTAAACTTTGAAAATGGAGATATTGATGCATAGTACGGACCAATCCGCATTATGCATAGTACCATAGCCTCACTCTAAAGATTAAATTATAAATAACACCCTTATAGTTTGGGTTGATTATTTTTTTAGGTTTCCTGCACAAACTAAAACATCCAGAAAGGGTAACTATGAGAATACACCTGCAAAGGGCTGCCTCCAACCCAAACCCAGTGCCAGCACGCCGACTGAAATGACTGGTCAAGCAAAATGCAAAAAGACGGTAATTATAGTGATTATACTTAATTTTAAATAAAGTAAACATTCAAGTTTTCAACTATATGCCTAAAGAATCATTAGGAAATCAAATATAACCTCTGGAGGACTAGAAAGTTGTATGTGAAAAATTTAACCTTGAATAAAACGAGTTTGATTTTATGTTTTTTTGTTCCTTTTTGTATAGGGAGCATCAGAAAAGATATATCAAGCTTTACGTAATCTCACCAAGACCCTTGCAAAAGAGAACAATCTACAGCCTCATCACATTTTCCCGTGCGTATTCTTTTTTCACTTTAATAATAATTTTAGGGTAGCTTTACTTCTTATATATGGTACATCCATTTAATGTTTATGACATTTACTGTCATCTAACTTGTCCAAACAGAAAAACTGAAGTTGTAGCATTGTTCATATTTTAATATGGTACATGTAAATTTTGGTTCAATTAATTCAACTGTTAAATATTCCAAGACTTTTGATGTAAAGCTAAATGACTTCGAAACTGACCCAAATGATGGTGGACACATCTAAAATTTAAATTGTTTAGTTTAATAATGTTATAGAAGATGTCAAAATGTACACAACTACCTGTAATTTTACAGTTCAAGCTTGAATTATATATGGGAGATAGACTAATGTGCTTTCGGTAGTACTTCGGCCGAAGTGCTACCGATTCAAAATCGGGTTTTCAAAGTCCAAATGGCCGATCCGAACCGTTCAAGTTGTTCTCCATATTGAAATCTGCTTGGAGACCAAATTTTACATTTTTTGGAATTTTTTTACTATTTATTAAGCCACTTTGAAAATTGCTGATCTGGGTGAACAGTAAAAACAGTGCTTTCAAATTCTGGACCACCGGATCAGCAATTTTCAAAGTGGCTTAATAAATAGTAAAAAAATTCCAAAAAATGTAAAATTTGGTCTCCAAGCACATTTCAATATGGAGAACAACTTGAACGGTTCGGATCGGCCATTTGGACTTTGAAAACCCGATTTTGAATCGGTAGCACTTCGGCCGAAGTGCTACCGAAAGCACATTAGTCTATCTCATTGTTGCAAATATGGCTTTACATTATAAGGTCGCGTGTAAGGTCAATGCTTTCTATAGAAAAGTAAAGTTGGCTCAAGGCAGATTGAGTTGAGTTGATATTTCAGCATGCCAAATTTATGTAAGAGGAGGGATCCGATTACACCTTTTTTGGTGACACACTTTGACACCTATCATTTTCAAAGTCCAAATAGTCGATTCAAACCGTTCAACATGATGGATATATTAAAATGTGCTTGGAGATCAAATTTTACATTTTTTTGAATTTTTTTGCTATTTATTAAGATGGTTACAAAAATCGTTGTTTTCAGACCATTGAAAAACAACGATTTTGTAACCATCTTAATAAATAGTAAAAAAATTCAAAAAAATGTAAAATTTGATCTCCAAGTACATTTTAATATGGTGATCATGTTGAACGGTTCGGATCGACTGTTTGGATTTTGAAATCGCAAAATTAACCTATATAAAAAACGGTGTCATGATGTGTCACCAAAAAAGGTGTAATTGGATCCCTCCTCTTTATGTAATATGGTTAATTTGTACTTTCTTTTATCTAATATAATGAGACATTTGAGGCTACTTGACATATCATTTTGAATTCAGAAATGGGGTGCTCCAAAAAATCAGTGCCAAGATGCCAAAGACAAAGGAGGAGTTAATGGAGTTCAATGGCGTTTCTGAGTAAGTTTTTTACATTAATTAAGCCATTTAAGGCTTAACATACAACGTATACATATGGGAAAATACAAGAGTATTTTATATGCACACGTTTAAAATGGTAGGAGGAAGGCTATGTTGCTTTTCAAAGCATTGATCCTCCTGTGTTTTGTCTTGAAATCTCAACTTTTAAGATTTGAACAGTTGATCTGAGGCGCTTCATATGATCTACATATTAAATCTTGTAGGAAACCAAGCTTAATTTTTTTTTTTTTCGATTTTTATGACTGTGTTATCTAAATAGGGAGAAAACGTTGCTACTGGATGATCTTAGAATGTTTAAAAGCAATGATCTTTTTCTTATCCAAAATGTATTCTCCTAATGTGAAGAATAGCCTCTGTACTCCCTCACTCCATATGAAACTTGCCTATGCTGCTGCTGCCGCACTACTAGTAACTCTTTTATCTCTAATTAAATGAGGGAGAAAGCAGGGTAATTTTGGTAGCAGTATAGTTGACTTCTGTGATGCTTTGTAATAGCATCTGAGGAACTCTCATTTTATTGGGGTATAAATTAAATTTGTGTCTATATTCTAAGCCCCTTTTATGTTTCCTTATTAACAAGAAATGCATTTTCTACTGACAAAATAAACAGTGTGAAGTTTGCTAAGTATGGAGACCACGTTCTTGCAACAATCGAGAGTGTTGTAAGAGAGTTCTCAAATTCAAGCAGCAGGAGCACAGGCAGTGGTGACAGCTCAGACCAATCCAAGAGGCGGAGGCGGGTCCCACTGGTCAGTGGCCCTAATCCCTATGAGGATGATTTTGAGGCCGCAACTGTTCAATCCAAGAAGCGTGCCACTAAAGCAGGGACCTTGGGTTTGCAAAATGAAGATGTCTGTATTGATCTTGATTTAGATGGGTGTGAGACGAACAATGCAAAACCTAACCCTAATTCAGGTGGCAGGGTTTTGCCTCAGTGGAAGAATATGACTGGTACACAAGGTAAAGCAGCTAGTTCTGGAGCTTATTCTTTCAAGGATTATATGTTTAGGAAATAGTAGTGTACAAAGACAACAAGTCTTCATTGTTATTTAGGGTTAACGTTTTTGGCCTGGGAGGTTCATAAAAGAGAAAAGTTTGAAGTTTTCTTGCCTCCAAAATCTAATGTAATGAGCAAAAAAACTGAATCATAAACCAAATTTGGGAATCACTGTGTGTCATTAACAGAAACAGGACAGTCTTTTTGACCTGTAAATATTCCTTTTTGTGGGGACGTGTCTATAGTAATGAAGCTAATTTTAAGGGTAGATGCTAGATAGCAATAAAGGGGCATACCCAGTGCCGAAAGCTCTCACACGTTGTGGGGTCTGGAGAAGGGAATTTCTAGGCAGCCTTCCCCTTGCATTTTGCAAGGAGGTTGATACGAACCCAGGAGGACACAAGGGGAAATACTCTACCACTGTGCCAGGACCGCCCTTTAAATGCTAGATAGCAATAGCTGTCAGAAGTTGAATTTTCATAACAAGCAAAAAAATGTTAAATTCAGCGTTCAAGTGCATGAAGTAACTGGAAGATCCAGTTCCTTCTAGCATTTTTGCAACCATTCTTGTTATCATACAAGTGAACTGAGTAATGAGAATCAGCCTTTGGTCTAGTGGCAAAGGCAACGATGCTCTTTGTGTGGGATGTTGCAGGTTTGAACCGGAGCAATCATTTGTGGATATTAAATAGTTGGATGGTTTGACCTCCAATCTTTACTAAAAAAAAAGTAAACTGAGTAATAACACAGCTGGTTGATTGACTAGGTTCAGTGACATTAGATGGGGTTAATTCTTCGAGAGATATTGAAGTTTTGATTTGTTTTAATTAGATGATTATATTATTTCTTCATCCCCAAAACATTAGATTTTCTATATACTGGTCACATCCATAAGAAATGTTGCTCACAGCAATAAATATGTTGGTCTCAGCAAAAGTTGTCTATATCTGCAAAAAAGACCTAGCAACCCATTAGTTCTTGCGTTTGCTTCAAAGTTTCGTTACTCCATTTGTTTTGAATTGGCAAGTTTAGTACGTGTATTGATAAGAAACAAGGTTATAAATAGCGATTATTGCATCATCGCAGAAAGACTACAAAAGCTATAGTTAGCTATTTAGAATCTTATTAAAAGGAAAGCGACGGATAGTGATATAGTTTTTAAGGTCTGAAAAAGCTATAGTTAGAACTATGGTAAGAAAGGATTCATTGACAATCTTGACAATATTTTTGGATCAAGGAAAAAAATAAAAAAAATTTATTGATATATAAAACGTTGTGGACATGTCCTTTGCCTTGTAGTTTGGTTGTATATATTGAATTACATTATTATTTGAGCGTCATTTGATGGGCGTCTGGGCGATCAAAGGTCATTTATGTTGCAAATTACAAGTCATTTATGAGTTCGTTCAAAAGATGGGAAAAGACAGACGTTGTAGCAAGCAATGCATCGAATTTATTATTTTTCATATGTTTGACATTTTGATTACATTTTAATGTTGAATTTCAAAATTGGAAATCGTTTTTGCCTTGTTTTTTTTTTAAGGTTAGTGACTTTCCTAGCAATTGTATTGATAACATAAAAAATATTTATAACACATCAGTTGACTCTCAATTTTAATATATGCTTTTATTCCAGATTTATCTTCCTATTCTCTTTAATTCTTCTTAAAACCTAAAATAAATCATTCTATTTTCCAATTCCTACGTATGTACTCTCTGGAATGCCTACTAACATATTTGCCATTTAGGCAATTGTCAATTTGTGAAGTTAATTTGTTGTTAATGGATGCCAATATTTCAAAATTCATTGATATAATTTACGGCCACAGTTCCTGTAGAATGTAAATTCATTCTTGGTCCTACTAATCAAATTGATAGAAGATTATTGTATGCTCCTACAAAACAAATAAATATAAATCGGCCCGTTAAAACTCGAGAAATATTCTTAGCAACCTTTGCTTCTCCATTCCCTTTTATAGAAGCCCAAGATCATAGTTAGAGTCTCAGAGTCAGGATATACAGAGAGAGATCCGTGAAATTTCCCATACTAGGTGAGTAGATATTAGATATTGCTTAATTTTGAAATGTTAGGTGTAGGGATGTAATTTATGCCGTACGTGTCATAATTAAGTCAAATTTCACGGTTGTGGTGTGCTAGGATCAAAATAATAGGGATTGGTTACGACATGTCATGTCGTGATCACATTTAACTATTTTTTTTTTTTCAAATTTTAAGTTTGTTCATGGAAGAAAAATCAGAAAAAAAAATATTGAAAATGTGAAAACATTGTAAATAATTATAAAATAAAGAAACAAATTGCAAGAAAATATTTATGTACAGAAATAACTTTATTGTTCGAATTGGAATGTTGTTCATAATAGATGAAGGCATAAATTTTATGTTGTTTTGGTCACGTGTAGTCATGTTTGGTTGCATTCGTGTTGTGTCGTGTCCTGTGCCGTGATAAGGTCAATTCACGAGCTGTGTCATTTTTTCTGAAAGATAATCATAAAACGCAACATACGAGTCACGTTACGTGTGTCATACCGTGTTGTTTTCAATTACGCTGTGACTTTTTGACATCTCTATTTAAGTTTCTATTTTGTATGGGCGTGGACAATATTAATTTTGTACGAGGGTTCTTCTTTATACAGTTTTCTTTTATTGGACTAGATTAAACTATTGCTTTTTCATTTTTTTTTCTTCTAAATCATCACCACACAGAATTATTTTCTGTTAGGCTACCTAAACAAATTTGGGTTCACTGTTCCTAGAACCTACTATTCTGCTGTAGGAATATGTCAACATAAACTGAAAAGGGACAATTTCCTAATACATTACAGGATGATGTGCTTTGCTGAGAAATATTATTTGAAAACCTCGGTAGATATGTCTTAGTATGAAGCAATTATTCTTTTCAGTTAGTATTCATGTATATTTGGTTGCGTCAGAGTTTTGGTTTATATTGTTTCATAAACAGGCTTTAAAAATTAAACCAAAGAATGAATTTTAGGAGAGGCTATGATAATTTGCAATGCACACATAGGTTCATATTATGAATTTATATTTTCGTTTTGAAAGTTCAAACAATTGACCTGAATTGTTTACATAATATTCATATAAAAATATACTCAGAGATTGAATTTTATAATTTGTTTGTTATTTTTTAGATGGGTAGAAAATCGCATGATTTGCATATTCTAGACTATCCAAAAGTCGTGATTTTCAACTTATCTAAAATGATAGTAAAAGAAAATTCTAAAAAGAAAATATAAAATTGATATGTAAGTACATTTTCATATAAAATCATATTGAACGATTCAAATCGACTGTTTGAAGAACAGATAAATAAATAGAGCAACTAAACTCACTCGAATTTTATAGACCTCAGCAAAACTTATATATCATTCTTCCTCTTTCTTACTTAATTTCTCATCTCTGAATATTCTGTTTTGACTTTGAATATATATTGCATCCTAGTGGAGTTACTTTATTATGTTCGGGAAATGCAATAATGCTACTTCATATTTGCAAGGAAACAAACAAAGTTGCCGACTTGTGCCAATAAAAAAGACTAAAAGAAGCAACTTTCACATAGTTGACCTTAAACATGATTATTCAATGAAGCAACGAGCTATGCAAAGAATAGATCACAGATCCAACCTAATGATAGCTATCTAAGTTATTATTTTTTTAATAACACAAGTGCACATTGTCAAAGGGTTTGCAATTAGTGGGATATCAGTGCACGCAAATTAATGCCAAGTTTGTTTGGGACCAACCAACCATTCATTTCTCCAATATTCTCGGTTGGTATACTATGCTATTATTTGTTTTATTTTTTATCTTTTTCAAATGAATTTGTTATATAAAGTCAAATAGATTAACAGTATTGTTTCATCGCTTATCAACCTTAGTCATTAACGGTTTATTCATAGAATAATTATAAAAAAATGAGCTTTAAATGGGCTAATGTCAAATTGTGCTCAAGAGGCCTTAAGCTGGAAATTCACAAGCTTGAGTAAAAAAAATGCAATGTTAGAGCAAAATATTTGCATTATTATACCCCGAAATTCTTAAGAGTATCTATATATATATATTTTTTTTCGATTTCAAAAAGCAAACTGGCATTATCTATTTTACTTTCTGCAATGTAGAATAATTTATAATTTAAAAAGATTTCTTTACAGAAAAAACGCTTCCTAATTCTCACGCTGGAAAAATATTATATTCTATTCGCTTATGTCCCTGTTGCTCTCTCTCTCTTTTTCTAGCAGGTTCGTAACCAGAAAAGAAAAAAAATAAATTTTCTTTCTATTTTTCAAATATGGTTTTAACCAGAAAAAAATTATTGTTTATTAAGTGTATGCGAAACATATTTCAACCCTAATCTGAATGATATGAAATATTTTTTTATGGAGAAAATGATGTCTTCAGTATTAATAAGAATAAATAATCAGTAAGCACAAGCTTATTTTTGAACCAATATGATTGCTTTGTAAACAACTAATCAAGCATTATATCAAATAACAAATGAAATGATGATATGCACCTGGCATAACCATTCATCAAATTAAGGACGTAACAAATTTTCATGCAACTATATCCAAAGAAGAGTTAAAGATAATATTGCTCTGCAAATTTGAACTCAGAAACATTTCTAGTATAATTAAGTAGGATGTCTCATAGTGGAGAGGAGGGGTTCTGATGGACATCGGATCAAAATCCCTCCGATGTTCGTTCTAAGTCGTTTAAGTCATGTCCTTGACGGTTTATATTCACATGGATAATTTAAATTTGTTGGCATAAATTTTGATTTGAATCTTACAGTTTAGACTGGACATTTGACACATTTCGGTCCAATACCTGTCCGGAAAACCCCCGCTTCCGTCTCAGAGATGCAAATCATCTATTTCTCTTTCCTCTTGCGCAAGACCTATGGCGATGGGAGTTGGAGGTGGTCCGATCGGATTTGTTCAATCTACGTCAAGATTGTACGCACTTCGATATATACGAATATCAAAGATGTTCGTGAATTTTCATACGGACCGAACGGCTCCAATCGAGCACCGGACCGCCCCTGATTTCATGGCGATAACTTTATCCAGACAACGAACGGGTAATATGAAGGACTGGAATTGAATTCAAAATTTCTCTACCATATTGAAGAGCTGCTCTGTGCTTCATCAGATAAATTTATTTTTATTTTGTTAAATAGCTAGAAGGCATATATATGGCGATGGGAGTAAGAGGCGCTCCGACTGAAGCTGTTGAATCTACGTCAAAATTTGTGCGTCTTGATTCACACAAATCTCAAAACTGTTATCAAATTTTGATTCGGATCATAATGGCTCCGAACAAGCATCAGACCGCCCCCGATTACATGGCGATGACTTTGTCCAGACAACGGATAAAATGGAGGGCTGGGATTGAATTCAAATTTTCTCTAACATATTGAGGAGCTGCTCTGTGCTGCATCAGATAATTTATTTTTATTTTTATTTTGTTAAACAGAAGACATATATACATGTGCTTCTGCAAAAATAATTGAACACATAAAACAAAATGTACCAAAAGAATAGTATAATGTGGTGCAATTATACAAAGAAATTAATACCAGTCGGCATTCTAGAAGCTAACTGAACTCCTAATTTTTTTTATTATAATGAGGATTGATTTTAATAAAAGTGCAGATGAAGAAATCTTACAATTTGTATAGCGTGTCATTACCGTCATCCATACATCAATGTCTTTCAATAGTGATAGTGGACCCCAAATTAAAATAGAAAGAATCTGTGGAGGATTTATTTATTGAATCTAATTTAATTCCTAATTGAATTTATAAAAAGAAAAAAATAAGCAATGTCTTTGAAGTTTGAATAGTGATAGTGGACCCCAAATTAAAAAAAATTGGAAAATATAAATGGTGATGTGAGATTGTCATCATCCATACATCAACAAGTTGACAAATTATGTATAATTGAATGAAGATTTAGATTTCATTCTTCATGGTTTAATTTAGTTGTATTTTTCTCCTTTTTTGTTTTTGAAAATTATATTTGATTTTGTGGAAGGATATTGATTTTATTTACTTTTTTTTATTGCTTCTACATTGAAGAGAAAGGAGAAAGAAAAAAAAAAGAATAATGTCAAAATATAATTTTGATAAAATTATTTTATTTACATTTTTATAAAAGAGGTGTACTCACACTTAATATTTCATATATAATATTTTTTTATATATAATTTACACTTAATGTTTATATAATATTCAACTTGACATAAAATAAAGTTGTAGAGTTGATATTTGCAGATAACATTGCGCTTTTCATTAATAAATCAATCGGAGAGGAAATTATTCCTAATCATCAAACTATTTTTCGTTTCTACCTTTACTTTTTTATTATTTACTATGTGAGGTTTTGAAACTATATTAGGTTTATGAGTAATTTTAGGGCCAAATGCAGCAAACAAATAATAATTTCAAATAACTAATGTTAGCTGTCAAAATACGTATTGACTTGATTAAAATAATACCTATTGCAGCTGCTTTAATTCAAATATGCAAGTTTGCATATTGCAATAGTCAAGTCTACATTATGTAATAGCTAAATAAACATCCTAAGTTGCATGAGAAATCATATGAAAGATATTTAATGAATGAGGTTATAGAGATAGTTTTTTTTTTACTATAGATTAATTATTTGAAATTTAATGTATATTAAGTTATTGACTATAGACTAATTTTGGGGCCAAATGCTACCAAAATTCTAAATAAATGTACATTGACTATACATTAATTACAGGGGCAAATGCAAAGAAAAAATAATGTATATTGACTATACAATAATTTTAGGGCCAAATGCTCATGAAGAAAATTTCAATTAGCAATTGCTCACTGTAAAATACGTTTTGACTTGATTAAAATGACAACTATTGTATATGATTTAATTCAAATATATAAGTTTTCATATTACAATAATTAAACCTGCATTATGCAATAAGTAAATATGCATCTGTATGAAAAATCACGTGAAAAATATTTGAGAAATGAGGTTACGTTATAGAAATAGTTGTATGAGCTGGAATTTAAATTTCTCACGAAGTATACTCAACAAAAAAAAATTGTAAGCTCAATATAAGCTATTTTTTATAGGCTCAATATATTATTCAACACAAACTATATGCATATTTAATTTTATTGTTAGTAGAATAAAAAAAGGCTGCCATTAATGCTAAAAGAAAAAAAAAACAAATATTAGGAAGGATAATGTAATAAAGATGCATGCTCCAAAAAATTAAGCATGCTGAAAAAAAATGATAACCTACTTCAGAAAAAAAAGGGATAGCCAATTCATAATTTCCCAATTTCAATAATATATCAGATCAATATAAGTTGGATCAGACAGTTACGTGGAGAACTGTTAATCTAACACTTGATATTTTCCTTTTCAAGTTGACAAAATTATAAAATTAATTCCTTCGACGTGTTAGAAGTCAAATACCTCTGTTGATTGGGGTAAAAAAATATTACCAAGACGCGTTTGAAAATTAATTAGCTGCATAAATGACATTACCCATTAACACTTTAACAGGCACTATCAAGCATTTCAGATTTCTTTTTAATATTATTATTACTATCATTGTCAAGGCAAAGCCTAGATTTTCAAAAGGGACAAAATGTAGGAGACATAATTTTATAATTATTTTGAGTAATATTCAATAAAAAAAGCCCAAAGATATGATGATGATCTAAGGAATCATACAAGACAATTGCTTAATTTATAAACCAACTTTTTAAGAATGCGAAGATTGACATTACATTAGGAACAAAATTTCAACGGAATAATTAGTAAAGATTAAAATTATTTATAAATTACAAAAGAAAAAAAAAATTGTCTCCCAAACCTTCATCTCCGAATCGGTCCCCAACCTACTTCAACTCGAATTCGTATCCTCTGCATTAACTCAAAAGGGAATCTTTTGAGTTAATTAATCTCGACCGTCCGATATATTTTAAAATTCGTGCTAACTAGATTTGCACTAATATTATAGGGCTCCTATGTTATAGGCACAAGCCGGATTGGCTCCGTTTTAAATCAAACGGTTGAAATTCATTAACTCAAAAGATTCCCTTTTGAGTTAATGCAGAGGATACGGATCCCTTCAACTCCTAGTTACTTTTTTCTTCGAGCTAATAAAGAAAATATTTATTTTACCAACTCATTTTTTTTTCTTCCGATCATTTCTGTCCATTTTCTCAATAATTTACGATGAATTTTGCGAATCTAAAAGTACGAATATCTTCTACTCGATTTTTCAAATGAGATCCATGATAAAATAATTTTGAGTTATATTTATATCTCTATTTGTTTTTCTTGGAGACATGCTACGTATAAAAACCAGACATGCTGGGTTTAAATGTTTCATATACTATGTATAAAGACTGCACTTTGATAAGTAACGTGCAGAGCTTAAAGACTTGACACAAGTACTTTAAAGGAATGTAGACAAATGTTTAAACTTTAAAGGCTTAAGTAACAAAATTTAAAGTGTCTACAGATTTTACTGTAAAAAAATGACAAGTTACATGTCAGGTTTAATGACCTGACACGATTACTTTGAAAGATTATAAAAACAGAGGTTTAAATGTTTGAGAAACAAAATTTAAAGTGCCTACAGGATTTTACTGTAAATTTTTTTGATAAGTTACATGTAAGATTTAAAAGCTTGACACAAATATTTGAACGGATTGTAAACAAAGGTTTAAAGGCTTGAGAAACAAAATTTAAAGTGCCTACAGGATTTTATTGTAAAAAAAATACACGAATATAACTCAAAAAATACTTCATCATGGATCTCATTTGAAAGAGAAAAATAAGTAAAAAATGTTCATAGTTTTAGATTCGCAAAATTCATCACAGATTGTCGGAAAAATAGACAAGAATGATCGGATGAACAGAATAAAGAACGGGTGAAAAAAAATCTTTTTCTTTTTGACTTACAAAAATAGTTAGGAGTTGAACTAGTTAGATTGTAGAGTTTAAAAACTTGTAGATAGAGGTATAAAAACTTTCTAATAATACTTTAAAGGATTGTAAAAAAAAATTTAAATGATTGAACAGAGGCGCTGGACAGGAGGTAGTTCGGAATGTTTTGGGAAATTGAGTTTAGGAGCAGTTAGTTCATCCCATTAGAAAATTTGGATAATGTTGTGTTCATATATAAATAATAGAATCTGGCTAATATGCTACGCGTAGCATAGAGGGTCTCTGTGCTACGGTTCAATATTTAAGTTTTCAAAATTATAACAGTCGATCTGAACTGTTCAACATGATCTCCATATGAATATGTACTTGCAAACCAAATTTTACATTTTTTAGAATTTTTTTACTATCTTTTAGATAGATAGAAAATCACTTGATCTGAAAATTCTGTACCATTCAGATCAAGTGATTTTCTACCTATCTAAAAAAATAGTAAAAAAATTCTAAAAAATATAAAATTTGATTTGCAAGTCCATATTCATATGGAGATCATGTTGAACGGTTCGGATTGACCGTTAGTATTTTAAAAATTCAAATATTGAGTCGTAGCACGGAGGCCTCTATGCTACGTGTAGCACCGTAACCAACTCCATAGATAATATTATCAGTCCCCGAGATATATTGCATTAGAATTGGCCACACAAAAGGGAAAAAGAAATAAATAACAACCAGCGATCGCATGATGCGGTTTTCTGCAACCTAAATTCTGTGAATACTAACTTAGATATGATCAACCATCAACCCCATAGTTCTTAGGTGCTCAATAAGAATTTCAAATCAAGTCCAAGAATACCATGAAACTAAAAAAAGACATCAAACAGTACCCTTTCATTGTTTTTTTCTTTGTGTGTGTGTGTGTGTGTGTGTGGGGGGGGGGGGGGGGGGGGGGGGGGGGGGGCAGCCTACTGTCATGGAAAACATTTTTGCTGCTGATTCATTACTATAAGAATCTGTTTTAAAAATATTCAGCATTGTCGATATCCTTACTAATACAGGTCCATATCTAATGAGATAACTGAAAATTTCAGTTTATCTAAATTCATGCCATATTTAATTCGGTGCCTATTTGGAATGCACGGGGCAACATTAATTGTTGCTTTGAGATTCATACAGTAATGATTTAAACATCCATATTTTCTGCAAATCAACTCAAAACTTGAGACATAGCAGGGAATGTGAATTTCGCTAATATTCTCATAAGTAATAGTTATATTCTCGAGAGATCTTACTGTCGAAAATAGTAATTTTTTTATCCTCACCTTTAAAATAAATTCTGGTAGATACCTACATGTAATCATGTACAAAACAAGTGTCCTTTCATTGTGCAAAAAATTTAAACATACTGTCAGTGCATATGAATTAATTTAAGAGAAGAAAAACAATAAAGAACTAATCAAATTATTTTTCTCTGAAAGAAATGTAAACATACATAAAATTAATGTATAGTCAAATTAATGCCAGCCAAAATAAAAAATATTTGCAGGTTTTCTATGGTTTGACTATAATTTCTTTACTTTTTCGCAAGTTCTTTTTTTTTTTTGCGTCTGGGCCCCTCTGATCTATAATAGTTTACTTCTTTACAATTTTTAAACAAGAACCTTCTAGAAGCACCCTATGGACTTGTCATTTAAAAAAAAAAAATGGTACAAGCTGAAAGTTGTGATAAATTTTCATAAATAAATAAATTATGAAAATAATGTTAGTCTGTTATGTATCCCTAAAAACTAGCTTGGTAGCGCAACAAAAACAAGAAACCTAAATAGTAAGTATAGTGTTTTTTTTTCTTTAAGGGTGAGACATAAATTTAAAAAAATGTTGAATGATAATTATATTTTAATAATAATTTTGAAAAAAAAAAGCATACTAGTAGAAGTATATTTTGGAAGAATGTTTTAGGACGAGGCACACATTTATAATATTTTCAATCTTAAATATATTTTTATATTTTCTGAGAAAAGCATATAAATATAAATACATTTTTGATATTTTTTTGAGCCAGGGGCAAATACCCTCTTCTGACTCAGCGTGGCTCCGCCGCTGATGCTAATATTAAAATCCATTGAAATCTAATAATTGCTGAGTCATTTGGAACTTTTTTTCTTCAAAATATGATACAAATAATAAGAAAAGCTAGCTCATGAAGTAGATGCTGATAGCCAGACCATAGTATAACTGGTGAAAACATTTTTAGTAATTTTCCTGATTATTTTGAATTCCTCTGTTTTTTTAATATAATAATTACGCTGAATTTGGAAAAGTTAACGCCACGCGCTCTCTATGAATCCACTATTATTTTGTTTAAATTATTAAAAGATAATCCTCAAGTTGAAAATGTTATGGTATATATCTTAGTTGTCTTTATTTTTTTTTTAATATTTTAAAATTTCGTCATAAATGCTAACCCAAAGTTGACCTAGAGGTAACGAGAACGGAGTAGGTCCGATGCCCATCGGACCTACTTTTAGATTCAACGAGCATGATGACCGTCTGATCTAACATAAGATTTGTGTGCAAGAAAATTGAAACAGACACGCACGAAGTTTAAAGCTTACCGCAAGAATCTTAAAGCAAATCGATGGTGATTAAATCCATCGAACCAAAGTAGGTCCGATGCCCATCGGACCTACTCTCAAGTGAGAGGCAACATACTAGATTAGTTGCTCCGCACCTTTTTTAAGAGAAACCTCCAAAAACAAACAAATAAATTTGGTGAAGCATATGACTTTGGTTTGATCTTTTGTGATTATTTGCATATAAATTATAACTAGTATCATGCCCGTGTGTTGCAATGAGGACATATTATAAGATTAAATAGAATATGAAGAGACCTTTTTGTTTGACATTCACACAAAATTAAGAAATAATATATTTAATGAAAATAAAAGACACAAATGAAAAAAAACGGAGCTCCAAATAATAAATAACAATAAAAGAAACAACAACAAATGAAAAAAACAGATCAAATATAACATGAAAAAAATTCTTAAAGTATCATTGCGATTTAATATCTAATTTTCTCCACAAGCAAGGTAGGTCATTAAACGATTTAGAGGAGAAATGATCTCTAAAGAAACAAAATTGGAAAAAATATGATTAAATAATTCAAATAAGGATTTTCTCTACATTTATATTCATGATGAAAATTATTTTAACAATGGAAATTTCTCTACAGATCAATTCTCTACACGAAAGTTCTAGATATTCTTCATTTTATCTCCATATCAGAAAGATATGATTGTTTCCATCAGCACAAGATATGCTCTTCATCTATTCACAAAGATACAGTAGCTCTAAACAAAATTCGGAAAGATATGATTGTTTCCATTTTCATTGTCGAAACTATAGAGGAAGAGGAGAATGAAACGGAGAAAACGGAGAAATAAGGAAATAATTTCATTGCAGAAATCGGAGATAGCTGAAAGGAGAAATAAGGAAACGAATCGTTAATGATTCATTCAATTTTAATTGTGACAAACCATGTAGCAGTCTGTGTAGCAAGTATGTTTTTAACTAAATTTAGACTTCTTCACATAAAATAGATGTATTTAATCAAAAGAAGACATATCATGTGATTGGAGGGCTAATATTCAATTCGAAAATTCATCTTTCAAACTCAGCTATTGGCGGATCAGGACAACTACGTGCATAATATAAGAATGGAGATGTGTGCGTGGATATACTTTGAACTTCTAGCTTCGATATTTTTGGTTGACAAATTTTTTTTTCTGACAATTTGTTGGCAATTTTCATTAGTAATAGATTATGGCTCTAACACAAGTTAATTAACAAGATTAAGAAACAACAATTTTCTTCCTATCTAAAAATTAAATGCTAAAAACAGTGATCTTCTTAATCAATGGATGACAATAGGGCGGGACGGGGTGTCGTCCAAATATTGCAATTAGCTCTTCCTACAGGAGAAGGAAAAATGTGACGTGACGTGACTAAAATGGTGGAGAATAGTCACGTCACGCGAATAGTTACATCACTTGTGGTCACGCTGTGACAACACGTGACGTGAATGATTGCATTTAATAATTATTTTTAAGTTTAAGTTAGTTCAAAGAAAATAATAACAAAATGTACTTAAAAAATAAGAAAATGTTACAAAATAATTATAATTAAGAAATAATATTTACAAAATTGGTCATGTGATGTGATGTGACTAAAATAGTGGAAGACAGTAATGTCACGCGAAATGCGAGTCACGTCACATGATGTAACCAGTACATTTCGTGCTAAAAAATCGAGATCATGCCCGTACTACTACATTCTTAAGTTGATCAAAATTAAAAAAAAAAGTATTTCATGATCATTTAATTGTTCACAATTAAATTTATTGAATTTTAGAATATTTTATTATTTCAAATTATATTTCATAATTTAATTTGATTTTGGAGCAGCTGTTGTATTTGTTAGAGTCAACCCGAATTGTAAGTTAGTTGTAAAACAAATTCAAATCTAGTGTCATGTCAAGTCAGGAGTTGCATGATTCAAATTTTGAATGAATGATCCAGATCAATTTGATTGTATTTTACTTAGATCAGGAAGCAAATTTATGCGATATCAACAGGGTCAATCCTCAACCCTTTTTTTCCAATTTTTTTATGAGTTCGTATTGTGTTCTATTAATTTTTAAGAAATTTTGTTATATGGATATCCAATTTGGAGTGATAAGTTTAATCAAATTAATTACTATATAATCTTTTATTAGTACAAACTTGACCTCCTTTAAAAAATTCTGCATCCGTTCTTGATTACATGTTATTAATTATTTTAACATATTATTAATTCCAACAATAGTTTACCAACGGATGAAAATAAAAATATCTCTTTCATTGCCGGATTAATTATGTCACGTAAGGAATGATTGTTTTAAATTGCATTTGAATTACTTCGGTCAATTCGTTTTTATTATTATTTATTATTACAGTCTTTTATGCACTGAAATAATAACCACGTCCAGGGGCATTGATTTTTTTTTTTTTTTTTTTAAATAAGTCTTGATTCAATCCAGATAACAGGTCTCATGGTATTATTGTTGCTCAATTAATTGTTCATTCAAAATCATGTTACAATATATATTTAATTGTTTTGTTTGGTTTTTTTATTTACATTAGAATTGATTTTTGGATTTTAGATTTCTTTCCGAAAAATAATATATAATCCAAAATTAGTTGAATTTTAATAATAATGATTTATATATATTTGTCAAATATATTTAAACATACATAAATATTTCTTTAAAGAGACAGCATGACTAATCATTATTAACGACATAAAAAGACAACATGATTAACTACATGAAAATTCTTACAAAGAAATGCAAATTCTCTTAAATGAGAAGAGAGATCATGAAAAAATTTAAGCCCAACAATTTAAGTAACAAGTATTGAAAACTTAACTCATTTTAGGGTATAGATTTTATGAAACAAAATCTAAGTCGCTATACTTCATCTGTCCAATCTTATTCCTTTCTATTCCGATCTAATGGTTCATATATTCTTATATTCGCATGGCTAATTCTGTTATATTCTGTTATACTTCAAATATTAATGGTTATAACTACATTCATCACCTTCGAATTTTCTTGAAATTTAATTTTTAAAAATTCCTTGGCGCTGTATTATTTAAGCAACTTAAAGATCAAAATTCGACCTTCAAAACTTCCGATCTATAATACGCAGGAATATTTTTTTTTCTATAATTAAAAATATGGTTCGGTATTTCTACTTTTGTAAATTAGAACAATTGGGAAACAAATAAACAATTCGTGATCTCCAGTTATTGAAAAGAATAAACGGAGACTTCAGCCCACATGGAATTTTAGAAATGAAAAGATGTTAAGATGACCTCAGAACACCACCAAAAATTGTCGTATCCCTTTTTCTTTTTTTTTTTTGCTACTATAGATATAGCGTATACTTGCCACGTGACACCAAACAGTCCCCAAAAAAAACTAACTTTGGTCCGATTTCTTTTATCCGTAGAATTAAAAACAAATTATGATATTAATTCTGAAAAATCTCGTAACGTAGCACGACCGCTATAAAACGTAGCGGCTCAGTGAAACACCGTAGTTCATGATTCAATAAGATGTAAAGAAAGAAAGAGATGTACTATGAGGTGTGTGGAAGGAAAGGAGGGATGTGAAAAAAAATCTACCTACCGGACCGCTATGAACCGTGATGTTCGACTGAACCGTTATGGTTCACAACTAGAGATGTAAATAAGCTGAGTTTGAGCGAGTTACCTCTAATTTGTGCTCAGCTTATTTAGTTAATGAGCGAGTCAACTTAAGTTGTGATGGCAATAACGAGCCATAAAACCAACTCAAGTTCAGCTTAGGAATTTATCTAAACACAAACAATTCAAATGGCCTAGAAAGAATTTATCTAAACACAAACAATTCAAATGGTTTAGAAATAGTTTATTTAAACACAAATAATTCACACATAATTAACAAGACAACTAATAAAACAAACAATCCAAACAACAACATAGGAGTCATTTAGAAGGGCACGAGATTTATTGTGATAAATTTTATGTAACTCAAGTTGTTAATGAGCGAGTTGGGTATGCTCAAACTCAGCTTATTTATTAAACGAATCAGCCAACTCAAGTTGAAACTAACTCGAATTGTAAATGAGCGAGTTAAAGCGAGCAGTTAGCGAGCGAGTTACGAGTTTGAGCGATTTTGTACAACCCTATTCACAACAACCGTACTCTGTTTCGAAATTTTTCATGACAACATAAATTTAAATGCTACTATTTAAAAAAAAACCGGACCTTTAATTGTCAAAGCCATGTTATAATATCCGATCACACAAATCAATAAATTAAAATACCGCTAGGATGAGAATCACTTGAGATCCATTGGATTTCAAAGTCAAGGTTGATTTAAACATATTTATCATGTAATTGATGCAATTTTGGTTTTGAATAAATTAGAATGACGTCTAATGACTTATATTAAATTTGGTTGGCAGTTTTAAATTCTACCAAGATAAAATTTGTTCAAATTTGTTAGCTATCATACTAATGAGTAGAACTTGGGTGTTCTTAAGCTCACTAAGTCTCTTTGTGAGCTTAATTCAAAAACCTATTGAATTGGCTTCAAATGATGCATCCAAATTATTGAAACTGATCTACTTCACGAGTGATGCATTTACATGTCAAATTCATAAATTTTTGAACTAATTTAGTATAAAGTCAAGCGGTCAAAAAAAGATGCTTTATAAGTTAGTTTTAATGTGTTCATTTTTTATTATTTTTTGACTGATTGACTTTATATTAAATTAGTTCGAAAATTTAAAAACTTGACATGTAAACTCATCACTCGTGAAGTAGATCGGTTTCAACGGTTTGGATGCGTTGCTGGAAACCAATTCGATGGTATTTGAGTTAAGCTCACAAAGAGACTTGGTGAGCTTAAGAACACCCTAATTCTACTCTATAATAATAGCTACATATCAAACTTCTCCATTTTGCAAAAATAATCAAACATTTGAATAAAACCAAGTCAGGTATCAACCCTTAATCTGTCTCCAAGAGTTGTTGAATGTTTTGATTTAGTAACTAATGCCAGTAGCTATTTTTTTTGTTTCCCCTCTCTCTCTTTTAACAGTATCATTTTGTCTCTCTTTTAAAGATTATATTTGTTTTTCATTGGTTGTTCGTACTTTTTTTTATATTCTTAAAATTTTATTTAGTATGCAAATTTCATTTTGAAAGTTATAGTAACTTTTAACAAATAAAAAATAAATCATAAATTGTATAACAATAGAAAATTATACAAGCCAAAAGAGAAAAATAAAATTAGAGAAGGGATTACTTGACAATAGTTATTTTGACAATATTGACAATAGATTAAAAAAAAAATTGAAAAGTAGAAAGTAAATTTATATGTTATTATATATGGACATATAGATAGCCTAACGAGTAAAACTAGGGTGTTCCTAAGCTCACCAAGCCTCTTGTGAACTCAACTCTAAAACCTATCGAATTGACTTCAAACGACATTTTCAAACCGTTAGATGTTTAATCTATATCAAAATGTGCTTGGAGACCAAATTTTTCATTTTTTGGAATTTTTTTACTATTTATTAAGCTGGGTTGAAAACCGCTGTTTTTATTAAAATTCTGCACTATTGAAAAACAGCGGTTTTCAACCCAGCTTAATAAATAGTAAAAAAATGAAAAACAAATGAAAAATTTGGTCTCCAAGCACATTTTAATATAGATTGAACATCTAACGGTTTGAAAATGTCGTTTGAAGTCAATTCGATAGGTTTTAGAATTGAGTTCACAAGAGGCTTGGTGAGCTTAGGAACACCCTAGTTCTACTCTAGCCTAACTATCAAATTTTAGACAATTTAGATATTGTTTGTTGATGCCTCAAGAATTCTGAATCGTTGAAATTTGAAGTACTTGATGTATGGTGAAACTTACCCAAATTCTCATCATATTTTATAGATATAATATAAAGATAAGATAAGATAGTTTATGATACGATGTTAGATTTTAAATATAACTTCTATTGTTAGATATTGTCAAGTTTATCAAACTAACAAATTGTCAAGTAACTCCTCCCTAATATAATTAATTTTACTTATTTTTATTAGACTAAGGATTTTATCCTAATATTTTACGGAAAGAAAAAATTCAATAAAAAAATGCAAAAAAAACTTTCCTAACATAATAAACATGAACTAGAGCGAGTAATACACACCTGCTACAATTTAACAAAGAACGAGTATGCAGAGGCCGAACTAGAAAATTTTAATATGAAAATAAAAATAAAAATACACAATATGTGGTGAGTGGAATTTGAGCCCGTAATAATTTGTTGCAACTCAAAAAACTAGTGAATTCTATCAGTTCAAAAGCAATGAACTAATTATACCGAGTTGTACTTTAATTCTTGAGTCGCAACGAATAATTACCGTTATGAACCGCAACAAATCATTGCAATTTTGTTAATTTGAACATATTACAATATTAATGTTATTATTTTTATTTTTAATGCTATGAATAAAAGAATCCATTCGGAGTAGCTTTTTTTCTCCAAAAAAAAAAATTATGGTAGAGGCTATGAGGTTCCATCTGGAGCAGGGAGCCGACATTTTTATTATACCCAAAGTTAATTACAAATTAATAAAATTGTCCAGAAGTGCCAGCTTTTATTAAAAATATCCAAACAGGTCATTTAATGGCTGGTTCCTATTTAAAAGGAAAACCGGCCATTAAATGGCCAGTCCCTGATTTAATTTTTTTTTTAGACCCCATTAAATGGCTGGTCTTATATTATGTCGAATCTCGTGTTGTTTTCATTAGTCTCGTGTTGTTTTCATCTGCCAGTTTCGCAAGTGCATATTTCCCGGTGTTTCCATTGCAAACTCGGGTCCCCAATTCTAAGTTGCACCTTTCTGGGTTAAAACCGGTGTATGTGTAAATCATGGCTTTCAAGTCCCACAGGGATATATCATCGGGAATCATCAATGCAGTAATTGGTTCTTTGCTGTAATAAGCCCCCTTTGTATTACTAAGAACCTTATCACCACAGTGTAATGAAATCAAACTACATTTGAAAATGATAAACAATTGTCAGGTTACTAATTTACACAGTCACTGAAAAATAACAAAAAATAATAAAAAATAATTTAAATTAAATAAAAAAAATACCTATAAAATTCGGCTCAGAAGATGGGAATTGTGAGGGGGAGAGAGAGAAAAATGAGTATTTATAGGGTCTAAAAAAAAAATTAATCAGGAACCGGCCATTAAATGGCCGGTTTGGGTATTTTTAATAAAAGCTGGCGCTTCCGGGCAATTTTATTAATTTGTGATTAACTTTGGGTATAAATAAAAATGTCGGGCAGGGAGCAGCTTACAGTGGGACCACCGTCAGACAAAGAGGTTATTATTTTAAATTTGACCACCACTTCCTCCAATCGGTCAGCGGCTCAGCGCCAATAAATTTCCCTCATTTTATGTCCCCTCCAATTTATAAAACTGGATAACACATTTGAACATTATTAAACGTATCATCGCTTCGTTATTAAAAGAACCGGAAATTCCAGTTATTGTATGACAGGAGATCTGTCGTATCCTTTACTATTGACGTTGAATTTGGAATTGGTGATATAATCCCGCATTAAGCGAATACGGATCCCCTAAAGTAACTCAAATTTTGCTTTTGAATACGAACCGTTCGATCAGACCCGGGCCAATCCGGTCTTAGGTGGAATGCACAAGGTACCTTTAACATCGTGCTAAAATAGATCTGACGGTCCAGATATAAACCCAAAATTGGGTTACTTTAGGCAATTCGGACCCGCATCAAGCCCCTAGATTACCATTAAACAAAAAGAAACAAGCTAAGATACAAAATACCAAAAATCATATTTTAAAACAAGCAGCCACTGTTTCTTTCATAAATTTATTTCCTTTGATCAAATCCTCTAAGCTTTGACATATTCTCTCCATTGAAGTCATTCTCTCCTCTCTTCAATGGATTACGACAACTCCGCCTCTAAATTCTTTCTATTAAACCTCTTCCTCCTTGACCTTTTACCTTGTTCAAGAAATCCAGCCTCTTTCGTTGGTCTACAAAGGTGTGCTTTTCCTTCCTTACAGTTCCTCATATATTTTATTCAGATTTAATATGAAGTCGTTGTGCAAAGATAGAACCTTTCTGGGGTTCCTGGGCATTATTCGATTCAATCGGATTTGGGATTTCTGTTCTCAATCGAGTCAATCATGCTCTTTCAACCTCCTTATATTTTGATCCGTTTTCTTATGTTGTGATTTGGTTAAGTAGGTTTTAGAGTATCCTTTTCTAATATTAGGATTGATTTTCTTTCCCTTTGATCATTCATTAATAGTTTCTGATTCCCTCAGTCAAGTAAAAAATCAGTGTTTCGAATTCTCTTAAACCAATTCACCAATTTTTCAGAAACAAATTACTCCCCAAGTACCTTCCTCACGATTTCTTAGTTTTTTTTTTTTTTTTTTTATATAATCGGTCGATTTTTATGTAAGGCAATTCAGCATTCTCCTTTTATGTGACAGGATTATGCTGATGGAATAATCTTCTCAAGCTATATCAGCATCATATCTCATTCCAATACACACCTTTATATGGTTATAACCACTTAATTCCAACTTCAAACAAATAATCCTCATAAAAATAAAGAGAAAATGGGAGGGGTTTGTTCGAGTGCAAACCCTTTAGATAGAACACCTAGCGAACTCTCCTTTCGTGCATTTCAATTAGTCGAAGATTTGAAACCATTTACATATACAAAGCCTCCAAGAAGGCGTAATGTTACACCAATTGATGAAATAGTTGAAACAGAGACCGAGCCTCGTCAGACCTCTTTATCTGAAAATAAGCATCAGAGTCCCGAGACGATGGCCCCGAAAGAAGTTCAAAAAATGAAGGGCGTTACTGTAAATAGCACAGCAGCAAAGAACTCGGGGTCAAGCAAGGTAATTTTTTTTCATTTTTCTTTTTCATTATTGACCGTTTTCAGCAGGAAGGGTAAGCAATTTTGGTTATGGTGTCATAACTTAAAAGTTACTGCAATTCTAGGCCAAATTTGATGTATTTCATTTACATTTGCAACAATTGAAGGGTTATATAGAAATAATAAATACCGCTACATTTGATGAGTAGCCTGGAATTATGCACTTCTTAGTTCCTATAGAATTAATCAGAAATATCCATATTATTACTTATATACAAGAGATATTTAGTTTCCCAAAACTTATTACAATCTGGCATGAATGAATATTAATTTATTAGAAAAAAATAGCCCTGTATTCATGATGAATTCCATTATGTAGACATCTGGGGGGAACATTGTGGGGAGAGTTAGCAATGCCAGCTTCGGCAAGGCTGTAGAAGGGTTTGATCTGATCGTGAGTGGAATGGTGAATTTGACTCCGAGCACCGGCTTTGCCTCTGGGTCAACTGCAAAGGGAACTGTTATCTGCATTCTTGCATTTGAGGTGGCAAATACCATTGTCAAAGGCGCGAATCTCATTAATTCTCTCTCAAAAGAGAATATTAAGTACTTAAAGGAGGTGGTTTTCAACTCTGACGGTGTTCAGAGACTGGTATCAAGTGATGCCGGTGAGTTGGAGCGGCTTGTTGAAGCTGATAAAAGGTCCGGTGCGGTTAATTATTATTATTATTATTATTTTTTCTTTTTTTCTTATGATGGGCAAATCGAGTGTTATATATTTTGGTGCACTTTGTTCTCTTGTTTTTTTTTTCTGTGCCATTCTCATCCTTAAATTTTTATTTTTGAATAATTATGAATTTTCTAGAAGTATAAATATAATTCTTTTCTCTCCCATTTGTAGGCATGAACTGAATGTATTTGCAAGCGAGATTGTTCGCTTTGGAAACCGATGCAAGGACCGACAATTGCACAACTTGGATAGATATTTTTCCAAGTAACCTACTTATTTTAATTCTCTTTTCATTTTTTTTTTTTAATTTATGTAGTCCATTATTAACCTTTTTCATATTTTTCTTTATAATTCAGGCTAGATTCAGAAGTAATGCCACAGAAGCAACTAAAGGAGACAGCAAGGGCCGAGATGCAATACCTTCTCAACCTTGTTAAAAATACCGCGGTACATGAAATTTCAATTGATAACTAAAATTTTGCTTACTTCCGATTTTAGTTTTCAATTATCTTTGAAATATTTTAGGAGTTGTACCATGAGATGCATTCGTTGGATAAGTTTCAGCAAGAATTCAAACAAAGGAGGAAAGATGTTAGCCTTGCGGACTACGAAAGAGGTTATTTTATTACCATTCTCTCTCTCTCTCTCTCTCTCTCTCTACTGTTCATCTCTTTATCCACCTTTTTTTTTTTAAACCTGTTCATCTCTTTATCTACCCCTCTCTCTCTCTCTCTCTCTCTCTCTCTCTCTCGATATCTCTCTCATGTGGAATAAAAACTGAAATGTTGCAGATACAATGCAAATAATAGAGCAGGAACTAAAGAACCAAAAGAAGCATGTGAAAAGATTGCAGAAAAAATCTCTTTGGTTTAAAATGCTTGAAGAGGTAGACATCCTGCATATGATTCACATCTCTAAAATATAACCTAATCATGTATTAAATATACCTTTTGTTTTATCTTTTCAGGTTATTGAGAAGCTTGTTGACATTGTGCACTTCTTGCATTTGGAGATACGTCGAGTTTTTGATGTACCTGGTAAATATATCATTGTTTATTTCTTTCTTTATTTTTTCAAATATTAGAATTTGCATATTGGTCCTTGAAATTTTCTTGCTTGTGAAACATTTTTTGTTATGTTGCAGCTGGAGAACTTGAGAATGGGTCAACTAATAGTCGTCAGAGTCTTGGGCCCGCTGGCCTATCTTTGCACTATGCCAACATTATTACACAAATTGACTTCATAGTAAGAAGAAAAATACTTCATTTATTGTTTCATAATTTTTTTTTTTTTTTCATTTTTGTAACATGAGATGAGTTAATCAGCAATAGCCAGCATAAAATAATTGGAGGATTAAATTTAGCGTATTTCTAATATATTCTCTTTAGAATATTTGATTTTAATGTTTCTGTTCCTTCTTTTTTATTTTAATGAAAAAGTCATCTAGGTCAAGCTCAGTGCCTCGAAATACAAGAGACACTCTATACCAAGGTTTGCCACCAAGAATTAAGTACGCCTTGAAAAATAGGTTACAACCGTTGCCTCTTGCTCAAGAGGTATAATTTATCAGTCCTGTTTAAGCACTGTACTGGTTACTTTTTATTGGTCATTATTCTTTTCCATTTTGTATAATTAAATAATAATATATTTTTTTTTTTTTCAGGTTCCGCTACCTCTACTGAGAACCTCAATTGAGAATACCTTACAATGGCTAGTACCAATGGCAAGTAACACAACTAAGGCTCACCATGGATTTGGGTGGGTCGGTGAATGGGCTAGTACCGGGTACGTACCCATATACTATTTTTAAGAATTTAATTAAAGAGGAGGATTCAAATGCCTCCATCATGCCTCCATTTTTAGAACTAAAATAACTTTAAATATAAAACTTAAATGTCAAAATAAACCGTTAGATATGATGTATATCATTTTCTCTATCCACACATAGAAGATCTCGACATTTTGATTTTGTTTTAATTAGTATCAAGAGCTTGCAAAAATACACTGATTTGGATAAATTATGGATGTTAATTTTTCAACTTATTGATTCATATGAAATCAAAATCAAAGAATAATATTTTTTTTTATGTGCATGTAGAGAAAATAATATAGATCACATCTACCGATTTTATTTTGTCATATAAATTTTAGAATTTTTGTTATTAAAAAAATAAAAAGTGGAGACATGATGCAAGCACAAAAAAAAAAGGCATTTGAACCCTTCTCTCAATTAAAATATGTGAAACTTCATAAACACCGTTAATATCCTCTGCTAATTTTCCTTGTAAATTTCAGGGGTGAAGTACGGAGATCAAACGGCCCAGTGCAAACCGAAGTCATAAAAATAGAAACATTGTACCATGCTGATAAAGTAAAAACCGATGCGTACATCTTAGACTTGCTTACATGGTTACACCACCTAATTAGTCAAACGAGACCTCTAAATGGGGGCAATAGATCTCCATCCAAGTCCCCAGTGCGGTCTCCCCCGAAAATAAAACAATTGACTCTCTCTCTGAAGCCTCAAAATACCGAGAGTTCATCATCAAATGCTAATTCTACCAGAGAGAACCCAGAAAAAAAAGTGTGTAAAATTGTGTCTAACTTGACAAAGTATAGAGGATTGAGTAAGAGTCAAGAATTTGAGAGGAAATGTAATTTGAAATTGAGAAAAAATGATAGGTTGAGTAAGAGTACCGGCAACTGGCTGCCTCCAGTTTTGGATCTCGAAGCGGAGAGAATTAGGGTTTTGGATATGATGGATAGAGTGGATTTTGCTAGAAATATTTGAGATTTCTTTATTGGCCTTTGGGGTTGGGGGGGGGGGGGGGGGGGGGGGGGGGGGGATTGGATTTTTGTTTCCATTGGGGGTGTGTTGTGTTTCTCTGTATTGACCTTTTTTTTTCATAGTTTTGATTGTACATTAAATATGAAATGAAGGAGCAATGTTATTGGTAACCTACTGTCTTTTGTCCCATTTTTGGTGTTACTTGTTTTGGTCGACAGTAATCTTATATCACGTGTTTTAAACTTTGAATGGTCATGTTTAATTATGGAGTAAAAGATGAAGTAAATTTCTTATTCTACACTTAAGCCATCAAATGAGGATTAAATAGAAGTAAGATGAAGTAAGAGGAGAGTTAATCCAAAGTTATTTCACCTCTTGAGGCAGATTAAATTTATACTTATTCAATCTGTAGGTTAGTTTTTTTTTTTTTTTGGTAGAAGCCCGTAGGCATTTGCATTATATGGCATTGAGAGTACAAAGTTTGTATCGTTATATCAGCAGAGCTGCATATTCCAGAAGAAAGAAGTGTAAAAAACTTTAAGAAGGGACCTCGAACATGTGAAAAAGACCTAAAACAGAGAAACGTGAAAACAGCTTAACAGAACAATACAATAATAGCAGACCCAAAAAAGCAGCTGGTTGTGCTGATAATTTTATGCTGATATGGGCTAGACCAGCGGGAAGAGAGGCAGTGTGTAGCTGTTATAATTTATTTGTCAGATGCGT
The DNA here is from genome assembly GCA_025461125.1 of Carex kokanica. Taxonomy (NCBI): domain Eukaryota; kingdom Viridiplantae; phylum Streptophyta; class Magnoliopsida; order Poales; family Cyperaceae; genus Carex; species Carex kokanica. Next base: position 559,655 of record JAJGRX010001263.1, read on the forward strand.
GCCCTGTTTGCCAGTTGGTGGGCCTGTGTGTTGTCTCCCCGCTGTATGTAAACGAGCGAATAGCCTGGTTTGCGTGCCATTATACCGGCAATTTGCATTAGATGTGAATAGGATTGCCAATCAGCCCCATTTAAAGATGTCAGATTAGAGAAATTTTTTACCAGCAGTTCTGAGTCCAGGTGAAAAGTGCAGTCTGATATTTGAAGGGACTCAGTGGCCTGTACCGCCAACTATAGAGCAATTGTGGAAAGCCTACCACATGAATACTTCCGCTCTTGGTGGGATAGTTTTGGTTCTCCAGATTGCCTTCCACATTGTAGATTCCTGGTCGGACGTGATCTTACGAATCGTCGGATGCATCTGTTGCAGCATATGGTAGGCTAGTTTGACCGTAAATTTACCATTAGTTAGTTGCCCATGTAAACATGAGTTTGTCCGGCACCTCTGGATGCAGGCGCAGCAATTGGTGTTCTTCCAAGATATTAAAAGCATGGGTGAAAACCTCCAAAGTTTAAATCAGTCAATCAATCCATCCGGGGTCAGGGTCAAATGTAAACCTTTATTTTTCTTTGACTATCATTTTTCTATTATATCTTTTCTTTCACCGCAATTCTAAGATTCATGAACCTTCTTTCTCCCTGTTCACATCTAATTTCCTTTCTCTCTTCGTAAAGAATCTGAGTGAGTTTTTCTCTTGCTGGCTAAGTACCTTTACGGCATGGTTTGCTAATTGTGTGTGTGTTTGCTCTTTCACATCACACCTAGTGCAGCTGTTGGGTATTTCCCTTCTCTCTGTTTTGCTGCATCTTGTAATTGATATAGAGATTTAAGAAATTGAGTTTAAGGCATGCTTAGGGGTTATTCTTACTGCTGAACTGAAATATAAAGTACTCAAAAGATGAAAGTAGTGAAATTCTTGATATATATCTTTCTTTTCTCTGTTTCTTAATGAATTTAAACCCGATTGCCTTGATATTCTCCTTTACTTCTTTTGCTGATCCAGATTGTGATGTTGAGCTCTTGGAATCTTATCTAACTGATTGAATTTCCAATTTCTGTTTTAGAGCTAAAACCTTGACTGTGTCTTTTAGTACCACTCATAAACAACCTTGTGTTATTGTATTATTTCCTTTCCTTTATTGATACCTTTTCAATGTAATTATAAGTTAGTTGAGGGCTGTTAATGCAATCTGACCACAACTATCCTTTTGTACGTACCCGTATAGTATAGTTATTGGTCTACTAATTCTTATTTATAGAGATCTATTTATGAAGAAAGTAATTTACTGGTATATATGTTAATTTCCAAAAGCTAGTAATTTAAGCATGTCAGAAGGGCCATAGAGAAAATTTGCATATGTAGGTAAGCTGGAACTCAAATGGATAAATTTTAATGATAATTTCTTGGCCTATTGGAAAATACATAAACTTATTTTGATCTTTGACTTTTGTACTTGACCTTCAGACTAATCCAGAAAATTGTAAATTTAAAGAATACCAGTGGGATGAAGTTAGAGTTTATAAGCAATAAAATGAACTTAAATTAATTGAGTTAGTGCTTTCAAATGAAAATGCTTTGATTTAAACTATGACTTAAAACCACCAAAGTGTAAAATATATGAAATAAGAAATTTAATCCTCAATAACTTTACTCCACAATGAAACAAAACATGATCTAAAAGATTAGCCTAAAAAATAATCAAGTAAAGAAAACAGAACAATCTCAAGGGGATGACCATTTTTTCGATAAAAAAAAAAAAAACGGCCCATGAAAACCAATTTTGTTACGGGCCTCAAATCAGGTGTCATTTGATAACAAGCTACCAACTTGGGCTTTATTATTTTCAGCGACTCCCATTATATATATATATATATATTTTTTTTTTTTGAGAATGGACTTCCATTATATCATCACACGGACATTTCTCAAATCAACTGATCCAAAAAAAATTATCCAGGAGATGTCTTTTTCACGCATGAAACTCTTATAAGATTGCATTTAATGTGCAGGTGAATTAGAAAAACTGTGGAAAACACAACCTTTTGTGCATTAAATGGATCTGGACTAGTTAGTGAGCCCCACCACCATCACCGAAGTAGAGAAAGGGCGAAGGCTTCTCATGGAGTTATTGCTGTTTTATCTTCTCCCGTTCCTGAAAAAATGGAGGTGTTCATTTCCTTGAACTGCCGAAATTTTTATTTCTACCATAATAAAAAAAATAATAAACCAAATTACCACAAAACGGAATTCGAATTTTATCCAGGCCGCAGAACTGTTTGGCTGCCTCAAAAACTGTGGGCTGGAAAGCCCTGCGGCCCCAGCCTTGAGGCCTGCAAACCGTTTAACGGCCCCTACTTTTTTCTTTTACATAAATTTTATTAAAAAAAACAACAACTAAAAAACAAGCTGACAAACGTAGCCTACCCAAAAAAACAAAAACAAAAACCAAAAACCAATGTGTCATTCACAAAAAAAAGAGAGAAGGGGTTGCAGAACGGTTTGGAGGCTCCAAGACTGGGGCCTTGCGGTTTGGGTAAAATTCGAATTTCTACAGATTTGGAGTGATTTGGTTTTTTTTTTTTATTATGGTAGAAATAAATTTTTTGACTTAAACTGTTTGCAAATTGTCATGCAAAGGTGACTTACTAGACATCCAAATCTTGACAATACAAGGTTTGGTTTATATACAATTCTAGGTTGTGCTCTTCTCTATTTTTTCTAATTTTTTTACTTGCCATTTATAGGCTTTCTATATTTTACAATATTTTTACTGTAACATCTTTTGCTCTAATAGTTTTTTATTTGTTACTTTAACAATATTTTTTTTGCTGAAATAACATGGCTATACTGGCCTAGAATGAAAATAGAAAAAAATAATAGAAAAAGAGATGTACATTGCTGGTTTGAGTACTAGATCTGGAAATTAACCAACAACTAACTTGATAATTGCCAATAGGGAATGATGTCTGTTTGGCCTATAAACAGAAGCAAGATAAATAATTATCATGTTTTCTTTTTGGTGGAAAGATATATGCCAAAGCTTTATGTAATTACTGGCATTATGACTTATTCAGTAATAAGTTAGATATGTATAAATAAACAGAAGCAAGATAAATAATTATCATGTTTTTCTTTTGGTGGAAAGAGATGTACCAAAGGTTTCTGTAATTACTGGTATTATGACTGATTCAATAATCAGTTAGTCATGTATAAATAAGGAGAAATCAGAAAATGAATAAATATAGGATGAGTTTATGAAAATGTAATTAAAGAAGAGAGAACTTTATGAATGCAAGAATTTTATTGATTTCTTGATTACATTCTACAATTACAGAGATGCCTTTTTATAGAGAATAGGAGATCCTAGTTACATCAACTAACCACAGTTAGACTCTCCTAATTACAGTTCTAACAACCACTTCAATCATCTAACAATAATACAAATGTTTGTTAATACTCTATTAGTTTAAATTTATCAATAAAATTCATGAGCTTTTCAACAACAGTTGCATGGGCTCAAAAGACGAATTTGACACGCTAATTAATCTTGATGCATTTCACGAGCCATTTGTTATGCTTTAATTTTACAATTTTCTAGTTTATTTTGTATAAAATAAAAATGATAAAAAAATGAAAACTCCACCGCTGAAAATTTATTAAAAATTAAAAATTGATTGATCATTCATCATAAAATCATTTTAAAACTCTACCGCTGTAAATTTTAAATTATTTGATAGAAGGCTAAATATATATCAAATTCATCCAAATCTGATAATCCCTCTCTAAATAATTATTTTTGTAATACTTAATTTAAATAATTTTTTTAATTATATATGTTCTAAGTGTTGAATGTGTTATAAAAACTGGATATACGCTATATAATTATCTGTAATAAACATAAATAAATTAAGATTTTCTATCAATAGAACTATGATCACAAATGACAAAATCTCCTCCTACTATCTCTATGCACTTATTTCTTATGGAGCACTAAAATATCGGCGCATAGTGAATTAGTGATACTTGATCAAATCAATCTTCTCTAGCTTTTCTTGAAGCAATAATTTGATCTAAAAGCTTGATGCAGTGGTGATAATAAAGAGGATAATTTGGAACCACCATCATTAAAAAAAAAAAATTTCCTTTTTCTCTACTAATTAAAACTCATGTTATAATTAGGAGATGGAAACACACAGGCCGATTTATTGTGCAATCTTTGTATAGGATGTTAATATTTAGAGGCATTAGTGTAGAATACCCACTAATTTGGTGGCAAACCCCAATTCCCCACAAAATCAAGATTTTCATGTGGCTTGCGTGTAAAAAAAGAATTTTGACCAAAGATAAATTGAGAAAAAGGGGTTGGATTGGGAGTACCACCTGCAGATTTTGCACTGCCACTGAGACTGTCGATCATCTATTTCTGAATTGTACCTTAGCCCAACAAGTATGGTTTTGGATGGGTAACAACCAATATTATTTTAAACAATGGCATTCTATAAAAGATGTCATGAATTTTGCTAAAACTTTGCACAAGTATCAGAGACAAGCTTTTTTAATGATCTTTAGTGGCATTGTTGGACAATATGGAAACATCGTAATGAAGTCTGTTTTCAAAATGCTCAAGTCAAAACTGGGTGTCAACTAATTTTACTTATAATTTCTTTGATTGAATATTGGACAGGAAATCGAAGGGTCAAGAAGAAGACTCAAGAGGCAACTTGTGATTGGATGCCGCAAGCTGATGCACTGGAGGTTATTCCCCTTCGGGTCTGGCTGCCTGGGGATGACCAGTTGATTCCCGCAGTGGAGGATCCTCTTCCTCCTTCCCCTCCAGTTTGACTGCACATGCATTTATCTTACTCTATCAATTCTGTTATTGCAAACTATGCTGTTATGTTATAGCTAGTCAGTTGATGTTTTTGTTAGTTGCATACTGTGCGATTTGGGTTGTGCTTCTGCTGGTATGCAAGAGATAGGGTTAGGGCATTATGCTTATTTTTCAGTCTAGCATATTATGGAGCGGCTGTACAGCGCTCAGAATTTTATCCGACTGTAAGTTAACTCTGTTTCGTAATGAAACCGGGCTCCGGCCTTTTTACCAAAAAAAAAAAAAAACTCATGTTATAATTGTGTATAAACAATTGGAGCACCTTTTGGCAGATGTTATCTTTTTTGTAATTAACTACACACTTTTCAGAATATATATCTTTAGGTACATACACAACTTTATAGAACATTTTTCAGGTCTTTTTATGTTTCTCTCTTTTGGTACTTCTATCTGGCCATCATGGGGTCATATTTATCCAATGAACTTTATTCAATTATATGCACATATATACTTTAGTTGTTAATAAAAGTCCACATAATATTCCAGACACCATTTTAGGTTCTAATAATTAAGTACCTGTAAAGGGGGGATAATCAGAGAATATATAAATCATTTTGTTGCTAAAAACATATAATTTTGGTAGATTAATAATTTGCACATCTATCGTGACAGCTTAATAATTAGCTTTTACAGAAAATTAAAAACTTTTTGTCGAGCTTTACCAAAGAAACATTATTCTCTATTCAAAAAATAAACATTGTAAAAAGAAAGTTTTTAATATATAAGGTACAATAAAACACTTAACATATTCTCGTACTCTCTGTAAAAATTCTTCTGCAACTTATCATGTTATTTTTAATTATATATAATTTTATTGTTTTAAAAAAAACATTTATTAGTTTTTAAAATTTATTGAATGTAAGATTTTTTATGCAAGTTGTTCATTTTAAAAAAATAACTTTCTTTCAACAGATATTCTCTTTTACGAAACGAAATCCGAAAATAAATTCTACTTGTGTATAAATACTGGCAAGTTTGAGCAATAAGAGACATTTACTTGTATATATGCTAATTTCAAGGATTTTATCGTAGATATTAGGGATCTGTTTTGAGATTCGTGCCAAGTTAAAGACTAGTACATGACTACTGTCTGGATTTAAAATTCTACCGTCCGGTATGATCGGATCCACATCCTCCCAAGTCCCAAATACCTGACTCAAGCAAATTGAAACGGACAGCCCAGATTAAATCTATCTAGGTCAAACTCAATTCAGTGCCTATGAAGACTGTAGGGGGTCTGTTTTGAGATTCGTGCCATGCTAAAAGGACCGTCCGATCGCAATTGTCTTCAGTCAGGTAACCTGATGAGGTGATGTGAATTCGGTATGATCTGGATATGAATTCATAAAGAGTCGAGATAATTGAAATTGTAAGCATGAAAGAGTTAGTGTAGTGCGATTTTAGAATTATATCGGTGCCAAAATTATAATTTTCTAATTTACAAGGAGGCTTGACTCCACTCTGCCTCCTTTTGCCTCTGACTATCTCTGTAGAGGAATCAAAGATCAATTAGTAAACAGTTAATACATAAATACGATTGATTAGAATTCCATCAACGTTACTGTTTGATGCACAATCTCTCACCACTAAGACCTAGAATCAAATTCTAGCGGACGTTGAATAGAAATTTCAGGTGGGTCTATATGTCCAGATTTTTTTTATTTTTAGAAATGTATTAAATATTTTTGTAAGGAACTAGATAGATACTTTTTTTTAGATATATCGTAGAAAGAACCAAATCATTAATTTTGCTCTTAAGCTTGTATGCAGACATGACATTTTTTTGTGGCTAAGAATTGAGATCATCTTTAGAAAATGTCTAAAAGAATCAAATTAATAATTTGATTTCTTCTATTGCATAAAAAAAATTCTATTTTCTCCTTTCTGATAAAATATTTAATATATTTTTAAAAGAAAAATATTCTATCAATGTACTTGTACTGAAAAAAATAAAGATATGATGGGAGCTATGACAGCTATATGTTTACTTTTACAGTTTTACTTGAAAAGAGAGAGAGAGAGAGAGAGCTTCCATTCTCTAATTTTGGTTTGAGAACATGCCTTGATTGCCTTCCAAACAAGAAAATTGATTGATGAGAATAATTTATTATTTCCAAAACATCATAGAAAAATAATGTTGCTTGTTTAAGACGGCTCATCCTGCACCATTGTTAATATCCTTCGATATTTTTCTGACAAAATTAATATCCTTACGTGTTATGTCATAGTTTGATGTTTAGTTTTGATATATACAAATGTAAGCATTGGAATTGATTTCTAACAAAATAAGCTATGCATTGTAACAAAATCTTCAAAAAAATAAAATATATTATAAAATAAAATCATAATGTAAACTATTTATATTTCGATTAAAATACAAATATTTATGTAATAATCTCACTCGTTTACTTACATTTAGTCAAAATGCATTTTTCTAGAAAATACATTTTTTCATAGAAAAATAAAGATAATCAAAACTTTACTCTAGGTTAGGCACACACCTTGCCCCTACTACTAGCCTAGCTAGTGATTCCTCTACTAACAAAATATTTTGCTCATTTGGAGCAACAAGTTACTTCATACAAAAACCAAGAAATCATGTCAACTTTTGGATCTTATAGGAAGCATCGTACAAGTACTTTTCTAATTTGCATTAAATAGATGATTGATAAGCATTGGATCAACCATAGAAAAAGCTTAGTCCAAAAGTCATCTATTTGGATCTTGTGCTTTCTTGATCTTGTAAAAGGCTCTTCTATGGCAAAATATTTATTAACTTGATATATAATGTATGTTTAGTGCATCTTATTGTAGTTAAAATATGTTGCTTGTGGAATAATCAAAAGGATATTTTATGGTTTATTATTGTTGCTTTTTATGTTACTTATGCTTAACCTTCTTAGTTTTATCAAATGATATGTGCATGAAGTTCTAAATTGTGATGCAGTGTTTATTTTATTATCTGAAAGTACCTTTTTACATATATTTATATGTTTGTGGTACATATATTTTTTAATAAATAAATTTCTTTTATATGCAAATTCTATAAATCAACCATTAAAGATGGCTAGATAAATTCAACAAATATGAGAGCAGACCTAAGGAACAAAATTCAATTAAAATATAAATATTTTCTGTAGTAATGAATGGTGGAGGCACATGCATTAAAAAGGGAGAGGTGCATGTATATTCCAATTATGAAAATTATCTTACAATTACCAAAAAGAAATATCTTGCTATTGTCCGAAATTTTATTAATATCCAAAATCATTATAATTTCACAATCTACCCACTTTTGCACAGGATTTTTAGAAATGACCAAACCGCAAACTTTGTTCCCGGTTTCAAACCCTCTTTCCGCAAACTTTGTTTCCGGTCCCTGCCCTCCTAAAACCGCATACTTTGTTTGCGGTTCTGAGAACTAGGGACTTTGTTTGCGGTTTCGGAGCATTTTGCCTATAAAAAACGCAGAACTCTCGTACACTCTCAACGAATCTCACAGCTGACGTGCACTGTTTAAGAGTAAGTTTTTTATTTATATTAATTTTTAATTATTTAATTTTAATTATTTTAATTTAAAATTATTTAATTAAAATTATTTTAATTTCAAATTATTTAATTAAAATTATTTTAATTTCAAATTATTTTAATTTCAAATTATTTAATTAAAATTATTTAATTTCAAATTATTTAATTAAAATTATTTTAATTTCAAATTATTTAATTAAAATTATTTTAATTTCAAATAATTTAATTTAAATTATTTTAATTTCAAATAATTTAATTTAAATTATTTTAATTTCAAATAATTTAATTTAAATTATTTTAATTTCAAATAATTTAATTTAAATTATTTTAATTTCAAATAATTTAATTTAAATTATTTTAATTTCAAATAATTTAATTTTTCAATTTAGGTTGTACTTATATGGTTATTATTTTTTAAATTGTAGTTTGTTTCCAGACCAACTAAAACAAAAAATGATCTGTGTGAAAAATTTTGTTAGAGGGGAAATCCAATACAATGATGACGGAGTTTTTTATAGTACACGGCCTAAATACTCATTATTGCTAACCGTGAACTATAGCTTTGATTATCTCCAGAATGAAATTTATAAACTGGTTGGGTATTCTAAACTCATTTTGGAATTTTCTAAAATATTCGAACAATATTCGGAACCATTTTGGAATTTTCTAAAATATTCTAAACTCATTTTAGAATTTCCTAAATTATTCTAAACTATTTTGGAATTTTCTAAATTATTCTACACCACTTTAGAATTTTCTAAAAAATTCTTAACTCATTTTGGAATTTCCTAAATTATTTCAACAATATTCTACACCATTTTGAGATTTTCTAAAATATTATGAACTCATTTTGGAATTTCCTAAATTATTCTACTATTTTGAAATTTTCTAAATTATTCGAACAATATTCTAAACTATTTTGGAATTTTCTAAATTATTAACACCATTTTGGAATTTTTTTAAAATATTCTAAACTAATTTTGGAATTTCCTAAATTATTCCAACAATCTAAACCATTTTAAAATTTTCTAAAATAATCTAAACCATTTTGGAATTCCTAAATTAGCGTTAGCAAAATTCTAAACCATTTTGGAATTTTCTAAATTATTCTAAACTAATTTACAATTTTCTAAAATATTCTAAACTATTTTGGAATATTCTAAATTATTCGGAACCATTTGACATTTTCTAAAATATTCTAAACCATTTTGGAATTTCTAAATTATTCGGATAATATTCTAAATCATTTTGAAAATTTTTAAATTATTTGAACATTATTCTAAACCATTTTGGTATTTCTAAGTTATTGGCACAATATTCTAAACCATTTTGGAATTTCGACATTATTCGGACAATATTCTAAACCATTTTGAAATATCCTAAACTATTTTACTATTTTCTAAATTAAAAATACTTGAATTGAAGTTCTGATCAATCGGATAGTTGGAGAGAAGACGAGAAGAACAAAGAGAGATGCGAGGGAGAGAGTGCTCTTGTGAAATGAGTTGTGAAGGAGAGGGGGGTGCGCCGCTGGCTAAATAGGCTCAACTCCGAAACCGCAAACAAAGTCTCCGGTTCCCAGACCGGGAACAAAGTTTGTAGTTTGGTCATTTCTAAAAATCCTGTACAAAAGTGAGTAGATTGTGAAATTAATTAATGATTTTGGATATTAATAAAAATTTCGGTGCTATTGTCTACTAGACTACTATGGAAATTATTGCAATTACCAAAAGAAAAGTATCTTGCTATTGTCACACATGATCTCAGTATCTTTTTCTGATTCCCCTTTTATGCATAATTCTACTTTACCAATCTTTTTGGTGCGACACCTTTTTGCACGAGCCTCAGTACATGAATTGTACTTAATTTTGATGCCCATACTGAGATTTAAGTATCATCAAATACTTCATCTTCTATTTTGCAAAGTAAATTATTTTTTCGGCCACAATTTAATTCTAATTTTAATAATTATTATTCAAAATATGTTTACAACCAATGTTAGTTAAGCCGTATATATCTAAAAGTTAATTAAGGCGGTGATGTCCAAATATTTTTTTTTTTGTAGTAAATATGTCCTATTAATCTTGCACAAATAGATCTATTAATCTTGATAAATACTATTTATGTAACAATAATTTATTTTATCTGATAAAATGAAACAGTTTTAAATGGATGTTTCAAATTTCTTTTATGTATAGTGGACACAACAGAGAGCTAAGAATTATTTAGTGGGATAAATTTTTAAAAGGTCTACGAAATTATAAATATAACAAGCAACAAAAAGTTCGATATCAAATTGCAGTTTGATAAACTTACTGGTCTCAATTGACTCATATTATTCAGGAACAGAACTAGAATTTGAAATACGAGGGAGCTAACGACGTCATCTTCAAATATTATTTTACGTTATATTATTTTCTTCCTCTTTAGTGATTTACTTCATTGTTCAAATTAAATTAAAAAAAGTAATCTAAACCAACAATAATATTAACTTTTTTTTCCTTTAGACAATGCTTGCATAGACTACTACATATAAAAAAATTAATTAAATTATATCTATATGATCAAGATATTAAAAATCCTTACTAGATCCGCCCCTAATATTACTTTGATAATTTTTCTTTATAACCAAATCACATTTTATCAAATAAAAATGAAGATAATGTTGCAAATCTAGGGACATAAATTAATCCCATTAATTGTGGTAGACGCTGTACATTAGGTCATAGAATAATATGTAACAAACAAATATTGCAAGACAGTAAGGAGGCAGACATCGTGCCTCAACAAACACTCCACCTTATAATTGCTTGTTTGTTTTCTCCAACTCTGTACTAGCTTCTCAAACTAATTAATATTTATACATATTCTCCTATAATTAATTAATATCTCATCCCCACAAATGATTAATTAATATCTCCATAATTAGCAATTATTAGTGATGCAGTATGCCTATCCCCAAATTAAATAAACTCGGATGTAGTGATGCAAAATTCTCTCATTATATATCGAGGGTGTGAGGAATATGGAGCGATTCAATGTTCAGTCAGAGTTGTTCCATTAGCATCAAGATTCTGACATAAAATTTTAAGATCCATGCGGATCAAATATCACGAATTTTGATGTGGATCGAACAGTTCTAACTAGACATTGGACCGATTCGCCCTTACATCTCTAGGAGAGGAATAGAAAAAAGAAATAAAAAATTATGTAAAAAGTTTGTTGAAGTTTCATTTATAAAAAATGGTAAAATGTTTTGCAGAAAGAACAACTTTTGAGATTTTTAATGCGGAAAAAAAATATTAAGCAGCGTGTATAGCATTAATTAATGCACTATTATCATATCCTAAACTCAAAAGCCACATATCCTAACAAAACAAACAAGAACATTACTTTTCTATACTAATCACGCGCGAAAAATAACGAACACCACAATATATAGCCTACACTCTTGAGAAAAGCCAACGAAAACAAACCAAAAAATTAATGCGAAAATCCACACAAGGTACGAGAAAAATTACCTTAACTTTATTCGGTATTATATATGGTATCATGACACAAATTAAACAATCACCATTTCTAGAGTAAATGAAGTCTCAACTTGGATCTTACATGGCGCTTGCATGATCAGAATTAATCAAATGCTCAACCACAGCTCTCTGGCGTACAACCACACACTACTACAAAAAAGGAGATTATACACGGACAAAAATGGAAGAGCTACACGGATTTCCTACCGTGTTTAAATCGAGGGTGTATAAATAGGTCAATAACTACACACGGACATTTGTCCGTGTACAATCTCAACTATTATACACGGATAACTACACAAACAGCCGTGTAAAAAGCCCAGAATGTGTCGCTCTCCATGCTACAGAGCTACACGGATATTACCTAAACAACCGTGTACGATTCTTTTCGTACACGGACTTTTAAATAAAAACCCGTGTATCTTGACCCTTTCTACACGGACATTTATTAAAATGTCCGTGTAGCTCTCCTCTTTATACACGGACATTTAACTAAATGTCTGTGTAGCTCTCCTCTTTCATACACGGACTTTAGTTAAATGTCCGTGTATGAAGACCATTTTTTTTTTTTTTTTGTATTTTTTGTTTTTCGGCTAGCCTCCAGTTTTGCTAGCCAGTTTTGTTACAGAGAACTATTCCATATTTCCCATATTTTCCAGATTTCATATAACAAGAAATCCATATTTTCCAGATTACCAAGAAATTCATATTTTCCAGATTACCAATAAATCCATATTTTCCAGATTAGCCAGAAATTCATATGCAATAAATTATACAATATTCACATACACCAAATTATACAAAATTATGGAAATCCATGTTGAGCATTGCAAAATTCTGATACAAACCACCTTGCCCACACACACCTGATATCGTCGATCTGCTCCTTGGTGTAATGCGGTTGGTTTGGCAAATTCTACAATTACAATTTGGTATTAGTTAGTAACAAGAAAAGGTAGATGAAATACAGTCGCAAATATCAATTGCTATTATATAGGAACAATTAATATGAATTACATACCGAGTTTGGGAATTGGAATTGTATTCTTTCGACAAAGTCAAACATGAAAATCATCGTGTAGTAAGCGCATTCCCAACCCTCCAACTGTTGCGGGCCCTGAAATTTGCATTTAGCGGCCTATGTTAGAATGATAATATTTTTTTCGACAATATATATGAAATTATAAATTTATAGTGTGCTCACCAGCAGCCACTTCCAACACAACTTGTTTTTCTTGCTCTTGTTATGCGATCCTCCCTCTTTAACATATTTCGCAAAAGCCCTTACAAAATTGAGTGAATGTTTATAGCAATTTTATAATTTGATATAATTGAAAAAAATTAAAACCAATTAAATTATTATTGCTTACTTGTTGACATAAGGGAATATGTCTTTGCACTTGTTAGCCGGGATATTTCCTCCGGGCTTACAAGAATCAACAATTATGCACGTATTTAGGTAAGGCACAATTATTATCAGACACCAGTGCTTGCTGTGGGAGGATAAAAATTAAAGTACTTTAGCATATAATAGTAACACGAGTGTTTGCTAATATGAACAATACATAAGCTAAGGTTAGAATTAACATCTGGTGGTACGGCAAGAGAATGTATTTCTTCTCCGCCTCCTGAGCATGATGCAGCGCTGAACAAATGTACTCGATACCCTCCTTCGAAGAACGTCTCAGCATTGTAGCACTCACCATCTCGGGGTCCAGAAATACGCACAAGTTCTTCCTTTCTACCATCTCATCACAATTTCGGATTAGCTTCCTGAAAACTCAAAATTTTACATTAGAATTATATTTGAGTTGTATACAATAATGAAAATAATTTCGAGTCACTAACATGAGGAAAATGGAGATGAACGACACATCGAGCCATTTATCGGATGACGAGTGGTGGAGAATGTCCCTGAAGTCTTTGAACGACATAGTGATCATGCCGCCGGCATGTAAAAACATCCCAGGTGGGACGGGGATGAAGATATCCCTCATGCTTTCGGGTGTCGACATCAAGCGGTCGTGGAGAAGGCGCAAATCACCGGGCAAACGGCTGTATTCTTCTTCGGTGACCAAAGGACGGTCTGGTGATCCTGGCGCGTCAGCCCCAACGTCGCAAGCCACAACAGTCCGTACCGGTGACATCAACTCCTGTGCACCGATGTCATCATCTCCTCGTGTCTGCATTAAAATTAACATATCTTCTTCAATTATTTGAAAAAGAATGATTTGAATGTAACAAAAGAAATGAATTATTTAGATATTACCTGATGCAAAACAATCTGACTCCTGGGCCATTGGACAAATGACTTGCGAACATCATCAAGAACGAACTGAGCGACGGTAGGGGCAGGAAGAGGTATGCGCCCCCATCCCTCCACGACTGAGTCAACCTGCACACATGCATAGTCGGGCAAGAGCTGAGCATGGTGTACAATCGAGACTCCTGGAAGTACAACGCCCGTGGCAACGGTCAGAGGAGAACTACCCTGCCACAGGACGAGGTCGCATGCTCTGGGGTCCTGCAATTATCAAAAAGTTGTTACTTTTTAATGGTGCGATGTTGTCTAACAATGCTACAAACAGGTATGAATTACCTTTAGACTATAAAACAGTAGTGATTACCTTTAGATTTTCCAAATCATCTAAGGCCCAAGTCCCGGATGCTTGGCTACTTCGCCGAACTCCCGGCGAAATAGGAGGGGGTTGCTCGGATTGCTGCGCAAGAGATGAAAACCGGTTCAACAACCTTGATTCCATCTCAGCCATCTTTGCGTCGTACGCAGCCATCTTGGAGTCGTACTCTCTGCTGACCTCCGCGCGTACCTGCGCAACTATCTCGTCTTTATCAACTCTGGCACGAGGTTTTCTTCGAGATTTTTCACCCTCAACTCGGAACACCTCCTTCCAGCCCCTGTAGGCCCCTACACCCCTTACCCGGCCCGTGTGTTCTGGATTCCCGAGCGCTGCGGCCAAGGAATCATTTTGTCGTTCGACCGTCCGGGCACCCGAACTGACCTCCTGCTCCACCTCCAACTGTTAATAGAAATATTAGTTATAGCAAAAAACCGAGTGATGTACATTCAGAGTTATAATTTCGTTTGAATGACACAAAGTTATAAGAAAGGACTCTTACCATTCTCTGAGCCACGGGTTGCAATTTCTGTGGGAGTACTATCTTCCCGTCAGCGGTTAGCTCAGATCTACCCATGAACCAACATTGGCCCCTAGGATTTTGGATCTGGACCACGGGTGAGTCTGAATTTCTGTTTTGCTCCAGTGCTGTCTTCCACTCTGCCGACTTACCCTCGTAACCAGCTGACCCTAAATGGTGCGGATACTTGTTCATGCCAGCGATCCTCTTGCCTTCTTTACTTTTTGCCTTCACATGTGCAAGAAAATCAATTAGTTTTAGAAAAATAATTGAAAATCGAGAAAAAACATAAACTACTTTGGATAATGTTACATACCTTGAACTCTTCTGTGGACTTCAAAGCTTGAAACTCCTCCCACACCTCTTGTGTTACCCAAGGATAGTACCCTACCGGACTTCTCCCTTCGTCCATGAACTCTGTCTTCAGCGTGCTCTTGAATTGCTTCCAACCTTCGTTCATGATCCTCAGAGTCTTGACCTTTGGGGTATCGCTCTCGATGTTCCACTGAGCCTGAGTGACACCAAATTAACTGCATTTAATTTCATGTACAACAATGAAAATAAAGTAAAGAGTTGTTCGGTGCTTTACCTTCACCATGTTCCACCAGTCGTTCTTCTCCTCTTTATCAAACTTATTCCAACTCTCTACAAGGATACTTGCCTTTCGCTTCACCAAATTGCAACACCAATTTGAGTACGCCATTCGGTTTGGACCTTCCGCACGCCCGTCGTCCGTGAACCGGATTTCCAACTGCTTCTTCTCAGACGTGCTTGTGCACATTGTCGGACCTCTTTTCCTTCTTTCTGATGAGGCAGTAGCTTGCTGATCATCTTCTGCCATCGCATCTATGTGCTCACCCTCATCCGACATGGTTCTGCCATACAAAGAAATATTAAAAGAAATATTATATAAACACCAAATGGAGAGAATTAGTTTACTCATATATGCACATTAAGTTATGCACATTAAGTAATGGACCTATGTGCAAAACAAACACCACAGTAAAATGGAGGACTTCAAAACACACAAAATGGACCTTAATTTCATATTTTTCTGATTTTAATTCGATTTTATATGATTTTCCAAAGTTCAGCCTCTCAAAATGAAAATTCTGCACCTTTAAACATCAGATTTTCTCAAAATGAAAATGTGAACTTCAAAAAATCATATAAAATGGAAACAAAATCATAAAAATATGAAATTTGTGTCCATCTTGTGTGTTTTGGAGTCCTCTGTCTGTGGGTCATGTTATAATCTTGTTTTGGTCACGGCATTGATCTGCACTGATCAATTTACCAGCAGAGGTCATTTTGGCCGTTTAGAGTACATTTCACTACTTTGCACATAGGTCCTCAAATAATGTTGAGATAAAAAAATAAATCAAATATGTCACTACTGCACATAGGTCACTACATAAATTAACAAATATGTCACTACTGCAGAAATTAAATAGGTCACTACTTCAAATAGGTGCAAGCCGATTTTTTTTTTTGTCTTAGGGATAGTAAAGTGGCACCAGCACAATTAACTATATCCACCAGAAATTTAAAAGGTTTTGAACTATAGGCACAGCACAGCAAAGCAAAGCAGAAAATTTAATAGTCACAGCACAGCAAAGCAGCACAACAAAGGCAGCACAACACAGCAAAATAAGCAAAAAAAACTTACAAATCAGTAGTGAGAACAGCAGGCGGCGACAATGAGCACAGCACAATGAGCACAGTAGAGGCGGCGACAATGAGCACAGCAAGGCAGAAGAGGCGCTGACAGAGGCGGCGGAGAGGGTGACAGAGACGGCGACAATGAGCACAGCAAGGCAGAAGAGGCGGTGACAGAGCCGGCGGAGAGGGTGACAGAGGCGGCTAAGAGGGAGGGTGATAGAGGCGGAGTAGTGAAAAGGATTTTGAAAGAGAAGAGAAGATTTTGAAGCGGCTCGATCGTTTTCAGAAAGAAATTGGAAGAGAGCTTTTGAAAAACATGGTACACCTCTTTCTACACGGACATTTAGTAAAAGTCCGTGTACAAATCCCCGGTTTTTCTACACGGACTATTTAGTAAAAGTCCGTGTATAATTAGTCTTTCTACACGGACTATTTAGTAAAAGTCCGTGTATAATTAGTCTTTCTACACGGACTATTACGTAAAAGTCCGTGTAGCTCTCCAAACCTTTATACACGGTTTTATCGTAAAATCCGTGTACAATGACTATTTATAAACGGACTATTAACTAAAAGTCCGTGTACAAAAAGTTCAAACATATTAAATTATGTTTCTTTTTATTTTTTTTTTCATTATTTCAGATTTCACTAATATTTGAACTAGAGGAATCTAATATTTGATATTTGAACTACAAATGTTTAATTATATATTACAAAGTTGTTTCTAAAAAGGAAATATTACAAGTTTAAATTTTAATGATATTATTTAGACAGATTATTTAAGTTAATTTTAAATAATTTACTTTTTAGTGATTATCCATGAATTAATTATTTGTTGGTTGTTTTGTACTGCTAATTCATATCTATAACAGTATTTATTTAGATAGCATGAAGTTTTTAACAAAATAGTTAAACGGAGAGAAAACAAAATGCTGATTAAATTAAGAACAAAAATATATTACATCAAAACAAAACGAAAAAAAAAGCTAAATTAAATTAAACACTCCTTCACTGGCCTGCCCCCCTCCTTTTAATCCAGGGGCTCTTTGGCCTGATCCAAGGATTGCCCCTCCTTTTGTAGGGCTTTGGTGGTGGGTGCTCCCTTGGGCTTCGTCGTGGCACATTTGAGGGCGGCCATGGCCATGTCCTCCTGTAGTTGGGAGGAGGCATTTCATAGCCGGGAGGGACTTCGGGAGCATCTTCGGGGGGCAATGGCCATGGCACATTTGCGTCTTCTTCCGGTGGCACCGAAGCTGCCATTTCTTAGCTTCCAAATTCTCAGAGAAAAGTACTAATCGAAAAGGGGAGTTTCTCATCAGATTATATTGAATTTTGAAGTCTTTTCGTCTTCTGAATTAAAAAGATAATTAAGGCAACTTCTCGAATTCCATGCATGTACAAAAGGCTTTTCATGGTCGTTTAATTTTGAATTTCGTCTTATAAGAATCATACACGGTTATTTAATTAAAAATACGTGTACAAAAGCAACGTACACGGGCTATTAAGTAAAAGTCCGTGTAGCTCTCCGAACCTTTATACACGGACTATTAAGTAAAAGTCCGTGTAGCTCTCCAAACCTTTATACACGGTTTTACCGAAAATCCGTGTACAATGACTATTTATAAACGGACTATTAACTAAAAGTCCGTGTACAAAAAGTTCAAACATATTAAATTATGTTTCTTTTTTTTTTTCATATTATTTAAACTAATAATAAATTATCTAAAATATATAGTATCACGTCTAATATTTAAAACTTATAATAATAATAACTAATACCCGGTTTTTTATTATTATTAAAATTTGAACTATAGACATTTAATATTTGTACTAGTAATTAAAAACTAATACTAATATTTTATATTTTATTTTTATTATATAATATCTTAACTAATATTTTGAAAACTAATACTAATATTTGAAATAGAAATTTTGTACCATTATTATAAAAAAATGAACTAACATTTGAACCAGAGAGCTACAAATATTTTATTTTTGAACTACAAATATTTTATTCGTAATATTTAATATTCATAGTAATATTTAAAAACTAATACTAATATTTTATTTTTTATTTCATTATTTCAGAATTCACTAATATTTTAAAAACTAATACTAATATTTGAACTAGAATTTTTTTAATATTATTAAAAAACTGAACTAATATTTGAACCAGAGGAATCTAATATTTGATATTTGAACTACAAATGTTTAATTATTACAAAGTTGTTTCTAAAAAGGAAATATTACAAGTTTAAATTTTAAACAAAAAATAAATATTACACACCGGATTTTTTTTTCCTTTTTCTCTTTTTTTTCTCCTTTTCAACAGTACTCTCGGCCCATATTCCTTCATTGTGGTCGGATCGCATGTAGTTCGCTCCGTCGTTTTCTTCAATTGTTGCTACCTCAGGGTCCATGTCGGCACAAAATGGAGGTATTTCGTCGAACTGGTCATACTCTTCTTCATCAACGACATTTTCTACCCCGACAATCCTTCTTTTTCCAGATAGGACGACGCTCCACCTATCATCACTCGGGTCAGTGACATAAAAGACTTGGGTGGCTTGCTTGGCGAGTATAAACGGATCATCAACATACCCAAATTTGTTAAAATCAACGAGTGTGAACCCGTCGTTATCAACTTTAACACCCCGGTCTTCGACCCATTGACACCGAAACAAGGGAATGCTCAGGCGAGGATTGTAAACGAGCTCCCAAATTTCTTCAATGACTCCATAATATGACCTCGATGCTGTTACAGCCCGGCCATCCCCAGATCTACTGAATTCTTGAGACGTCGCCACCAACGTCACCCCACTATTTTGCATTGTACTCTTCTCACTTTGCTGTTTAGTGTAAAAAGTATAACCGTTAATTTCGTATCCTTGGAATGTTTTGACAACAATTTGGGGTCCTTCGCCCAGCAGTTTAACAATTTCAGGTACGGGGTGTGACTTCACTCTTTCTTTCAGCCATCCTAAAAAAGAACGATTATGCTCGTTAGTAAGCCACTTCTGACTTCTCGTGTAGTTCTGTTGTTTAAGGATTGTCATGTGCTCATCTATGTAGGGAGCAACATCTGTCATGTGCTGTAGTACAATAAAATGTGCCTTATGTAGATCATTTATATCAGCAACTACGGCTCTCAACCCAATTGTCCCGACTCCTTGGAGCCTTCCCTCGTATCGCGACTTCGGAACGCCAATTGGATCCACACCGGCCATGTAGTTGGTGCAAAACTCAATCACCTCTTCTGTGGAATATCCTTCTATAATGCTACCTTCAGGCCGATGTCGGTTCCTCACGTACTTTTTCAAGATGCCCATGTATCTCTCGAACGGATACATATACCGCAGGAACACGGGACCACAGATCTGAATTTCTCTCACAAGATGAACAGCAAGGTGAACCATAACATCGAAAAAAGAGGGCGGAAAATACATCTCAAGTTGGCAAAGAGTAACGACGATCTCCTTTTGCAAAGAGTCCAATTTTAGAGGGTCTATCACTTTGGAATTGATTGCATTGAAGAAAGAACAGAACTTCGTAATGGTTTCCCGAACCTCCTTTGGTAAAATTCCCCGAATTGCAACCGGAATCATATGTGTCAGTAAAACATGACAGTCGTGGGATTTCAGACCAAGCAATTTCAGGTCCTTCTTCGACACCAGCTTCTTAATATTCGAGGAATACCCCGATGGAACTTTAATACTATGAAGGCATTCACAAAAACTTGTTTTCTCTTTCTTCGACATTGTGCACAGTGCGGGGGGTAGGTACGTGCGCTTCCCTTTCTCCTGCGGTGCAAGCTCGGGTCGTATTCCCATTTCAACCATGTCTTTCCGAACTTTAATACCATCTTTAGTCTTTCCCTTAATGTTCAACAGTAAACCGATCAAACTGTCGCAGACATTTTTTTCAACATGCATGACATCTATGCAATGTCTCACTTCTAAAAATTCCCAGTACGGTAGATCCCAAAATATGGACCTTTTTTTCCAAATATTCTTCGGTGGTGCTTCGCCACATTTTCCAAAAATAACATCAAGGTTTTTTACCCGATTGAAGACACTTTTCCCGTCTAATGGACGACGGGCCACTCCAAGCTCAATTTTCCCGTTGAATGCACTCTTCTTCTTACGGTATGGGTGATTAACAGGAAGAAACCTACGATGCCCCATGAAAACATTCTTCTGACAATTTTTCAGCCTCAGCACCTGCGTGTCATCTTCACAGATAGGGCACGCTTTTGCTCCTTTACAAGTGTAACCCGATAAATTCCCGTACGCGGGAAAATCATTTACTGTGCAAAACACCATGGCCCGCATTTGAAATACCTCTTTGCTGTACGCATCCCAGACCGGGACGCCATCACGCCATAATTTCTGGAGGTCCTCAATTAATGGTGCGAGATACACATCTATGTCATTTCCGGGTTGCCTGGGTCCTTGGATTAGTAATGACATCATTATATATTTGCGTTTCATGCACAACCAAGGAGGAAGATTATAGATGGCTATAAGAACTGGCCAAGTACTGTGCCGACTGCTCAAGCTTCCAAACGGACTCATTCCATCTGTGCTCACCACAATCCTAAGGTTTCTCATTTCGGAACCAAATTCTTTGAAGTGTCTATCAATGTTCCTCCACTGAGGAGAATCGGCCGGGTGCCTTAGTTTACCGTCTTTTTTGCGCTCTTCTTCATGCCAACGCAATAATTTCGCATCCTTGGAATTCGCAAACAACCGTTTGAATCTCGGTATTATCGGCAAATACCACAACACCTTAGCCGGAGGCCGGCCCTTTTTGTCATCGTCACAATCATCAGTAATGTCCTGGTCCTTACGTTTATACCGTGAAACACCGCATTTAGGACAGACATGCATGGTCTCGTACTCGTTACGGTACAATACACAGTCGTTCGGACATGCATGTATTCTTTCGATCTTCAACCCCATTGGACATATCAATTTTTTCGCCTGATATATTGTACCGGGTAACTCGTTGTTATCTGGGAGCATTTCTTGTAAAAGCTGTAATAAGGACGTGAAACTCTTATCGCTCCAACCATTGTCTGCCTTTAAGTTTAATAATTTCAACACAGCTGACAGTTTCGTAAATTTGGTACACCCGGGATACAACTGCTTTTTGGAATCATTAGACAAATTTTGGAATTTATCATAATTTTTATCACTAATTTCATCTTCCGCGTCACGAAACATTTCCTCCAGATTTTCAATAAACTCGTATTCTACATTTTCACCAGAATTCATCTCCATCTCATCATCGTCGGTTCCGGGTTCAATATCATCAAAAATTTCGGCATCCTCGTAATTCTCGTTCCAATCAAGTTCAAAATTATCAGAAATTTCTACATTCTCATCATTCAATTCACAACGATTAAAATCTTTATTGGTACTACTACTTTCACCAAATTTCTCACCGTGCATGATCCAACATGTATATCTCTTCTTAAATCCCCGACAAATTAAATGACCTCTAATTTCTTCGGAGTCCACAAATCTTAAAATATTTTTACAATCTCTACAAGGACACAAAATGTCTTTTTCTTTTTTCTTCACTCTATACATCTCAGCAAATTTTATAAACTCATCAACGCGAACCAAATATTCTTCACTGTCACGTCGCAATTCGTACATCCAGCTTCGATCCATCTGGAAATTAAATTATAAAAATGATTTGATCAATTAATCAAGCATGGTCAACATATATTGTACCAAATTTTGGGCTTACAAAGGGCCGGTTTACAATCCTAACCCACTCTTTGAATATTGTGTCTCATATGTGAACACATATTAGCGAGTTTTAATTAGTATTTGAGAAAAATTCGGCAGCATTTCCCCTTAACTCCCCAAGTATGCGTAAGAACCACATACTCGTAGGAGCAATAAGGGAAAATACCGTCGAACTTTCCTCAAATACTAATTAAAACCCACTAATATGTGTTCACATCCTAAATGAGACACAATATTCAAAGAGCAGTCCCAAAACGGGGACTGTCCAAAATTAATCCCTATTGGATTAATTTTGAACGGGCATGGACCTAAAAATCATTTATAGGTCGGTTATTGGACAACAATACACTAATTATATATTTACATTACCTAATTACTAATTAAATCAAGCATGCATGCATATATTACACACCTAAGTAAATAAGCAATAATAATTACTAAACAGAAAATTAGAGAGGAAAAAGGAAAATATGTATATACTAACCTTCGAAATTTAGAGAGGAGAAAATAAAAACTTCAAAGATGACAGCTTCCAGCTATGCTAGCCTTTAATTTGCGGAAATCAGATCTCAGTTCAACACAGACAGAGGGCGTATTAATTACTTTGATCAAAACGGCGCAGCTGGAGCTAGAAGTCTCTGGAAGAGAAGGGCCCTTTTATATTGGATAAAACCCTACGCGGATTTTCTACACGGATTTATACTTAGAAATCCGTGTAGCTCTGTCACAATTTAAACACGGTTATTTATTAAAAAAGCCGTGTAGAATAACCCTTTATACACGGATATTTGATAAGAAAACCGTGTAGCTCTCTTAATATTTGTACACGGATATGTTACTAAAAACCGTGTAGCTCTCTTAATATTTGTACACGGTTATTTAATCAAATATCCGTGTAGCAATTCATACACGGATTTTTGTATAATATCCGTGTAGCTCTCTCAATCTTTTCCACACGGTTTCGTTCCACGCGGCTTTTTTCGCCCTAATAAACCGTGTAGCTCTCTCAAACAGTTCTACACTGATTTATAACTAAGTGTCCGTGTATAATTCCTCAATATTTTTAACCCTTTCACAATTTCATATTTGACACACGGTTTTTATATAAAATTAGAAAAACCGTGTACAATGTGCAGTGTAGAATTAGCTTTTTTGTAGTAGTGACAGACAAGACGATACGACGAGTGCTACACTAGAACCGAAACGTACCATATATTGATCTCTCTCTATACACTACACATTACACAGCACAAGCTTCGATTTCATCTCCTATGGCTTCTGCGAGAGCTCCAGCTGGTTGTCTTAGCCTCACGATTGGCCACATCATCGGACGCCACAGATTTACATGAGCGATACGGATCTAGCCCCGCTAAGCGTCCGATCAAGGCAAGAAATACCTCGAACCCTTTTCTCCTCCGTCGGATCGTGGCGAGGTTTCCGTCAATGGATTTCACTTTTGAAGGAGGGAGAGGTAAGGGGCGGGATGAGGGGAAACGTGGGGGAGGGAGAAGGGGGTGGAGCGGGGTGAAGGGAACGCCGGGTTTACGCTCCCAGGAGAAGGGAACGGAGGAGGAGAAGTGGTAAGGAGAAGGGGAGAGGGAAGGGGAAGGGAAGGTGGAGGCAGTGGAGGAGAAGGAGGAGAAGGAGGAGAAAGAAGAGGAGGTGGAGGTGGGTTGCGTCTTGTTGGAAGGGAAAGGTAAGGGGAGGGGAGGGGAAGGTTTGTTCCTCTTCTTCTTCATTTTTCCTTTCCTGTTTCTTTTGTGTGTTTTTGGAGGGAAGAGAGGCGTAATGTAATGAGAGAGAAGGTATCTAGCGGAGCAGAGATGGTATTATTGTAGGAGGTGATTACAGTGTGCATGTGTGTATATGTTGTTATATATATAATAATTAATTATGTATAATGTAATAAATTGCCTCACGCTCTTGTGAGGAAGTTAGTAAGAAAAATAATAAATATTTTCATGAACTATCATGCAAGTAATAATGGTGCGATGGTGGAAGTAGTACGATTTCTCAATTTTCCCCGTCAGAATCATGGGGTGAGACCGTGAGAGAAACAGAGAATTGCTTCAAATGTGAATCTTGTCATCGTCTCCATTGAAAATAATAACTGGATATGTCCGTTATAGAGTATTTGTTGATATTCTCACCGATTTGACACTTACCAGTTTTTGGGAAAGTGTCGCAGACTAGAGATGGTGTATGGTTGACACCAGATTGGGACCCAAGCCGTATATGTTTCCAACAAGAACAAAGCTACCGAGAACATAAGGAACCTAAGTTACCTCATTTTGTAGTTTGTATCCGGTCCGTCCGTTATATACTAGAGATTAAGATATTCCGTGCATTACATGCTTGAGCTGAATTGGTTCAAATTCTGATTGAACGGTTGAATTGAAACTCAAACCGTGCATTATCTCGGAAGATCCGGATTCCACCATAAAGAAACTGATTGGAACCATCGTTTAAGAATATTTAGTTTATATTTGCCCCTCAACTGAGCTTGACTTTCTTATTTCTCCCTCTAGAGTTTAATATATCATATATATCCTTCAACTCTTCCACCAGTTTTTTTATTTCTCCCTTGCAGTAATAAAAAAAATTATTCTAGTCAAATGATATAAAAAATCATAATTTATTTTGGTTTAAAAGAAATGGACGAAAATACTCTAAAAATGTTTCTCTCTCGCTTTTTTTTTTCTGTTGTGTGTTATTTTTGTAAGACAATAGAGATTGAGAAGACAAATTATATTGCAATCTTATTTTCAGCTTTACATGTATCTCTATTTATAGTTAAAAAACATTAAAAAAAGTTAGCCATTGGAATGCACAATTCCCTATTCCTATTAATTACATAACACTATTTCCTACAAGGCACTATTTCCTATTCTATTAAATAAATTAGCCGTTATCTATTTTATATTTTAACACTCCCCTCAAGTTAGGAATGTATATATCGTACAATTCTAGATTGCTTGTAATTTTCTCAAATGGACTCGGATCCAAGCCTTTGGTGAAAATATCCGCGAGTTGATTTTTACTTTTTACGTATGGTGTTTCAATTTTTTTTGCTTGAACTTTTTATCTAATAAAGTGACAATCCACTTCTATATATTTTATTTGCTCGTGAAACACGGGATTTGAAGCTATATGTCGTGCCGAATTATTGTCGCAATACATTTTCATCGGTTCTTGAGTATTAAATTCCATGTCTAATAGGAGTTGCTTGATCCAAGTTAATTCACTTGGGGTTGATGTCATGGCACGATATTCGGCTTCGGCGCTTGATCGTGCTACAACATTTTGTTTCTTGCTTTTCCATGCGACCAGATTTCTGTCTACAAATGTGCAAAAACCAGTTATCGATTTTCTATCGAAGCTTCCAGCCCAATCTGCATCGGAATAGCCACATATATCATTAGAATTATTATTTTTCATCTAAATAATGTTACCGGGATTACTTTTTAAGAGCCTCAAAATTTTATTTACCGCTTCTAAATGTGGTGTTCTTGGTGAGTGCATGAACTTACTAATTTGGCTTACGAAAAATAAAATATCCGGATGAGTAACCGTTAGATAGATTAATTTTTTAACAAGTCTTTGAAATTGATTTATGTCTTTTAAAGGTTCAACATCTTCACTATTTAATTTGCATTTGTTGTCAATTGGGGTATAGGCCGGTTTGCATCCTAACTTACCGGTTTCTTTTAATAGATCAAGTGTGTATTTTCTTCGGAAAATAAAGAGTCATTTATCCGAAGAGGCTACCTCTATTCCTAAAAAATATTTAAGATATCATAAATCTTTTATGTCAAATTTTTCTTTTAGTTGTTTCTTAATTTTTTGAATTTGCTCTAAATTATTTCCGGTAATTATGATGTCATCTACATATACTAAAATGAGAGTTGTATTGGTTCCATCACAATTAGTAAATAAAGAATGATCGGCATTACTAATTTTAAAATTGCAAGAAATTAAATAAGAGCTAAGTTTGCCATACTATGCCCGTGGAGACTGCTTTAATCCATATATTGATTTATTAAGCCTACAAGACAAGTTAGAGTTGGTGTCCAATTTATGACCGGGTGGTAGTGTCATATACATCTCTTCTTCAAGTGTACCTTGAATAAAGACATTTTTAACATCCATTTGGTAAATGTCCCAAATCATGTGCCGTTTCGGCCATCATAAAGAGGTCGGATATAGCTGGCTCCATGGAGTTTAGTAATGAGGTTGATGATTCTATCGTTTGTTGTTCTCCATTGTTTTATTGCTGTCGTTTTGTCAGGAGTTAGCTTGTTTGCGTCTGCAATTTCTGGTTTTTTATTTTCACCAGTGATGTATTCTAACATCACTCGACCACTCAGGGCCTTGGATGCTGCCCTTGCTGATGGCACGTAATTTTTGTCATTAAGTGTATTTGTTAGCTTCGAGAAGTTCGTTGCTTCTTCTTGAGCCATTTTTCTTTTGCTGTAATTTGTTGTGTTTTTTTAATTTTTCGGTCACAGAGTTTTTTGCTATGATACTATGTTATTTTTATAAGACAAGAGAGATTAAGAAAACAAATTATATTACAATCTTATTTTCAACTTTACATGTATCCCTATTTATAGTTAAATGGCATTAAAAAAAACTAGCCGTTGGAATGTACTATTCCCTATTCCTATTAATTACATAACACTATTTTCTACAAGGCACTATTTTCTATTCTATTAAATAAACTAGCGATTATCTATTTTATATTTTAACACTGTGTCCGTCAATGGTATCCTGCATTGAGCAGATGCAATAAGTCATGGATTCCTAAATTACCTCTTAAAGAAATGTATCTTCACCTAAATTACAGGAGCACCCAACTTGTTTAGTACAACAAATGGTACCAGTAATTTGTTGCATTGTTTTGTTAGGTTTACGTTAATATCACATTCTATTCAAATCTAGACTGCAGGTATATTTGGGATGAAAATTATCAAATTATTTTCTTGTTAATCGAGCCTCCATATCGGTTATCAAGAATCCCGTAAACATTCAAAAATCCATCTCTTCATGTTACAGAAGCATAAAAAACATATTTAATCACGTTTTAGCTTATGACACTATGGTTGGAGGTGGAAAAATGGATTGGCCTTTTTAGAAAATCTGGACCAGCAAGGCACCTCCGACGGTAAGGATTTTTTTGTTCTTGTTGCTTGAAGAAAAATTCTTACGCACAGTGTTATGGAGAAAAGAAGGATGAATGTAGAAATGAGTTGCCTCATGTGTGATAATTGTCCGAGAGAATCGGCCCTGCACCTAATTATTCTGTGCCCCAATGCTGTCTCTGTTTGGAGCAAGATCTCAACAGTATATGGGTACCAGTGCATGGTACTGGACATATCGGTACAAGGGATGTGGATAGCTTCACATGATAAAACGAGTAGGGAAGGCAGAATGAAAGGCTCTAAATGGGCTTTTCTATTTGGTTGCACCTGCTGGCACGTTTGGAAGCACCGAAATGAGCGAGTTTTTGGACAGGCCCAAGAGGTTGTCAGAGAGGGACATCACAATGTAAGGGTCACCAGATGGTACCAGCGGTACTGGTACAAAAAAATCATTACAGAAGGTAATCTGTGGCTCCTGGTACACTGCTGGTATGCAACTGGTACGCAACTGGTACGCAAGTATCATCATGTGAATTGGTCTGCTAAGTTTGGTTTCGAGATCAAATTGTTGTAAGTTCTTAGTTAGTCAGGGGGCTGGATGTAATTTTGTTTTTTTCAAGCTATGCTTGCTGGGTTTGAGAATTGCTTAATGTTTTTTGTATTTTTTTACGGTTGTGAGGTATTTTGGTTTCATGAGACTGTGATGTATTATTTTTGCATTTTACTCTATGACTTGGTAGCTCCTACACAGGGCCGGTCCTGAGGGATTTGGGGCCCGGGACGGGAGAAAATTTTGAACCCTTTATGTAAGCAATTTTTTTTTATTAATATGTCATATCATACAAAATATGGAGGGACATAAAATCAATACCCCTCAAAATAAAACATATACAATGATGAACATATCTACACCATGCTTCTTGATAAACCAATTTTGAACACTTATATGTTTACACAAAAAAACACATCTAAATCACATCTCATCTGAAATGACTCATGCTTGTATTTTTAGAAGCAAAATCATTAATTATATGTTCAACATCAATAGATTTCAACATATTTTTTTCAATACTTAATATTGGCAATCCATTCAACCTATCTTGAGTTATATATAGTTGCCCGTAAATAAGATTTTATCAACTTTAATTTTGAAAAACTCATTTCTACAGATGCCACAGTAATAGGTACAGTTAGTAAAACTCTATAAATAACTAAAATATTTGGAAACATGTTTTTTTTTTTTTTACAAACTCCATAATTTTAATGGAGTTATATGCATTTTCATCTTGACACGCTTCATTTGATAGCATTAATGTGACTTCATACATTGTTAGAAAAATGAAGTTATATTAACAAATTAGCAGAGCCTAGTTGCTATTCTTGAAATAAACTGGATGTTATATAAGAAGTTAGAAGTATTTATGGAAAACTTCTTTAGGCTCGTAGGCCCATTATTCGAAAATAGATAGAGCCGCTAACAATGCGACTCTTTTTTTTTTTTTGTCATTCAAAGCCCATAGGCAGCCAAATACAAAGTCATTCTGCTACATCCTTCCTTAATACATGTTGTGCATGTAAAATTAAAACAGCCAAAACTCTTCTAAACTCTACCCATTTTGGGGGAACATAGGATATGTGTAGCCTATAAAAGATTCCCCTGATATTCTTCCTAAACGTGCCAGATGATCTGCTGTGCCATTTTGCTCCCTTGGTATATGTACCAGTTTCCAACCCTGATTCTTCTTGAGCTGCATCCAAACTTCGAAAGCTTCTGCAAAGGCCCTCCAGTCAAATTCTGTTGGAGGCTGGAGTGCCGAGCATGCATTAACAAGCTGCAGATTGTCTGATCTGAATATACAGGTGTTTAAAACCAGATTCGAAACAAAACTAACTGCCTCCCTTAGAGCAATTGCCTCAGCCTGGAGGGGACAGCAAGCTGTTGTTGGGTTGTACTGGTATGCTAGCAGATTCTCTTTGCTGATGATCTGAAAACCACAGCCTCCATGCCAATTGTGAGACCAAGAACCATCGACATAGCAGTCTGTGTCAGAGGGTGTCAGTTGTTCCTGTCGGGCTATTGGGTCTGAAGATCTCACACCCGGGTTAGCAAGCATAGTTTCAGTCTGGATGGCCTTGAGGTACTGCTGGAACAAGACTGGTGTAGGAGTTTTACCCGCATATGACTTGTCATTTCGGCATCGCCAAATTGCCCACATCATATTGACACAGGTTGTCCACTGCTCATCATTCAACTGGTCTGCCAATGCTCTAAAT
Source organism: Carex kokanica (assembly GCA_025461125.1). NCBI lineage: Eukaryota > Viridiplantae > Streptophyta > Magnoliopsida > Poales > Cyperaceae > Carex > Carex kokanica. The sequence continues at coordinate 589,594 of JAJGRX010001263.1, forward strand.
ATCTGTGAGACGCTTCCCTATAAAGCATCCGATCTGAGCACATATGGACCCATAAACCAACAGAGTCGAGCAAAGGGGCAGGTGAAGAGCATGTGCAGCATACTCTCTTCCTCTCCACACAAAGCACAAGCGGGGTCCCCTGTTGACAGTCTTCTAAACAGGATTAGGCTTAGTGGTAGGGCATTTTTAGAACATTTCCACAGAAACATTCTAAGTCTAGGTTGTATGTTGCCCTTTTTCCAGATAGCTCTTGACAGCTCCTTTTCCTCTATTCCTTGCTGACTGAGTGGACTTGTGATGGCGTCATACATCTTTTTCACCGAGTAACACCCCGATGTCGTGAGCTTAAAGACCAGGATATCCTCCCTGGTAGGATTGTTTGGTGGTCTAACTGATGACAGAATAGTGAGGCATCCCGATAGGCCAAACAATGCTACCAGCTTCTCATTATCCCAACCTATCTGATCCTGTGCTAGCAGTTCGGACACCAGCATATTCCTTTGGTGTGAGTTCTCAGGATGGTAGTCGGAGCCTCCAGGAAACTAAGGCTGCCCAATGGCACGGCAGGTGGTACCAGAACCCAGGTTCCAGGTGACTAAAGGTGCTAACCTATCCCTCAGTCTCATTACACACTTCCAGTACGTAGAGCACTTGTAATCTCTCTTTGAGGACCACAGATTAGATCTTGGCATGTACTTTGCAGTGACCAGCCCTACTCAAGTTTCCTGTGACCCAGCAGCTAGTTTGAACAGAGATTTGAGTAACATCGATTCATTCATTGCCTCCAGACTTCTAATGCCCAGTCCTCCTCTTCCCACCGGTTTAGAAATATCTCCCCATGCCACATACGCAAGGTACTTTTGCTTGTCCATTTTGCCCCAAAAGAACCCCCTAATCAGCTTGTTTATCTCCTTTATCACCCCAGCAGGTAACTTGGTAGTTGCCATGTAATAAACGGGTAACGACTGAAGGACCATTTTTATAAGTATTACCCTTCCGGCATGGGACAGGGTTCTACCTTTCCAAGCTTGGAGTCTAGAAGAGACTTTAGCAATTAGAAAATCAAAAGTAGCCCTTGTTACCTCGACTGGTGCTCCCAAGTAGCTGCTGGTTGCACTGTTTGGTGGAACCCCCAGCAAGGTGCAGAGTTGTTCTTGCAGCCCGAGATCAGTTGCTTGACTGAACCAGATGTGGCTTTTCTCTGGGCTGATTCGTTGACCAGAGAATTGACCAAAAGAGGATAGGCAGTTGAGAAAGGTTTGTGCCTCTGTTGCTGAAGCAGCTCCAAAGATAAGCAGGTCATCAGCGTATAAACAGTCAGTCAGCGGCTGTGCAGTTGGGGCAAGACGGATCCCTGTCAGACTTCCTGTTTGTACCTCATGGGCTAGCATTCTTGACAATATGTCCATTCCCAGGATGAACAAATACGGCGACAGTGCACAACCTTGGCGAAGGCCACAGGTTGGATGAAAGAAGCCATCTCCTTTTCCGTTTAGAACGACTGTGAATTGAGCCGATTTTACACAAGATAGGATCCATTTAGAGAGGTGAGACGGGAATCCGTATAAAGGTAAAATTGACTCAATAAATAGCCATTCCATTCTATCGAAAGCTTTGGATAAATCAACTTTTAGGCAAAATTCCTTCCTTTTGTAACCTTTTTGCCTAAAGGTGTGAAGTATCTCTCTCAATAAGATAACATTCTGTGCAATATCCCTCCCTGGTACAAAGGCCCCTTGTGTATGTGAAATTAGCCCCCCCATGAAAGGTTTGATCCTATTAGCAATGAGTTTAGAAATAACCTTGTATATGAGGTTGCACACCGAGATGGGCCTGAACTGAGTGACTTTGGTAGCATCCTCCGATTTTGGAATTAGTATCATGTTGGATCTCGTAATGTTCGGTTTCATCACTCCTGTTAAGAAGAATTGAGTCACTTCTGTGACCACTGCTGGACCGAATTCCTCCCAATTGTTTTGTATTATGCCCGCGTTGAAACCATCCGGACCAGGTGCTTTGTGTGGACCCAGGGACATGGTTGTTACATGAATTTCCTCTTCAGTGGGAATTGAGCAGAGACTCGGGTGTAGGTAGTCAGGTAGCTGAGGCAGTGACTGCAATACTTGCGGTTTAACGATTTCCTGTATCCTTGGGCGATGCTGCCCCTTGTAGATATCCTTGAAGTGATTGACAAAAATCTTTCTGATTTCCTTTTCTTCGGTGACCCAATCTCCATTTTCCAGTTGGATTGCCTTGACAGTATTCCGCCTTTTTCTGACCAGTGCCGAGGCATGGAAGAAGCTCGAGTTTGAATCTCCAAAGAGGGCCCACTTTACTCTTGATCGCTGATGCCAGTAGTGCTCTCGCATTAGCAAGGCTCTACGGTGTTCAGTTTGCAACTCTTCTTCAAGGTCTGGGTCGTACTTGTTAGGTGGGAGTGACAGCAGATCCTTCATTTTAGACTCGATGTCTCTCAGCATGTCGTCTGGCTTGGACATGGAGCCCGACCACTGCCTGACCTGGACTTTGAACTCCTTTTCATTTTGTCCCAATCAGCCTCCCCACCGTGGGCTGCCATTTGACAGACCCGTTTAAAGCCCTCCTTTAATTGCCACCAGTCTTCATAGCGGAATTTTTGTTTTGGCTTTCTCCTTCTTGGCTCAGTACTCAAGAGGACCGGCAAATGATCACTCTGGAATCGGGGAAGGTGTAGAACAGAAGTATCCGAAAAATGGAGAGTCCAGTTTAGCATGGCCAGGGCCCTGTCCAGACGTTCAGAAATTAGGTAGGAGGCCTGCTGCTTATTACTCCATGTATAAGCCGAGCCATGGTGGCCCAAGTCAACAAGGCCCGTAGTGTCAACCCAGGTTCTGAAAGCACAGTTTGCCGCACTCATCTGAGCAATTCCTCCTGCCTTCTCATCCAAAGAATAGATGGAATTAAAATCTCCAACTATGCAGACCTGACTATTTTCCTCCTCAACGTACTCATCAATACGCTGCCAGATTATTGGATTTTTGGTTCTAGAGGGGTCCCCATAAACCCCTATGAAGAACCAAGGATTTTGGTGACCTTTTTCCAGAATTTTAGCAACAATCAGATTCTGATCTGATTTGAGACATTCAACCTTAACATCATCCCCCCAAAGTAGCCAAAGGCCGCCTGCCCTTCCAATGGAAGGTACCAGAATATGGTTACACAAGAGCAAATTATTAATTCTTTTTTTCGCATTTCGACGGCCACATCTAGTCTCAGAAATAAACGCGATTTGTGCTCCCGTGCAATGAAGGTAACGGTTTAACGTGGCACTGTCGTGCCTCCACTACCCCGACAGTTCCACGACAAGAGCTTCATATATAAACAGTCGGCAATTTGAGCCCCGCCGGTCTGGGCTTTTTGGTTGCCGAAGCAGAGAGAGTAGAGTCCATGGGCCCTGTAGCAAGGTCCAAATCATCTGACTGAGAAGAGGAGTCAGGGATGGACACGATTGGGCCCCTAATGGTCAGGGGGGGATTTGGTTGTGCGGTGGCTGAGAAACGCCTTTTGGGTTTGGGCTGGGCTAGGGGTTGATCCTCTTTTGGCAACATAGTAGGGCTGATCATCCATGCACCTTTTTTAGGTGCCAGCAGCTGATCCACGTCACAATCAACCCTATTTTCTGGGATTGACATTAGGGCCGAGATTCTAAGGTATTCTGGGCATGAACCTTGTTCGTGGCCCATGAGGCCACAATAGCGACAGATCCTCGCTATTTTTTCGTAGCAACAAAAGACTTTTAGATCACCAAGGACTGGGTGGCCAACTACCAAATGGTCATTTAACGGTTCATCCAACTTAACATTAATTCTCATCTTTAGGAAGCGCTTGCCACCGACAAAGCCTTCGGAGTGGTGGGAGACCGGTGCCCCAAGCTCCCTAGACATGATTTGGACTCCTTCATTTGTCAGGCACTGGACCGGTAAGCCGAAGAACTGTACCCAAACGTCTGCAGTCTGAATATAGGCTACATTTAGATTTGAGTTGGAACTCACCTTTTTTAATGCCACTAGATCCCCTCTGTAAGTCCACACGCCTCCAAATAGAGCCTTGTCCATCCCTTCGGGCTCCGTGAATTCAACCAGATAACAGTTTTTTGAGACCTGGTTGAATTTTGTTTCTGGGTCTGCTTGCCAGGCACGGCGCATAGCATCTATGAAAGGGCCATCCTGAGTGGTTCTGTCGGAGACGATGCGCGCAAGGACCGATAAATCCCAGTTAGCACTCGTTGTTGCATGCTTAGGTATTTTGACCACCGGGGCATTCGATTCAGCTGTACTGAGGGCCACGAATTTTTTAATTAAGGCCTCATCCTCATTGGACAGTGGCACCATGATGGTGGGGTTCGGGCTTTGCTGAATATGAGGAGAGAAGGAGTGTTTTGGATTGGTGGTGTGGGGCTGGGGGTGGGGTAGAGAGTGTTTATCTAATTGGATTAGGTTGGTGAGATTGATTCGTTGGGCTTGTATGTTGTTTTTATATTGGTAGGGTTTTGAGAGCGGAGGGGATTTTATGAGGCCACCAGTTTGTTTTCTCCGGGGCGGGAGTTGTGTGTTTGGCACGCGGCTGGGATGTAAAACAGGAATGGATGGGGAAATTCGAGTTGGGGAGTGCATCTGAGCGATACGTTTGATGGGGTATGGGACAGGTGGCTTATTTTGTCTTTCATGAGAGTGTGTCTTTTTGGGGGAGAGGTAATTGGCGGTGGAGGCTATGTTGTCTTTTTTCACCAATTGGTCAGTGCTCCCAGGTTTCAGGAGAGGACTGCAGGTGTACGTCCTCTGGAGTTGACAGATCGTGCACTGAGGTTTACAGTACGGTCTGAGGGTGTCATATGGGAAGGGAATATTCCCAACAACACGTGTCCCTTGCTCATTAGCCGTTTGATTTGTACACAGATTTGTGTATAGGTGCGGTGTATCCCATCTACCCATAGACCGGCGTTGTGTCGTGCATGTCGCCGCCGGTGCCAACTGCCTGTGCAGGTCCGGGTCTGGTATGTGAACATTCAGAGCTTGTCTTCTCCAAGGGGGAAGGTAGGGCTGATCCTGGGGTGGACTAGGAGGATTTGCCGGCAAACCATGGCCCTGGGTGGGGGGATCCAGTGGATGTGGTAGAGATCCCGGGCCATAGTTGGAATGTGATGGCCTTCCTGCCACCTCTATGGCACATCTGGTCCATCTATCATGGTGGCCAACCATAAGCTCGTATGGAACCAGATTGATATCGTGGCAGTCGAGAAGGAGTTGGATTGAAGATCTGTTGTGACTTGCAAGAGCCTCCATTGGAATACCTGCTAGGGTCCCCATCCCTGCCAGCGCCATTCTGAAATAAGTGGGATGCCATAAATCAATCGAGAAATCCCAAATAGTAAGAAGGAGTCTCTGCTTGGGTGGAAGGGGGAAAGAGGCACCGACGGTTTGCCATGGGAGGATTGAGATGTGCTGGGACTCCCAGAAGTCTGCGTCGAGGTGCAGGCTATCTGGGATGACCCAGTTTGGAGTCCTGACTAGAAAACCATCAGTCACCGAGTTGATTGTCCAGTCAGTTAGAGATCCTCCAAACCTTCGGACAAGAGCCTCCCTGAATTGATCGACATGAGGGGGATTGGGAGAACCTGCCGTGCAGAAAAACAAAGTGCAATCAAGATCCACCAGGAGTCGCTGATGCTCTTCGAAGGGAGAGAGGAAGCAGACCTGAGTGTTGTGCTGGTAAATAGTAGGGAACCGTCTATTCATGTTGTGAGAGCTGATAGCTGGAGGAGAGTGGAAATGTGGTGGTTTAAGGTGGAAATGTGGTGGTTTAAGGTGGGGGTTAACAAGGGTTAACTGGGGGTGGGGGAGTCACATTGTAGGTGGGAGAGACTATAGATTGAAGGTAGAGGTTGTGGAATCCAGCTGAGAGGTGGTAGAGGTGGAGATTTGGTATTGAAGACGGCGGGGGTAAAACGGCGGAGCAAGAGAAGGGCTAGAGCAAGAGAAGGGCTCACAGAGTTGTTACAAAGGCCAAGATAGGCTTTCGTTAGAAATTAAATTCAAGGCCCTTAGGTCCTGAATAAAATATTGCCATACGTATTAACATATATTTATTAACATAGTTTCTTTTTTGGGGGCCCTCTGGGCTTTTGGGGCCCGGGGCCATTGCCCTGGGTACTCTGGGTAAGGGCCGGCCCTGCTCCTACAAAGCTTTTCAAAAATAAAAAAAGAGAGAAGAGGCCTATCGAAGCTTTAATTTTGTTAAGGGTATTTTAGTCATTTTATTTGAAAGTAATATAAATTATTGAGTAGAACTAGGGTGTGATGTGCTCACCAAACTCTTTGGTGATCACAACTCTACATAAACTATCGGATTCACTTCAAACGAGATGAATCCAACCGTTGAAACCGATGTACTTTACGAGTGATGCGCGTACATGCAAAATTTTGAATTTTTTGAATTCATTTAGTCTCAAGTCAAGTGGTCAAAATTGAGAATTTTTTGAATGCATTAAAACAACTTCATTTTGGATCATTCATTTTTGAAGGGTAACTTTCAAAAGAGATTAGTGTACATGTAATAATCTCAAGGGTAAATAAGAAAGAATTTGAAGAGCTCGAGGTCATACATGAAATATTGAACTCTAGAGGGAGAAATAAGAAAATTAAAAAGAGTTGAAAGGTACATGAAAAATTAATCCATTTTAACGAGGTTAGGCCGTTAGAGTGATATGCAGATGTTTTCATATAAATTTATATCTTTATTTTTAAAATTTAAACAGTCGATTGAAACTGCTTAATAATCTCCGTATAAAATATATTTGAAGATCAAATTTCACAGTTTTAAAATTCTTTTATTATTTTTTAGATAGATAAAACTTTGCTTCATCTATATAGTTTGAACTAGTGATTTTTTAAGTAAATTTTTCATAGACTTTTCAAGTATATTTTCATATGAAGATCATGTTAAATTATTCGTGGACTGTTTGAATTTAAAAAAAAATATATAAATCCATTTTAGGACTGATCTATAATATATATATTATCGTAACATCATTCTGATTTAATAGAATAAATTAAAATATAACTGTTTTAGGATTGAATTTTTATAACTGGAAAGATGTATTGTGGATGACAAATTCATCTAGAGAGATTGTAAAAAAAAAGGCCATAACTATCTTCCAATTTACTACAAATATCATTCAAACACTAAAGCTAGAATTACAGTTATGAAGGAAAATAGAACTGAAATTTAAAAAACTTTACAATAATCAATGTAGTAAAAAGGTGGATAGGTGAAGACACACCTAATCAGAATTTTATTTTCCCATTTTTGCTCCGTCACAAGTACTCTTCGGTTAAATATTTTAACAGAGCAGTTTTGGTTTCATGTAGCGTACAAATCAGATGCAGTGTTGTTTTGATTCTATAATTTGTGCATTGCAGGAAGTCAAAACTGCTCCTTTAAAATTTTCACTCAATCTTTAATCTTTACCAAAATCCACCACTATGACCGCGATTTCTCTTTTGGATTCGAGATATCTACAATTTTGTTGATTCTTCTCTTTTCTTGTCTGTCGCTCAATTCCGATCGTGTTGTGCTGGAAAGGAAAATTCTTGTTGCATTTGACGGAAAAATAATTACTCCCATTAACTTTAAAATTAATCACGTATTCACGTTTATCCTTTTCAGTTCTTTTTTTTTTCTAGAAAAAAATATCCCATAAAATGCTTTTCCTATTATCTCAATTAAATGGGAGAGGCGAAATAGCTTTTATATTAAATTCTTTCTTTCTTGTCCGTCTGTACTTGATCTAACTGTCATGTTTATTCTCTTACCAAAGACCGGATTCTCCATTACACATTTCTTAAGAGTATGGCTATGGTAATATACTAATATGCATATTACACAACAAACGTCTCATATTTTTGTTTTGGAAGTTCAAATAATCAATCTGAATCTCTAATATAATATTCGTATGAAAATTTACATAAAGAACAAATTTTATATATTTTTTTAAATTTCTTTACTATTTTTTGCATAGGCAAAAAATAACTTGATTTTAAAATTATGAACCATCTAAAAACATTGATTTTCTACCTATTTAAAAAAACTAGCAAATAAAATCTAAAACATATAAAATTTGTTCTCCAAGTATATTTTCATATGGAGTTCATGTTTAACAGTTCGAATCAACTATTTAAACTTTTAAAAATACAAATATAGATCCATAACACGAGTCGATCTGTAATATGCATATTTCCATAGCCTCACTCTTTTTCAGGGAGGCTATGGTACTATGCATAGCGCGAATTGGACAATACTATGGAAGAATATTTTCATTTTCATAGTTTAAATTGTCAATTTAAACGGTTAAACATGATTTCTATATGAAAATGTACTTGTAAATCAATGATTATTTTTTTAGAATTTTTTTTACTAAAAAAATATCGACTATTCAGCTCAAACCAATTCAAGTTCAATCAAGCTTGAGCTCTATACGAGCTCAATTATTTGGATTTTTTGGAAAAAAAAAAATTAAAACCATGATTAAAAAATAAAAAATTAGCAAACCAACATGATTAGCCGGGTTTTTACAAAAATCATAAGAACTGAGATGCCAATTTGGTTCCCACTTTTTTTTTTCCCTTGAACCGAATTGGCATTTTGGCTTCCCCCTTTTCACAGTTTTTCCGTAGCACAAAAACGGTGTAGCTTTTGGTGTAATGCCTTAGGACCCGAATTGAGATGTCGGTTCCCATTACTTTTTTTTAAGAGATAAATAACTAAAATGATGAAATATAATACTAAAAAATTAAATTTTTTTTCCCTTTGTCAAATTACTGTTTTGGTAGCATATTTATACTAAAATACTATAAATTACTTGAAATTATATTAATTTATGCTGAATTACACTAAATTACTTGAAATTACAATAATTATGTAGAATTATGCTAAAATACGGTAAATTATGCTAAATTACGTATGAATAGGACTATTTTGTGCCATCTTTCATAAATCATAAAAAACTAGTAAAAAAATTTCAAAAATTTCAAAAAATTTTATTCTACAAGTTCATTATATAACTAATTTACTGAGCTATGTAGATTGAACAATAGAAATGAAAATCTTAATCGGAAACTTCAACTGAAGTTTTGAGGCTCTTCTCTTTATTTTTTGGTGATTCTGAATTTGGAAATCTTGCTTCGTTAGATCACCAGTTTTGATGCATGCGTATTTTCACAAGCTTTTCGAAAAGTGGCCATTTGCTAAATTCGAACACTCGAGCGCCGTTTTATGACTGTTTGAAGTTTCATCGTCGTTTTTCGCCTTTTCAGTGAAGATATCATCCCTATTCATACGTAATTTAGCGTAATTTACCGTATTTTAGCATAATTCTACATAATTATTGTAATTTTAAGTAATTTAGTGTAATTCAGCATAAATTAATATAATTTCAAGTAATTTATAGTATTTTAGTATAAATATGCTATCAAAAAAGTAATTTGACAAAGGGAAAAAAAATTCGATTTTTTAGTATTATATTTCATCATTTTAGTTATTTGTCTCTTAAAAAAAGAAAAAAAGTAATGGAAACCGAAATTCCAATTCGGGTCCTAAGGCATTACACCAAAGCTACACCGTTTCTGCGCTGCGGAAAAACTATGAAAATGGGGGGAACCAAAATACCAATTCGCTTCCGGGAGAAAAAAAAGTGGGAATCGAATTGGCATCTCGGTTCTTATGGTTTTTGTAAAAACCCGGCTAATCATGTTGGTTTGCTACTTTTTTATTTTTTAATTATGATTTTTAAAAAAAATTCATTTTTTGTGTTTACTTTAATATTTTTGAGGTGAGAAAAGTATTTTTTTTAATATTAATTAAAAATATGTGTAATAATTAATGTTTATTTTCTAAAATTATAGTATTTACTTACCAATATTTTGTAGATTTTTATAATTAAAATTTGTAGATCTTGTATTTATATTATGTTTTTTATGACAATATTTTATAAATTAAATAAAACTATTACATTACCAAGTTTTAAAAAAAAACTATTACATATTGAGTTATTTCTAGTCGAGATTGAGAAAATCAACCAAAATAATTTTGAGTAGAAATTAAACTTAAGTTGGTCAATATATATCTAAGTGAGCAAATTGAGCTCAAGTTAGATTCAAATCGATGTCGAACATCATGAAGTGCTGTAGAGAAAGTACTTACATCATAGATATAATATTTATTTATTTCTTTATCTTATTACTCACTTGTCTTTTACAAATTTTTAGAAAAGTTTTTTTTTTTTCATTCGTTCAATCTCGCTTATATTTCTAACAATATGTGAAATTTTTTACGAATCTAAAACTACGAACTTCTTGTACTCAATTTTTTTTT